>CM049574.1:33218074-33309095 GCA_027123335.1 Amphiprion clarkii
AACTGCACGGCAGCCGTGCTAATAATAACCGGGCCGTAATATGAATGGAGAAGCCCTTATATGGAGACGCAGAGCTGTGCAGTTATCTCACGGATGACATCAGTGTCAGGCTGACCCTCTGCTAAAAAGGCCTGGACGCTCGCTGCTGCTTGCCTCCCCTCTCTGTTTGCTCGCATTTTAGCGCCGCTGCTCGACGTCACTTCCAAAAAGGTCTGACTGTCAGCAGCTCCGGGAGAAAGTCACAAGACGTGGTGGTTTGCTGCAGCGAGGCCTCGGCGTGCTGCTATAAAGAGCCCTCAGCAGCAAAACGCCACCGTGAGGAATGCCAGGAATGACGGGCCGGCAGGGTGAGAGGCTCGTGTATCCTGTCAGCTCCGATAAGATCATGTGAGACGTTCAGGCTCCAGCTTTTAGGTCCGATGATTATAATAATGTGAGTGTGTGTGTTTCCCCATCAGCTGACAGTGACCAGGCCTTCAATTAGATCAGGTGATCGCTCAGCTGCTATTTTTGGAAATGGGGGGGGTGTTTCTACAATGTAGGTGGCCACACATTCACTGAGTCTGGTCAGTTTATTCTGTTTTAAATAAAAACAAATGGAACAATGCTGTTTCCAGAAGGAGGTTGGTAATAAATGAAGGGTTTGAAAGCAGAGTGGTCTGACCCACTTTCTGTAGTTTTTGAGAAAAAGGAGGTTAATGTTTATCCTTTTTAAAAGAATGGTCTAGCATTCAAAGCACCACTGTAACGCTGTATTTGAGATGGGGGTTAGACCACTTTGCCACGAAAACAATTCGAAAAACAATAAATAAAACAACAGACTACAAAATATTACAGAAATGATATAAAACTCAGTGGGTTAGACCACTCTACTTCTAAGTTTTCAGTCATTTTTTCAGTTCATTCTGAACAGATTTAAGTAATTTTGTACAATGTTTTGAGTCATTTTCGTCATTTCAGACAATTTTTGTGTAATTCTGGACAATTTTGGATCATTATCAAGTCATTTTGGACAAATTTTGAGTCATTTTGGATGATTGTTAAAGCATCTTGGACAACAAGGGATTGAAAGCAGAGTGGTCAGACCCACTTTCTGTAGTTTTTGAGAAAAATGGGTTCAAGGTTTTGTGTTTTCAAGAATGGTCTAACATTCACTGTAACGTTATATCTGGGTTGTGGGTTAGACCACTTTCAGTCATTTTAAATAATTTTCAGTTCATTCTGAACAGATTTAAGTAATTTCATTCAATATTTTGCTCTTCTTCAAGAGTTGCTAGCAATGATAGACAGACCAATTATCAGCCTGGCCAAGCATCAAGGCTGATATTTGGCATTTTTTTGATTATCTGTATTTTTATTGACTGATTATTGATCAGTTAAATGCTCTTCTTCAGGTATGATCAGCTTCCTCTCTCTGTCTGTCGTCACCCTGTGGTCTCAGAAATGTCTGAACAAGAAACAAACAAATCAGGAAATTAGTAGCTTCACTCACAATGGCTAATGCTATTCTGACGGCTAGCAGCTAAATTAGAAGGCAGCCACAGATTAACCTGAAACAGAGTATGGAAAATAATGATTAATATAAGATCTGGACCTTCGTGGACAATAAAAGTGACAGAACAAAGAAAAATTAAGAAAGTAGATGAACAGCAGACGTAACTGAAGAAGACAAACTGATCAATCTCAGTTGATTTCACACAAACGGAGATCATTTCATCACTCCTTTTTCTATTTCACATATATAAACAAATTCATGTGAAACATTTAACTGAAAAGCTATAATGCAATGATTTGATGCAAACCTGTACACATGATTAATAATTTGATGCCAAATCTCAACAATGAATGAAGAAATCTCCATCTTTTCATGCGTGTGTGTCCGTCTGTCCTTTGCGTATCTTGACAACCACATATTCGATCCTCCTCAAACTTGGCAGGTGTCTTGCTGTGGACACGAGGAAGTGCAGTGTCGAATTTGAAGCGGATTGAATGAACAATGGGTGTTTTGTGGGTCTTATTTGGATTATCATCACCATTATTAATGAAGTTATGAATGACAGGTTCTCTGATATCACATGCTGTAAAAACATTACATTTATTGTATATTGGCTCCAAACATCAAGCCTTTCTTGAGTACCAGAAATCAATGTTGGCCTTGAAAAAGCCATATCATTACTAGCAGCTCCTCTTTGTTTCAACTCCTTAAGTGTGACAATAGTCTCCTCCCTTGCTTTTCTCTCCTCCTCCAAGGACGTCAATGCCTCCTCTGTTTCCTCTCTCTGGCACCACAGAGTCAGACAAAGGTGTCTTCTCTGGCTTTCTTCTCCTTGTCAAGGCCTCATGCAGCTGCTCTTTCCCACCTGAGCTCCTCTATTCAACCAGCGAAAAGCGACCTTGTGAGCCGACCTTCTACAGGTTTCCCACTTGTTCCTCCGGACGACTTCTCCTCGAGCTGCAGGAGAAGCCAAGTTTTCTCGAGTCCATTCTTCACGTCTAGAGAAATAGTGCAGAATCGTCTCCAAACAAACACACTCCTCACTGCTGCTTCAGAGTGCAGAGGTTGGATTTTTGATCTTGAAATGAACAGCCCTTGCATCATTCCAGAATTGGAGGACATTTTATGTTCCACACATCAAATTTCAAATAATCCACACACAAAATACTATAACATGCAGTTGTTGTGTAAATGTTCTTGTCCTGAGACTAAATCTAAAAAACTAGGAGAAAAGAATGTTTGAAAATATTTTTAAAATACCAAATAAGTCTGTAGTTCCCCCTAAAATGCCGTTTTTCTCTTGTCCCACCCCTCTGATGACCAAACCAAATCTCAAATAAAACTGATAATTGTGGGAACTTTTTTTTAAATCAACATAATATTTTAAATAATAATTACTATACATGGAACTTGTGTCCCACAACAACCCTGTTGATGACGTTTTGTTGTTTTGTGTCTCGTTTTTCTCATTTTCTGTCTTGTTTTTGTTGTTGCGTCTCATTTTTCTCATTTTGTCTCGTTTTTCTAATTTTTCTCGTTTTGTGTCTCGTCTTTCTCATTTTATGTCTCATTTCTCCTGTTTTATGTCTCATTTTTCTCGTTTTTGTTGTTTTGTTTGTCGTTTTTGTTGTTTTGTGGTTGTTTTTCTCATTTTGTTTGTTGTTTTTATCAATCTCTGTCTCGTTTCTGTCGTTTCGTGTTGTGTATCTCATTTTTTTCATTTTGGGTCTTGTTTTTGTCGTTTTGTCTTGTTTTGTCATTTTGTGTCTCGTTTTTTTCATTTTGTGTCTTGTTTTTGTTGTCAACATCATCAAACAGTTTTCCTAAAGAATGTGTAGAGCAAAGCTATGTCCTCTCTTCTATTTTTCATGTTTTCATAACATTGTCAGCCTTGATTGAATGTCTCCCTCTACCTCATATTATCAGCATCAGACTCATTCTTTGGACTGTTTTCCATCAGTCAGTTTGTCCTCTTGGTCAGCAGTAACAGCAGCTAAATATCTAGCTTCTACTGCTGAGAAAAAGATCACATTAGCATGGATTAGCAACCCTGTTACTGTGATTAGAGTAGGGTTAGCAAACAACACAGAAAACATGGAATAAAAATGCTACCATTGATGTGGAAGCTGAACCAATCAAGCCTTTGATAGTTTATTACCTATTATTGATGAATATGGAGCAGAAACTGTAAAAGAGGAGGTTTATTTTTCAAAAATTTTGCATCCCAAATGTCCTCCAATTCTGGAATGACATGTATGCTGTATCTTTGAGGCTCCTTTTAAGCTTTTATATCCTCAGTAGGAGCCAGTTGTTAGTTTTGACCTTTTCACTGGACGTTTTGACGGTGAAGGAATATTAAAAAAAGAAAATCTCAGCCTCGTCCTTTAAAGGGATGATTGTTTTACCGAGGAGTCATTACTCACTTCACTAAAAGGACCCGTGCTGCAGCTGTTGAGTTAATTAGGTCACATGTTGGAAGTTACTCAAAGCTGATTCAACGCTTTCAGAAGTGGATTTGACATTTTTGCTTGAGCTGATCAAACAGCAGAGCGAGGAAGGCCGTTTGTTTCTGCACTGCGTTGACGTGACCGACCTATGTGCGTGCCATATGTTGCTTGCATGCACAATACGTATTAATTATGCATATTTGCTCCGTATATGTGTCGCTTTGCTTCTCTAGATTTCTCTATTTGGGTGTATAATTGAGCCTGTTGCATGATATGTGACTGTACCGTGGATTACACATCGCAGTGAGGCGCATGGTTCTTGTGCAGTCTGATGAATATTTGACAGAGTCGGCCTGAAAATCCGGCGTTGGAAATTGCATGGTTAGAAACGCTGCCACAGCATGTACAAATGGAGGAGGATGCTGACATAGTAATTCACTAATGAAGACGTCCACGTGGAAAGAGGCGATTTAGTGCCGCTATTATGAGCCAAAGAGAGCTCATGAAAAGACTGTTTGGAATGTTTCCATTATCATCCTGCACCGTTTGCTAAACATATCAGTTACATTGTTGGAGAGAGTTTTCCTCTGATTGTGTGGCTGCATGAAAACACACACACACACACCTATCTGTTCTGTTTCCATGGCTACCTGGGTATCCAGTTAATCCCTCACTTGGAAGATTATCTCGGTTTCATGCTCGTGTCGACAGGCAATTATGTGTTTTCATATGTATTCAAACCCCATCAGTGAGAACAAACACGTCTTGAAGTAAATTGCTGACGAACGTCAAAATGAATAGTTTGTCCTATTTACCCCGAGAAGGTAAATACCCCCCTCTGGAATCCTCCGGAGCGCTAAGTAAACTTTACACAGTGTTAATTGTGTTTGATGAAGGTTTAAAGTCAAACATCATCAAACGCCTTTTCACCGACTCTCCTTGACCTACTAGTGTTTCTTCTTCATTCGTATTCATCCATTAATTCTCTCCACTATCAGGTCAGGAACTGTTGTTAAATGGACACCTGGCTGTAATCAAAACCATTTCTGGCAGCTCTGAGAAGGTCTGAGAAGACGCCAAGACCAGGACAAAACAACAAAACAGTCATTTTTTAAAAACGCTTGTTTTCTATTCTTAGCAAAATATTCTTACACAATTGTAACCGTTTTATTTCTTTAAAAAAATAAATGATCTTGAAAGATAATTCAAGATTCAAGAGTATTTAAGGCCAGAAAATGGGCAGAAAATTACAAAAAAGTCACAGTGTCATAAATAACAAGAAAGCACTCACAGAGCGCAGTACTTCGCAAAGGCTGCTCAGTTGTATCATTTCCAACGGATGAAATCTTTAATAAAAAATGACCTTGCGCTGAGCATAGGTGTGTGTTATACATGTGTATGTTATGTACAGATACTGGATCGTGTGACCTAAATATGTAGCAGGCGGCAGGAATTGATGGAACTCAGAAACACCCCCACAATTTCATCAACTGTTCCTTGTATGATTTCTGACGGACAAGTCCTGATAAGTCCGCAGCGGTGGATTTGTAGTAGGATCACAATGACATGATCATCAGCAGGCAGCTGACGTAGTGTTCACTTGTTGTCATGGTTACAGTGACGTCATGCTGCTATCTGGCAATGATACAGAAATCTTTAACAAATCACTGCCAAAATCTAATCACTTGGTTCTTGTGTCATTTCCGACCTTCCCTGAAAATTTCATCCAAATCTGTTTGTCCGTTTTTGAGAAATGTTGCTAACAGACAGACAGACAGACAGACAGACAGACAGACAGACAGACAGACAGACAGACAAACGTACGCTGATCATCACATAACTCCGCCGTGTTCCTTGTGGGAATAATAAGATTTCCATGCAACTTGCAAAAATTTTCTAGGAGGTTTTGCTTTTCTAAAATCCTGTCTACAGCTCCATGTGTAGCTATAATACAATGACTTCTCACAAATCTGTACACAATTTATACACAATTAATAATCTCACTAATAAATGAAGAAGTCTTTCTGTGTGTGCGTCCATCTGTCCTTTGCATATCTTGACAACCGTATATGTGATCCATTTAAAACTTGGCATGTGTCTTGCTGTGGACATGAGGAAGCACAGTGAATGAACGGTGGCTGGTTTGCGGGTCTTTTTTTTTTATTTGCTAGCCTGGCGCATTGCTGCTTGTAGGTGGAGCCTCTGTTGCTAGGCAACATTATCAACCTCAAATGTTTCTCATAAATCAAAGGCAGGATTTAGAGGGAATCTCTGTGTTTGGATTGTCCACTCACTCACTCATTACTGATATCAGTAATTACACAGAAGAAGAAGGGTTAAAGGCAGATAGCAGCTGTTGATGCATTTCGGACGCTACTTGGATGCAGCACTGCTGCATAATTATCCACCCGATATTCATAATTATCGCTGCTGAACAGATGCCGGAACATCTGCACCAAATCTGAGCCCATGGACACCAGAACATTGCTTTTTTTGGAACGTAACAAAACATTTAAAAAAAAAAACCCACAAGTTATCACACAAGTCTGTTTACATTCGCTTTATATTTAATATCACTAACTATTACTGCCCATCCAAAAAAGAAGTCGCACACTCCAATATTTCATTGGACCGTCTTTAGCTCTGAGAACGACACACGTTTGTTGTGGCATTGTTTCAATAAGCTTCTGCAATGTCACAGCATTTATTTCTGTCCAGAGTTGGATTAATTTTCTACCAAGATCTTCTATTGATGGGAGAGTCGGACCGCTGCTCAAAGTCTTCTCCAGAACATCCCAAAGATTCTCAGTGGGGCTGAGGTCTGGACTCTGTGGAGGACAATCCATCTCATGCTCCCTGATCCACTCATTCTCAATGTGACCCCATGAATCCTGGCATCGTCATCTTGGAACATGTCCATGAACATCAGGGAAGAAAAACTCCATTGATGGAAAGACCTGGTCATTCAGTATCTTCAGGTAGTCAGCTGACCTCATTCTTTGGGAACATAACGTTGCTGAACCTGACCAACCCCAGATCATAACCCTAACCCCCACAGGATGGTAGGAACTAGACATGATGAGGGCATCACTTCATCCACCTCTCTTCTTACCCTGATGCCCCCATCACTCTGGAACAGGGTAAATCTGGACTCATCAGACCACATGACCTTCTTCCATTGCTCCAGAGTCCAATCTTTATGCTAGCTAGCAAACTGAAGCCTTTTTTTCTGATTAGTCTCGCTGATCACTTTTAAGCACTTTGTGTTGCATTTTAATCGTATGAAAAGTGCTATATAAATGAAGTTTGATTGATTGATTGATTGATTGATTGATTGATTGATTGATTGATTGACTGATCGATCAGTGGTTTTCTTAGAGCTACAGCTGTTTAGTCCCAATCTCTTGAGTTCCCTTTGCATTCTCCATGCGGAAATGTTCTTACTTTCACTATGAAACATAAACATGAGTTCTACTGTTGATTTCCTACGATCATCTAAGAGTTTGTTCTGACCACATTTGTTCCTCAGAGATCATGGTTCTCCACTATCCTTCAGGTTTTAATAATGCGCTGGACGGTTCTTAAAGCGATTTTAGTAGTTTCAGCAATCTCCTTAGTTGTTTTCTCATTCGAATGTCTGCCCTATCAACTTTTGATGGTGCTTTCTGTGCCCACCATGGTAGCCATGGGTAATGGGGTATCAGCGTTGCTCCCACTCCATCTCCCCATCCATCTACCCCTCTCCCCCTCTACCTCTCTACCTCTTCTGTCCCTCTCAACCTGCCGGCCAGCAGCAGATGGGTCCCCCTACATAAAGAGCCAGGTTCTGCTCAAGGTTTCTTCCCGTTAAAACATTTTTTTTTTTCCTGCCACTGTCGCCTTAGGGCTTGCTCTGGGGGTTCAGGCATATGGGGTCTGTGTCCTGTGACAGTTTGACCTGTAACTGGCGCTATATAAATAAAATTGAATTGAATTGTTTTCCTTGCTTGATGCAGGCCAATAATTTGACCCTTCTGAAACAGATCAACATCCTTTCCATGACCACAGGATATGTCTTCCAACATGGTTGTTTCAGAAATGAGAAGCTCCTCACTGCATCAGCTAGAGTTAAATGAGTTGTTGCAGCTGAAATGTATTCATCACTGCAGTAATTATCCAATGGAAGGCTCTTACCTATTTGCTTACATCCAAGTGGCGACTGTTTTTCTGGACAGGCAGTGTATTTACAGTTCAGACTGAGCAGCTGAAGCCTGAATATAGTTCCTGAGGTGTTTTAACAAGAAGTTGTGCTGCTGAGGCTGGAGGAGAAGAGATGAGGAAGTATGATGTACCAGACACTGGCAATAAGAAAACCAAATCACATTACACAACAGCTAATGTTTCTTCTTCGGCTTCTTCATGCAGCAGAGAAACAGGCTGCAATGCATGATGGTCTCAGTCAATCGATACGTTACGCAGCTTCTGTTCTCCTGATAATTTTGTTCTGGACTGTACAGTGGATGAAATCTGCAGCTCAGATGTCGAACAGCCTTGCAGAACAACTGATTCATTACATAGTGGACTGTATGGTAACCGAGTGGTACCACATCTGTCTGGAAACACAGTTACCCACTGACAGCAGGCACTGAGCTAGTACAGATAAATGTTATAATGACTGTTTTAAATACGTTGCAGATTCACTTTTGAGCACGACTTTTGGGTGTAGAGCAGTACATAGTATGCACATCCATTAACACCTGTGGACTTATTTGTTGTATTTACTGATTTTATCTACATGTGTTATCTCACACACGTGGGCTTTTACGTTTTGTATGGCTTTATGAAGTATTTTTATTGCTCTGTTGTTGTTCTCTTTTCTTTACCTGCAACCCAGATGCAACTTAGCTGCTACCTAACTTTGGTCCAATTATTAAACAAATTATCTAAACTAACCTAAACTTCTATCCATGCTCCAGTTGGAGATAACATGATGGTGAAAAATCAACTTCTTTACAAAGTTAACATGTCCGTATGGGGTTTTTTACACACTGGAAGACACATCATGAGCTAAATAAGCAGTCTTACACCATTACTGAGCTTTTTTACTTTAAGATTGCAGAGGATCGATGATATTCTGAAAAGCATGGATTCAGATTTTTGGGGTTTCGTTGGTAACAAACCTCAGTAACCAATCCGGTCAACTTGTGGGGTGCTGCTTTTCTAGAGGAAGCAATGACAGTAGAGTTTAATCTAAGCCATTTTCGAAAATAAAATATAATCCTATTTTATTTTGTACGGAAACCAGAGTTAGCTTCCCGTGATGGTCTCTTGTCCATCAGCTTTCGAATTAAGTTCCTTTTTCTGTTGTTTACTTTTGGTTTTCACTTGGTTTCGGCTTGGTTTGGGTGCAAAGTTTATGTGGTTTGGTTGAGGAAAATATCCTGCTTTGTTGGACACTTTTACATGTTAGACTCAGATTAAACTTGGAAAACAATCCCTTTAAAACATATTTACTCCGCCAAGGAATGCTTCAGAGTTTTGTGACCATCGGTGTTGGTTTGTCGGTCTATTTGTCTGTTAGCAACATTACTCAAAAACAGACAAATGGATTTGGATGAAATTATCAGGGAAGGTCAGAAATGACACAAGGACCAACTGGTTAGATTTTGGCAGTGATGCAGCTTATAGTCTGGATCCATGGATTTGTTCAAGATTTCTGTATCATTGTGAGATAGCGGCACGGCGTCGCTGTAACTATGACAACAAGTGAACACTACATCAGCTGCCTGCTGATGATCACATGATTGTGATCCAACTGCAAATCCATCGCTGAGGACTTATCAGGACTTATCCATCAGAAATGATACAAGGAACAATTGATTAAATTGTGGGGGGTTTTCTGAGTCCCATCAAGTCCCGCCGCCCGCTACATATTTAGGTCACGTGATTCGGTGTCCGTACATAACGTATACGTGCATAACACATGCCTGTGCTCAGTGTAAGGTCATTTTGTTTGTGGGCACATCTAAATGACCACATTCTATTTTGCCGTGATTTCTGATCATCAACAACTGATAATTGTTTATTTTTGCTTCCTTTCTAAAAAAAAAAAAAAAAAAAGAAGCTGCATTTCTGACAATACCATATGAGGGAATGAGCAGCCTTGGTGGAGTACTGTGCTCTCTGAGTGTTTTTCTTGTTGAAAATGCAGTTTAGTCGTACAGGAACAGAATTTCGATGAATCCTGTAACTTCCTCCTCCTTTGCCCACCATTGTGCCCCAAAAAGCAGAAACAGAGTTTAACACCACAATCATTTTGTTATTCATTTCATTTGTTTGTTCACCACTGGCAAACACTAATTTTCCTTAGTTTTCTTTGTTTATTTCTTGACATACAACCAAGACCTGAGCACTTATTTCATGCCACGTCATGTGAATACGTGTGTTGGCATGACAATAAACAACCTTGAATTGTAGATACTCTGCTGAGATGTGTCCAGTAACATCTTTACAGTTTTTATTATCCTCCTGTTTCCTACCTCTCTTCCTGACAGTCAGAGTTCAGGGTCAGAAACAGCAGAACGAGGGTTAAAACCTGAAGGACGACCTCCTGAAACCCCCCTCAGCTTCCTACGTCCAATCTGTCAGACTCTCCCTCCTTCCACCACATGTTCCCGAGGACGACGACGGATAAAAAGCGACGACAGATCCGTCATGTCCGTCGACGCTCGCAGAGAGCCATCTCTGTCGGCGTTTCATCTCGTGATAAATGGGATGAATGTGCCCAGTCAGAAATCACAATTAGTTAACCAGGACCAGGACATCTGCTGCTGAAGTTCCTATGACCTTCACTGAACAGGTTTCTGTGTGATTAATGTGAGTTTAGGAGCTAGAAATGTGTGAAAGAGACACTTCCATCCATCTGGTCAGTGAATTATGAGTGAAAACATAAGAAATTTTGCTGTTGAGTTGTTAAAATAAGTGGATGTAGAGGTAGAAATTTCTCATATGTAACTGTATACCTGGCACTTTTTCTGCTTTTAACTCTTCCCACTGAATCATTCGTGTCTGTATTATTTCACCAATTTAAAACTATGAGGCCGAATGTCGGTTGTTGCAGATTTTACGTGACAAGAAAGGAACCAAAACAAAATCAAAGTAATATTTACTTTTCATCTGTGCAAACTGATTAAAAGTCAAAGTAGAGGATTGAGCATTAAATTATAAGGTTGGAAGTTAACTACGAGTCCCACAGTGCATTCTGTTGAGCAACATCCAGTCACAGAACTTAAATAAAGACGACCCTCACCAATGAAATATACGTCACAGGTATCCTTGTGGACACGCGATCCTGGAAAATCTGAATAACCTTGAAAAAACCTGAACAAACTGGACTCCATCCAGTCGAGCCGGCCGACCTCCTGCTGCACCCATGAATCATGCAGGTCTTCAATCATTCCAGATGCTTCTTTGCTAGATGTTGGGATCAGATTTTGCTACGAAAAACGTCATCTTGCAGCAGTCTGAAACACTCAAACGTCGTACAGCTGCTCATTTTCTGTGATTATGCATGGATTGGAAACAGAAACCCCTTTAGTGCCGGTGTGCATCATATGATGAATGCAGATTTATTAACACCCAGCGGCGCTTCTGGGGCTTATCGGGCAGCTAATGTGTGTTTGACGTCTAGTAAGCTCATGCTAAGCTGCTAACTAGTTTGTGAAATGCATCATTTTCCCTCTTTTTCTTTGTTTTTTGTCTTTTTATGACTTAAAAATCAGTGTCAGCTCCAAAAATCCAGAATTAATCAGCTCTACTTTTTAGTTTCTGTAATTCTCTGACGTTTCTTGTTTCACCACCGTTAGGTTAGCATTTTGTTTCATTTAGTTTTATAGTAACATTGCATGGAATTTGAAAGTTTTGATTATTATTAGTAATAAAATGAATTTAATTTCTACCATTATTTTACCTGTACGTGACATCATGATTTCTGCTGATCTCACTGCAATACCTGGGACTGAGAATTTAAATTAGAGCAACAAGAGTTATGCAAGTCAGATAAACTGTGGGATGTCTTTTAAGAATGGATGACGTGGTGCAGGCGTTCAAACTAAAGCAGCTCATGAACACAAATCCGTGCAATATTAATACTTCTCCATCAGTATTTCTACTCAAATTAGAATCCGTGCAACACCACTGATATGTGTAATATTGTTGTTTCCACACTCAGAAGACTTTAAATGATCTGACGTAGCACTAGGATGTGTACATCTTCTACTGTTATTTCGTAAATGTTTCCCTTTTGCTGGTGTAACAATGTAAATTTAACCACTGTGGGATTAATAAAGGCTTAACTGAATGTATGGATTATGCAAAAAGACTGTGCAGCTAAGCAAATACATCCTACATATAAAGCTAACGGTACAGCTGTTCAGTGGTGCAAAAAGAATTTGCCAAAGAATTAGCATTGTTTAAATACAAGTCGCTGCATGTTCACACAGAGCTAACTGCTTGTAGCATCAAACTACCAGAAGCTTCATGGAGGAGCTGATCGTGGAAGATTACATTTAGAAAATACTGAGCCGAACCTTGTGAGGGTTTTGTATTGAAGGTGGTCGGTGCAGAATGTGACCAGGTGTGTGTTAACACTGCTGGGCTGTGATGGAGTGGAACAGGTGGGTTCTGCCACTCATGACTCACTGCAGGCAATAAAGAGGTGCAAACAGATGAACAGAAACCGAGCCAAGGAGGAATCAAACGCAGTGTACTGCACGGCTTCGGCATCAGGAATCTACATCAAAATGACCCAACTTCCACTGTTCCAGCAACAGATTATACAAATATACATTTTATGCAAAGCAGGTATTAGTTTTATGTTCATTTAACCCTAACGCAGTGTTCATTTTTTGACCTGGACCAAGAATTCCCTCCTCGTCAGAGTCTATATCAACTTTTATACCAACAATCAGCGTCTATACAAACTTTTATACCAACTTTTACCAACAATTTTGACCTGAACCACGAATTCCCTTGTTGTCAGCATCTATACCAACTTTTATAGCAACTAGTCAGCATCTATACCAACTTTGACCAACAATTTTGACCCGGACCAAGAATTCCCTTCTAGTCCATGTCTCTACGAACTTTTATACCAGCTAGTCCATGTCTATACCAACTTTTATACCAACTAGTTTGCGTCTATACCAACTTTTTCCAACAATTTTGACCTGGACCAAGAATTCCCTTGTTTTCAGCATCTATACCAACTTTTATACCAACTAGTTCACGTCTACACCAACTTTTACCAACAATTTTGTCCCAGACCAACAACTCCCTTCTAGTCCATGTCTATATGAACTTTTATACCAGCTAGTCCATGTCTATACCAACTCTTATACCAAATAGTCAGCGTCTATACCCATTTTTACCAACAGTTTTGACTTAGACAAAAAATTCCCTCTGAGTCCGCGTCTATACCACCTTTTAAACACTAGATCTATTTAGAATGCCTAAATAGCCTATGTCACATTAATAAATGTATGATAAATCCTTAATAAATGTTTCAGAGAGTTCAGTTAGAGTGTATTTTAAGTATTTTTAAGTTTTATGACACTCATTTTTGGAGAAAAGCACCTACTATTACATAGTATCATGTCCTGTTTTACAAAAGACATAAAAGCCAAAATGATTGAAATATATTTGATTTGATTTGAAAATTCATAGTATAACCATGTTTAACTACTGCTGCAATGAAACGCTGTCCTCTCATAAGAAATCATGATTATTGATATTATTTCACAATTAGAACTTAGAACACAAAACATTAAAGAACAAAATGCGTCTAACCCTCTTCATCAAAGCGGCTGTAATCTAATCCCCATGATCTAAAAGCCATCTCAATGCATTCAGGTCAAATTTAATCCAAAACAGCCTCAGTGGACAGAAATATTTTCCTTTTTTTGAGGGGGTGGGGGTGGGGGGCATTTTGGGTAACTTTTGGAAAAGTCATCAGATTTCAGGCTAAATAAAAAATGACGTTTATGGTATTTCTACTGCTGTCAAATATCAAAAGGGGTTAAATTTGTGAGATTAAGCAATAAATGTAATGATTGTTGTCCAGTTAGCTGCTTTTTGGGTAAAATAGTCCAAAATGTTTCTTTCCCAACACAAGACAATTCAGTCTGACCCTGTTTTTCATTAACTTTCTTTCACCTCAGTGCCGTCAGTGTTCTGATATTTCAAGGGGAAGTTTTTATCAGAAAGTCACATTACTGAGTCATTACGGCTCAGGAGGAAATTCAAATGTCTCCAGTAGCCGCTGGTCTGTGAACACAAGGCCTGTACGAAAACACCGGATAATCTAAATGCAGTGTGACCGTTAGATTTATAACTGCAGGGAATCAAAGAAGAACAAGCCTCGACATCTGCCCGGATCAGCAGCTACCGTACAACCTCTCCAACCTACGAGGAACAACTCCAACCTTTCAGACTCAGCGAGAGGCCGACGGCGGTTCATCAATTAACGGCACTTCCTGTAATGTGAACATTGCTGAGCGTCGTGTATTGTTTGGCTGCACATGCGGTCGCTGCTGAATGAGCAGTTTGTACGTGCAGTAGTGCAGCGTTCGCCCGAGGCCCGCAGCACATGAGGTTGGGAAAAAGGCGATTCAAGGGGCAGCTTTGTTCACCGACTGATGTTACTGTAGCTCAACAAACACACACTTCTAAAATGATGGATCTGCTAGAAACAGCGTTCATTCATGTCACCTGTCAAAGGCTAAAATCGTTGAACGAGCCATTTTAAATAGCAATGCAACTTTATTTTACCTTCATTGTGAATTAAAAAAGAAGCATTTGCACCTTGACATGCATCAACATCACCACTACATCTTATAACTGCCTCTGTCCGCCAGTTCCTTCCGTCTTTTCTCATCCAGACTGACACATTTAAGCCCTTTTCAGTTGTTTTAATATCTAAATATAAACACCCAATAATAACAATCGCACATGTAACTCACTCACACTTGTGTAAACCCACACTAAACCAAACCTAAAATCTGTTTGATATTTTCCTCTACTAGGCCCATCTCTACGACATTTTACTATATCAGCAAGTGGATTCTTTTGGATCTTCTTTTGCTGTTTGTTTTACACTTTTTGATTACAACTTCAACACGTTTTCATCATTTTCCTTTTGTTCTGGTTTACAATCTCATCGAATCTTTACAATGTACAGCGATAAAACTGTGCTAATCCATAAAAAAAGCATTAAACCGCGTCTCAGACCACCATCTGAAGGGTTAACAAGCTTCTCCTTTCCTGCTCGGGCGTGCAATGATTTACTGATTATTTATTTTCATTATACTCAACGTGCACAATCATTCACACATTCATATTTTAAATGACAAATTTCTAAGAACCGGCCACCCCCCACCACACCCTCCCCTCGCGCAATAAATCCAATTACGCCATCTCAACTGATAAAAGATAACATGTTTTAAAAACGTGCAAAAAGATTAATTTCTTGTCGCCTGCCTCATTGATTCTTTTTCCTGCGCAAATTTACGGCTCCATAATTGAGTTTGAATCGCTGCTGCGCTGGTATTAATGTGTGTACATGTGAAATGGAAATCCGCGGGACTAAATGTTTCTTTCGCCCGAGTGGCATGCTAATGAGCGCCACTGTGGTTTGTTGTCGCTGGACCTGCTCTCCATCATGAAGTCCCTTTGATAGTTAATTCCCAGGTGGTAATGAGCTGAGGGACCGAGTGATGAAATGGGAGCGTCATAGCAGGGTGGGTGGGTGGAGGGTGTTTCTCTTTGGGTGTAAACACTAACTACATCCATTGCATTCAGTGCTTGTTTCTTACTGTCGTCGTCTTTTCTTAATTTACAATTAACAGTCTTACATCTTAGCAGACTTTGAGAGTAGGCAGGAAGCTCTGAATACTTTGCCTAAGGATCCTTACTGGACAACTTCACCCTGACCGGGATTTGAACCATTGCTCTCCTTTGCCAAAGTCAAAGGTGTTAATCACAGGGTGTTTTCTACTGTGCTTTGTGTGTTTGCACCAGGGTCTGGGAGAAATGCCATTTCAATCCCGTCTACATACACTACCATTCAAAAGTGTGGGGTCACTTAGAAATGTCCTCATTTTTGAAAGAAAGGCAGTTTTTTAAAATAAAGATAACATTAAATTAATCAGAAGTGTAGTCTAGACATGGTTAATGTGGTAAATGACTATTCTAGGTGGAAACAGCTGATTTCTAATGGAATATCTCCATAGGGGTACAGAGGAACATTTCCAGCAACCATCACTCCTGTGTTCTAATGCTACATTGTGTTAGCTAATGGTGTTGAAAGGCTCATTGATGATTAGAAAACCCTTGTGCAGTTATGTTAGCACATGGAGAAAAGTGGGAGTTTTCATGGAAAACATGGAATTGTCTGGGTGACCCCAAACTTTTGAACGGTAGCGTATGGCAGAATGGACAGTAAAGGTTGGCTTTGAAATGCATGCGTCTGCACACCGGTTGGTCTAGAAGACGAGGAAGCAGCCGGGTGGAGGAAGGTGTGGCTGCAGGGAAGCGATGAAGAGGCTGTCTCAGAGCTTAACTCTACTTTACTCCTGTCCGGTGTATAAACGCCACACGAGAGCGACTGACACCGAACCGGCTCACAAACACACATGCGTGACCTTCCACCCCGTCGCTGATCGCTCACAGTCGCCGCTTTGTTAGCATTGCAGCTCTCAAAGGATGCTGCTGCTGCACACACCCAGTCGCTCTGCACTCAAGGAACACACCCCCGGATAAAGATAAAAACTCCCCCACAACACACACACACACACACATACAGACACACAACCCTCCCCCACAACCCCTCAAACACCCGCACCGACCCCTCCCTAGAACGCACTCGATGAACCCATGGAGGACCCGCCTCCTCGATGGCGCTAACATTGTCTGCCGATCACCCCGGGGGGCAGTTAGAGACGGAGGGAGGGAGGGAGGGGAAGAAGGGGCTGTTTGTGTTTGAGACACAAAGATAGAGATAAGGTGACATCTACCTTTTAAAGGTAACAAAACAATTGCACACATCATTTAACAAAAAGTGCTTCAATTTTAGATTGTACAAAGCTTGAAAAATAATGCAAAAGTTATTGTTTATTGGTGCAGGATTTTTTTTGGCACAAAAAGAGTATTTTATAAGATAAGGTTCATTCCAGAATTAGAGGACATTTTACATCCCACCATCAAATTTCAAATAATCCATGTACAAAATACTAAAACATGCAGTTGTTGTGTAAATGTTACTTGTCCTGAGACCAAATCTAAAAAAATAATAGGAGAAAAGAATGTTTGGAAATATTTTAAAATGCCAAATAAGTCTGGAGTTCCCCCTAAAATGACATTTTCTCTTGTCCCATTTCAAATAAAACCATTAAGATGAAATTTAAAGATACTTTTTTGGTATTTTTTTGTCATTGATGTCTGTTTAAATTAATCAAAAAATAAATAAAGCTAAATTAAATTAAATATAAAATGAAAATATAAGATGAAATATAATATGATGTCTTTAAATAAGAGATAAAGTAATAAAACACCAATGCAGTGAGATATTTTAATAAGTCAATAAGTAGCAAAAATCTATAAATAAAATTTGTTCCAAAAATAATAATACTAATAAATAAATCAAATCAATCACAATCAGTGTTGAGGAGCTGAGGAAGCGCTATCACGATTAATGCATGCAGTGAGGAAATGCCAAATTAAATAAAAATAAAATAAATTGAATTATATTAAATAAAATAATAAATAAAATCAAATTATATTAAAAAAAAAAAACAACTTAAACTAATCAAAAATTAAATTAAGCTAAACTAAATAAAAAATAAAATGAAAATATATAATTAAATATAACGTAATTGTGGGAAAAAAATGTAGTCAACATAATATTTTATATAATAATTATTATTATGGAATGTGTGTCCCACAACACAACAACCCTGTTAGTATAACCTTTTTGGCTGGTAGAGGAAGAAGAAATCAGCGAATCACATGAAATGCTGGAATTAACATCATCAGACAGTTTTCCTAAAGAATCGGTAGAGCAAAGCTATGTCTTCTCTTGTCTCACTCTACAAGTTTAGTGGGTTTGATCCACTAATCATAGTCTTGTTTTGTTAGAATTGTCTGCTTCTAGTTTCCATAACATGGTCATGTAAAGCTTGAAATAATATCACTAATGAATGAAGGAATCTTGTTTGTATGTCTGTCTGTTCTTTGCTTTTCTCGGCAAGCTTTCGTCTGATTTTCTTCAAACTTGGCGGGTGTTTTGGTGAAGATTCCAGGAAGTGCAGCGCTAAGTTTGAAGATGTTTGCACGAGCAGTGGCCATTCTGGAAGACTTTTTGTCATCCGCAGCCTTGTATTTGGCTGTATGTGGGCGGAGCCTAAGTCGCCATACAAATCAACTTGCAAGTATTTCAAGAGATCCATAAAACATAGAACACACCTATTTTTGCTGCAGCTACCCCCTTGATTGTGGGATTTTCACCTGGTTCCTTCATTATTTCTATCAACAGGAATCCATTTTCACGCTAGCTGCCCTCGCTAGCCGACTGCAGACAATCGGTCATGCTTGAAAATGAAACTTCTCCCAAAACAGCATGATTTTCTTTGTTTGTCCTTATATTATTTGTGCAATCAAACATAATTTTAATATCACAAACCTTTCTTATCTCCACTCTTCGTCACTGGCTTGTATCACCAATAAGCTAACACCCAAGAACATGCTAGCAAAATGCTATATTCTTTGTAGATCTTTACATCTATCTAAACCTACCTTACTGTAGGATCCAAATCTTCAGCAGAACTTGACATTTTCAGTTGCTGCTCATAGGTTGTTGTTGTTTCCAATAGCAAAGGGAAATTCTAATAACCATAGCGTGCAAAAACTGCAAGTGTAGGAGTAGTCTTCCTGAAATGAGCAGCCAATGGGAGGTTTATTCCGACAACCTACATCTAGTGAGTCAGACTACTGCTGTAGTCTTAATTATGTGGATGAAACCTAAGCTAATACCAATGTCAGCTTTTCTGTGGGGGGTTAAAGACTGACGCTAAAGTTCCTTTAAATAAGGAAGTTCTTATATCCTGACAGTCTATTAGTCATATTGTTTTCATGGTGAGAACTGAGACTGGTTATTTACCTCTCACTGCTGTTAACACCACAGTTGGCATCGATTCAACACCACTTACACATCTGTGCTGTTGAATGACTCCACCTGCTCCTGTTATCACACAGCTTCACTCTCCAGCTGGACAGGAAAACAGAGAAGTGTCTGTGTGCCATAGTCAGTTTTCAATTTAATGCTGTTATATTTATATAGCACCAATTCACAGCTTAATATTCTAGGGGAAACCTTGTTCTCATAAAACTAAAGTAAATATGTTTTATTTGGGGGAAAAAATGTAGCATGCAACCTGAGATGTGGTGCAAACATCTCAAGATTATGAGAAACCACTGGCCACACACCTAATTTTGCATTATTTTTAGCCCTAATGCAATTTAAACTGGTGAGTTGTACAAAAATTCAACCTCCATATAGTACGTTGGCTATAGAGACCATATCCGTTTTTGTTCGAAGCTGTGTACATGTTTATTTCTTCTGTAAAGGTTCATATTTTAACAAGAGGTTCTATAGGGATTGACTGTTGTTTTGGAGCCAGCCTCTAGTGGACATTTGAGGAACTGAAGTTTTTGGCTTCGATTGTGTTTTAATTTAGTTTTAAAATGTCTAAAGGATGAACAATTGGTAATGTTTTTAATAATTTTAATTCTAAAAGGGTAGATTGCCTGATTGGGGTTGTGTCATCGCGATCCCTGAAAAAAAAACCGAAAAGGCCAATTTTTGGGTTCTTCGAAAAGTTGCTTTGAGGATTATGAGCACAGCGTTCTGTCTGTTTTTCCATGTTAACCACTGTCAGCTTACTCCAAAATCATTATAATACAATATTTATTATTTCTGGGTCACAGAGTCAAGTCTCCACGTAGCTTTTATACGTTCAAGTCTCAAGTGGTGAGTCTCATTGCTGACCAATCTGGGTTTGACCTACAACCTGAGTTGAGGTTAATGTACCAATTTTGGTTGAAACACAACAGAAAAGGACTCACACATTTGTCAGTGCAGGTTGTGCGACTCCATTCACATCAAAGCAGATTTAAACCGAGCCGTCAGCTATAAAAAAACCTAAAGCTCTCCCCTTTTATCTCGTTTGCACCTTTGGTCGTACGTAAACCTGCAGTAAAAGATTTACTGCTAATTAGACTGAAAACACATTTACTGCCCGTGGACTTTTTCTGAACATGAGGGGTTTCCTTGTGTTTACTACCCTCTAAAGAGAGGCCATCCTCGGGGTCATTGTTTCTGCTGGAATTAAGACAGGCCAGCAGGGTTAAACTTTTTCTTTTCCCGCTTCATTTTGCACTTTTCTCTCTTTTCTTCGGTCCCGACAACCAATCCGAAGCCAGCTCTTCCCCCTCCTTGGCTTCCTCGCTTTGCCCTCTTTAGGGGTCGGCCCGTGACCTTGTGCCTTTCACCTTTACCGACCTCTAAACTGATTGTTCTGCAGCCAGTCCCTCTGTCAGCACGCTCCTCTAAAGGTCTGATTTATTTCGCCGGCCGACGAGCCTCGGTCCGGGTTAAGCACTGCGCTCGCACATTGTTCCGAGTTAATGCCGTAACTCGAGTCATCTGCGACCCCTTGTCACCTCATCGGCTCTGCTGCTACTGAACGTGGGTGGCAGCTTCACCGAACACACATGTTTGGACGCCAAGAAAACCCCATTCACACCTTGTCACGTACGGTGTGTGATCTCTATACACACATATGTCTCGGTATATGTGGGACATGGGTTATGCAGTTCCACACACAAGTCTGCTTTTACGTTTCTGAATGCAATGAGTTCACTTTACCCTTGTTTTGTTCAGCCTGTGCGCATGTGATGATCAGTCAGTAGGTGTGTTATAGGTGGAAATGGCAAAAAAAAAAAAACTTACACTACCATTCTAAAGTTTGGGGTCATCCAGACAATTTCATGTTTTCCATGAAAACTCACACTTTTAATCATGAGCTAACATAACTGCACAAGGGTTTTCTAACCATCAATGAGCCTTTCAACACCATTAGCTAACACAATGTAGCATTAGAACACAGGAGTGATGGTTGCTGGAAATGTTCCTCTGTACCCCTATGGAGATATTCCATTAAAAATCAGCTGTTTCCAGCTACAATAGTCATTTACCACATTAACAATGTCTACACTGGATTTATCATTCATTTAATGTTATCTTTCAAAAATAAGGACAACAGTAGTGTATGTCACTATTGACATTTGGCTAAAGGGAAACGGTTGCTCTGAGAGGTGACTCCTCTTAGAAATGAACTTTTTGAATATATGACAACATTTCACTGGAGAAAAACACTGACAGACAAAGTGTAAAACTGTACTGTAACCTTCATCAAAAAAACACATGCAACTCACAGAAATACCGTATTTCCATCAAGTTGTTTAAATGCTTTTTCACTGTTTGAAGTTTGAGGGTGTCCAACTGGAGAGTTATTAGCACCAACTACTCATCCTGTGGAACCAACTCCAGACGTTTGCATTTGCAGTGGATGGCAATATGTTTGATATGCGTTCACTTGTAACTAGTATGTCAATTTGTGCCTGGGTCCATTTGAAAGGTAATGTCCAGAACAGGTGCACTTTCCATCGTGAACAAAAGTTTCCATCCACTTCTACAGACCGTGTATATCATGGCAGTCTTGAGTTTCCAGTGACTTCTATGACTAAAACACATGCGGCTATGTCACAAAAAACAATCAGACATTTTGGTTCTTTTTTCAATTTATTGTAGGTCTTCTGAAAACATTGCAAAATCTGATGGCTCAAAAATATACATACAGTGATGCCGATATTTGGTTAAATGTCCTTTGACCAATAAGGCACTTATAGCCGTCCACAACCTTGTTGTATCTTTGACTACTCCTCTTGATAAAATCAACTAAATTTCATCTCAGTTCACAGGTTCTTGATGGGTCTAAGTCAGGACTTTGGGGAGACCAGTCTAGAACCTTCATTCTAGCCTGATGGAACCGTTTCTTTTCCATGTCTGATGTGTGTTTGGGCTCATTGTTTTGTTGAAACATCCAACTGTGTCCAAGATCAACCTTGTGCTCATGATTTTAGGTTTTAATCCTCCTTCTTCATTATTCCATTTACTTTGTGCAAAGCTCCAGTTCCACAGAGCATGATACTGCTACCACCATGCTTGATGGTAGGTTTGGTGTTCCTATGGTTGAAAAAAAAAAATCTGAGACCTGCCTAAGACAGTCTGAAACCAGTCCTCAAAAAGTCAAAAACCAGTACAAAATCGGGACCAAAACTAAACCTAAACTACTCCTAAAGAAAGTGCAAGAGCCACCCAAGACAATCTAAAACCAGTCCTAAGCCAGGGCCAGATTCAGTGAAATAAATCCTAAAGCCGCTGTAAATCACATCCAAAACCAGGTCCCAAATCAGCCCAGAACCAAGACTGAAACCAAACATAAACCTGACCAAAGAAAGTCCAAAACCTGTCCAACATATTGTCTGAAGTCAGGCCAAAAGCTCCTCTCGAAAGTCCCAGAGCATGATACTACCACCACCATGCTGATCGTAGGTTTGGTGTTCTTGCGGTTGAACGCCTCACCTTCCCTCCTCCAAACATATTTCTGATCAGTTATTGAACAGAACTTTCCTCCAGAATACCTTTCCTTTGTCCATGTGATCAGCAGCAGACTTTAGTTGAGCTTTAAGGTGACTGCACTTATTTAAAACATCATTTAAATCCTTGGCATAGTCACAAGTTTTGAGCTGTAAACAAACTTCGATGACAAAATTTCAGTGAACACAAACGTCAAAAGCATGAATAAGCCTTTGACCTTTTATCTCATAACGCAAAATTGATAAAGCATGTTCATATTTCCAAAAAATATCTTCGCTATTCCTTTCATTTGCAATTGAATCTGTGTCTATTTGTGTCTTCTGGTATCTGCTTTACGAGTTTATATATAAGTGCACCGCCTATAAAATTTGACCCACCCTGAAATAAAAGTATATACCCACATTAACAGCAATATAAGCAGAGTTCATTTTGGGTAAAGCTCTTCAACTTCATGGTTGCAGAAGGTCATTGGTGTCAGTGACGTTCACAGGCTGGACTCTGATGCAGCTATAAAAACCCCATTTAGCTGTCAAATAATCATAGATTTATAAAGTGTGTGCGCTTCTGTAATCTTATGTCACCGGATATTAGATGATCGCGATAACGGCGAGGCGACACTAAGGTAAATAATCGGTTACTTTGATTCCCTTTGTATCGAACGCTGCCGTCCTCGCTATGAAAGCTGCTCATTGAAAAATCCATATTCTATCAATAAGCTTTATTAACCTTTCATTGTGCTCCTGTGGGCCGTGTAGCTCTGCAAATAGCACGTCAGGAATTTCATCCGGTGCAGTCGGGCGTAAAACAATGTTGGCTCGATGTGCTGTTTTTACACGTCGCACGGGATAAACTGAACTAAACTGAAGAATTTCCCATCTGAGGTGTAATAAACCTGCAGGAAGGAGGTCGAGTTGTATGCAAGAGTGTCAAAATTCACATGAAACGCTTCGATCTCTGTGGGTTATTGGTGTTTTTTTCCCCACACGCAGAGAATTGCCACCCACCTGATGACTGACACTGGAGCCCCTGCACCCCATAATAACCATGAAGAGTTCAATCTTCATCTCATGGACTCGCAAGGTTTCCTTCATTGTCAAAGAGGAACTCCTCCTCTCAACCCCGACCCCGAACGCCTCCTCCTCCACCTCCCTCCACTGGGAGCCGGTCGCCGGGAAACAAGATGGAAGTGGCGGGAAAGCTGTGATGCAGAGAAGGACGGGGTGTTAGACGAGTGGAGAGGGAATGACACCGACGGATGGAGATGCAACGCGACAAAGAAACAGAGAATGACACAAAAAGAAATGTGAGGAAGAGGAAAACTGAAAAAAATGAGCACAAGATCAGAGAGGTTAGTAGTTCAGGGTTGTTTACTTGATTTCACATTTCCCTCACTTCAATAGGTCATTTAGCACCAAGAAACACCATGTGCTTCAACATCAGCTTCCTTCTTCGTCATATTTGCTTGCATTTTTAAATATAAACAGTCTTAATTATGAGATCCTGACATGCACACTCACTCCTGATCCTAATTATTACATCATTTTTCCATAATTATGAGACAAAGCAAAGGAATTCATTGTGGAAAGAGTTCAGAAGTAGCTTAAGAATCCTCCAGATTTTCATATTTCTTCACTCTTAAAAATCAAAGTGATTCAGTGAAAATTGTCAGGATATATAATTTAGTACGTAGCGAAAAGAAGCTGATCATTTTATCATCATGTACATGTACGCTGTCTAAAAAATGACAGTAGAACACGATACAGTACGTGTTACATTCTGCAGTAAAAGATGTGCCGGGTATTTTGTATACATCTGGGGTTTAAATTTGGATTTAGTTAGATTACGTCTCTAAAAAATAACTAATTTCAACAAAGCACAGCAATGGTTTTGTCATCAGTGTATTAAGAGAGCAATAAAAGTGATTAAATATTACAATAAAACTAGAAAAGCACTCAGAGACTGCAGTACTCTGCCAAGGCTGTTCATTCCACCATTTGGCTTTATTTTTTTTTTTTTTTTAGAACTGCAGAATTTTTTTTAAATAAATGCAGCTTTTGTTTATTATTATTGATGATCAGAAATCACAGCAACATAGAATGTGTCCATTTAGTATAGATGTACCCACAAACACAATGACCTTCACTGAGCACAGGTGTGTGTTCTGCATGTGTACGTTATGTACGGATACTGGATCACATGACCTAAATATGCAGCAGGCGGCAGGAATTGATGGACTCAGAAA
Source organism: Amphiprion clarkii (assembly GCA_027123335.1). Taxonomy (NCBI): domain Eukaryota; kingdom Metazoa; phylum Chordata; class Actinopteri; family Pomacentridae; genus Amphiprion; species Amphiprion clarkii. Next base: position 33,243,010 of record CM049574.1, read on the forward strand.
CACCCCCACAATTTAATCAATTGTTCCTTGTATCATTTCCAATGGATAAGTCCTGATAAGTCCTCAGCGGTGGATTTGTAGTAGAATCACAATCATGTGATCATCAGCAGGCAGCTGATGTAGTGTTCAATTGTTGTCATGGTTACAGTGACACCATGCCGCTATCTGGCAATGATACAGAAATCTTTAACAAATCTGTGGATCCAGACTATAAGCTGCATCACTGCCAAAATCTAATCACTTGGTCCTTGTGTCATTTCTGACTTTCCCTGAAAATTTCTTCCAAATCCGTTAGTCTGTTTTTGAGTAATGTTGCTGACAGACGGACAGACAATAAACGCTGATCATCACATAACTCCACCGCGTTCCTTGGGGAAGTAAAAAACACAAATGTAGCCCAAAACACAATCTTTAACTCTTCTGTTGATGATTTTTTAATCTGTGGAGGTTTAATATTTGCAAAACCTTCAAGACAGAGAAGAAAACCTGGAAGTTGAACATTTTTTGGAAGCTTTTCTTCAAGGCACCATGACTTCGGTATCCAGTTCTACTCAAAATGTCCTTCCATCTATCTGGTTCTTTAACTGGAGTAAAGTGCAGATGACCAATAGTCCATAAAGGTTACAAACTGCTATCTAGTAGCCCAACAACACCAAAATAAAATCGCTAAAACAACCCCTCGGATGAGCACAAGCGTAAATGTATACAAGGCTGAAATTTTGGCACTCAACACATCCTTCAAACGGCCATTAACAAAATGGGCCCTTGATCTTTACAGCTCCAGGAAGAGAGAGGTGCTTTAGATCCAACGCCAGCCATCAGCAGCAGAAAAAGGGTTTCAGCCCGTGATCCGATGATTGATGAGGGCCTTAATGGAGCTCTGCGGAGACGAAAAGCCAGAGAGGAAATGCCTCACATCTCCCAACCACTCATTAGCAACAAGTGTAGGACACAGCGGGCCTCACGGTGGCTGTGTTGTGGTGCGCCAACGTCCACGTAGAAATGCATCGATGTGTACGTGGGGATACGAAACCGGCTGCTCTAATGGGATCATATTCGATAAGAAACACTTACACCACTCAGCCGCACCATAATGCAAACACACATCCATCCTCTTCGTGTTTCTATTCCAAGATCTTTCTTGGAAAGCTAAATGGAGCATTAGCAGATGGTCTATGTATCTTAGTGGAGTTTTTTCTTTCCTCCCATAGTGGGAAGCAGTTATTTATTCTCCGTGTAACTGGAGGAGCCCACTGGAGGATGTTAATGTGCAAATGGTCTGCAGCTCCAAGAACAACCAGATTAAAGAGCTCATCTGTGGCTCCTCACCTCACATGAACTGCAGCTACTCGGGAACTTTATCCCAGTTTTCTTTACACCCACGGAGTCTCTCAAACGGCATTTCGAGACTGTTGCATCTTCTTTTATCTGCTCGTCCAAACTCACACAGCTAAGTGTGTGTGACAAAGAGAGTGTGAATCATGACGGGCATTCAAGTACCGTCGAGGAGCCTTTGAAGTCAAAAAAAAAAAAGAAAGAAAGAAGTGTTGAGGGAAAAAAGGTTTGGAAAAAAAAAAAAAACTGTCCGCCCTCACTTTCCCTCCTTTTTCCAGCCTCTTTGTGCCTCTTGTGAACTTGCTGTCCTTGGATGAGACACAAAGGCTGCTGAGGAGAAAAGGCCCCAGAATCGCCGCGACCGCCACACACAGATCTTTTCATCCGATCCGGCCTCCGAAGCCGCAAACCAAAATACCCAACTCTCCCCCGGCGTGAGCGAGTGTGCACCCCCACCTTGCGTAATCTGTGGCTTTGTCTCCACATATTAAACCAAAAAAAGGAATGTGGCCACCAAACGAAGCAGAATCACATCGATCTGGAACGCAAATGCAGATAATACCGTGTCCGAATCAGTCCGGATTAATCTCCAATGACATCACACACGCCCCATGTTAAAATATTAAATAAAGCAAATCAGTACATTTCAGGTTTCATAGTTAATTATATGGATAGTTAAAATTAGTCACATGTTGCTAAATTATAAAAAAGGGAAAAAAAAGGAATGTGGCCACCAAACGAAGCAGAATCACATCCATCTGGAACACCACAAATGCAGATAACATCGGCTCTAAATGAGCAGAATTTGAATCAATCAGGATTAAATTAATCTCAAATTACATTGTGCCACATGACACGCTGCATGTTAAATATTAAACAAAGCCATTGCTAATTATATGGATAGTTAAATTTGCTAAATTATAAAAAAAACTAAACAAGTTAAACTGAATTATTCTCTCCTGTATAAATATTTTCTAGTAAAACAACAATAAAAAGTTTGGCATTGCATTATGTTGCGTTATAACCACTGGGCCTTTTTGATGTACTATTTTTGCACTATTATGTTCTCACTACGCAATATATTCTTTCTATATTTTGGAAAGACTATATTAAAAAATTCAGGCCCCAAAGTAGAAATCTAGTGCAACAAACGTAACAAGAAAAGCACTCAGAGAGCGCAGTACTCCGCCAAGGCTGCTCAGCCATTGTATGGCCTCCAGCGGATTAAATCTTTAAAAAATGTGTGGTGTGCAGCGGTGGATTTGTAGTAGGATTGCAATCATGTGACTGTCGGCAGGCAGCTGACGTATGTTGAATGTGTTCATTTTTTAAGAGAGAAGACAAACTACTTCTCTCCAATTAGGCTGTTTATTTTCTAAATATCAGTGTCTCAAAAGAATCTTGTTCAAGGACCTTTTCTGTTCAGAACAGCCTCCCAGAAAAGGATAAAATTAAAAGTGAACACAACATTTTATTCAGTCTAGTACTGTGTGATAGGTCCTAGATATAAACATCTAATTCAAATACTGAAATGTGATTGGCTAAAGGTGGGGATAAACCATGGTTTAGACTTAGTTCTCCCATTAGTTGGTGCACACATATGTCCATATCTTTTGGCACACGATTCATCCAATCCCCAGGAGCCTCACCCTGTAAGAAAAACCCTCCTGCAAACTTTTCCCCGCTTTCTACCAGTTAGTATTATTCCACTGTTAGTTGAGATGTGATGCAGCCGTTCGTGGTATTTCATAGGGAGGATGCAGGTGTCCCTTAGGGAGGATTATTATGGGTTTCTCCCTCAAACAACCTTGACTTAGCAGTTTCAGTACAATTAGTTGTTACATTATAAGCAAATAGGAATGTGCTGTGCCTAAAAGCCAAAAGTCTATCTTTGTTAGTGTGTGCAGGTGTGTAGAAGAAGAAGCATTTTTTGTAAGCAGCTGTAATTTTCCAGCCTGACCTGTCTGAGTCCATCAGAGTTTGGAGTTAGAGATTAGTTCCATCTCTTCCCTTTTAAAGGTCAAGCACAACTCATGCATTCATTCATTGCACATTAAATGATTAATATTATCAATATTGTAACACTCATATGTAATATCAATTTCAGTGATCAGTTAGTAGTACCTTAAAAAAGTAAATCCGAACACATAGTGTTCACTTGTCAAGGTTACAGTGACGCTGTGCCGCTGTCTCACATACCTGGAGCAAGTATACCTAAGTCTTCCTTAGAATACACCCTCCTCATCCTCATCCTCATCCTCATCCTCATCCTCATCCTCATCCTCATCCTCATCCTCACCCTGACAGGTGGAGGCAGATGGCCACCTTCCCTGAGCCTGGTTCTGTTTTTGTTATTTTCCTCCCTATTCTAGTTTTTTTTTCATTCCTTCCACCGTCGCTCATCAGGAAGCCAAACTTTGGATTGTTGTGTTTTCTGTTGTCTGTTCATAATTCATAAGGAATGTGCCTCACTATGCTAAATGCTGGGAAGTGACATGCTGTGAATCTGTGCTCTGTAAATAAAACTGAATTGAATTGAAAACTGTTAGAAGCAACATTTTACAGCGAGACCAGTGAATTCCAGTGGATATAAGCATAGAAGTAGGTACGTTTTCTTTTCGAACGGAGGTTTTTTTCCCACGGTTGGATCAGCACTGAGAGCTTCTGCAGAGGAACCAGGCTTCTACAACCATTAAAACAGATGAATTTCACCACATTCTGGTGTGAAATTACTTTACATTTCGGCATCTCTTCATGCTTTATTACCCAATTCCTATTGTACACAGGCCGGGCCAGATTAAGGCGATGCTTAAAAGAGCACTTGATGGCTTCTCCTCTTCATGGCCTTAAATTTGAGATGCCACTCCGACGCAGAGACAAAGGTCTGCGCTCTACAAGACACCCCGTAACTTAATGGCCCTCATCACATGCCTTCAAATTCACTCTGACCCCAATTCCATCATGCCCTTCCAGCTCTGTTTGGGAGCCTTGCGTCAGCAGTAATGGGATGTGACGGATGTTTGAGGGCAGTGCCGTGTGAGAGCAGGACCCGGTGGGGTCCAGACCCTGGGAAGAGGCCTGGGGTCCGGCCTACAAGCCCCCCGCCCTGCAAGCTCTCAGCCCCATGCATGCATACCTCATCGTCCCTACTTTCCCTTTCTGCTCATCCCTTTCCCCCCCCCGCCGCCATCCAGAGTGAGAGAACACTCATAATCTGCCCTCTTCGTCCCTCCTCCTCTTTCATGCCTCGTCTTTTGTTTCTCGGGTCTGTCCGAGTCTGAGCCGTGGAATGCTGGTGGCAGCCGCGACCCGCCTCCTCCTCCGGAATTCTCATGCTGGGTCATTGTGGGTGGGATTGAACGAGCAGGTCACAGCCGAGGAAGTGAACCAGGAAGTTTTCACAACGGTTCAGATTCTTCTGCATGCAAAGCAAGACGGCGCAGAAACTCAGTTTCCCTGCAAACCAATACAGACACGAAGAGGCATTTGTGTTTATACTACTGTTCAAAAGTTTGGGCTCACTTAGAAATGTCCTTATTTTTGAAAGAAAAACTGTTTTTTTTCAATGAAGATAACATTAAATGAATGATAAATCCAGTGTAGACATTGTTAATGTGGTAAATGACTATTCTAGCTGGAAACAGCTGATATTTAATGGAATATCTCCATAGGGGTACAGAGGAACATTTCCAGCAACCATCACTCCTGTGTTCTAATGCTACATTGTGTTAGCTAATGGTGTTGAAAGGCTCATTGATGATTAGAAAACCCTTGCAGTTATGTTAGCACATGGATAAAAGTAGGAGTTTTTATGGAAAACATAGAATTGTCTGGGTGAACCCAAACTTTTGAAGAGTAGTCCATATATACATTTACATCGTGCAATATTGTACATAGGTTTTATTTATCGTTTACCTTAGTTGTAGGTCTACGTTAGTTTTATTTCTTTTATCCCAGTTCGTAATATTTATTTATTTATTTTATTTTATTTATTTATTTATTTATTTTTACCCCTCCTGTTATGTTGCGGGTCAAACTGACCCATTTTAAAGTGAAAGAATCTTTTTTTAAATGTTTAAAGTATTTTTTCAGAATGAAGCTTCTTCTATAAGTGTAAAAAGGTTAATTTCACACATTTGCAAATCCACCCTGAACAGAAGATGTGTCTCGTGTCAATTTCTCAACTCCTTAAAAAGAAAACAATGGAATTTTTTTTCAGTCACTGTCATATAAAACTTATTGTATCTTATCTGTGGGTCTTTTTGATGCATGTTTAAAAAAAAAAGTTTAGCATGCATTTTTTAAATGAAAAGTGAATTATCCTCATTGAGCCATGATCTGTGAGAGGGAAGCGAACATCATGGAACTAAATATTGACTGAACTGGTTCATAATGGAATTAATGAGATATAAACCATTTCTGGGTAATTAAACAAGTTCCTGACAAATGAACATAACAGGAGCGGTAAGGTAGATAAAGCTGAGGTAAACATAAAACTACAATAAACAACAAACAAAACCTATGTACAATATTGTGCGATGCCCAATAGCAGCAACAGCTTTAACCCTCCTGTTGTCTTCATTTACCAGCACCAAAAAACATTGTTTACTTGTCTGAAAAAAATTCCAAAATTCTGCAAAAAAATTCCCAAAATTTCTGAAAATTTGGCAAGAAAATTCTTGTAAATGTTTTTCAAAAAATGAATAAAAATATTCAAAAAAAAATCCTAAAAATATCTAGGGTGATCACATATATATCAGCAAAACTTCTAATATTTTCTTAAGAACATTCACATAAAAATCAGCAAAATCCAGTGAAATTTGCTGGATTTTGGTTGATGTTTTTGTGAATGTTCTTAAGAAACATTTTTTTTCCACCAGAAATGTTCAAAAATTTCCCAAAAATGTTGAAAATGTGGACATCAGAATTTTCACTGTGAAAATTTTTTTCCCCACATTTTCAAACTTTAAAACGGGTCAGTTTTGCCCCGCAGGACGACATGAGGGTTAAGGTGGTCTGTGCAGCCATGAGGTTAGCTGGATGAGAGACAACACAAGTATTTTAGCCTCATATTATCATGTTTACTTCTGATGTTTCAGCCTTTTTCTGTGCTACTTGTCTTGATGCATATAAAGGTGTAAATGTCCAGGTGCGTCTCGCCTGAGGCCACCTGTCGGCTCTCCAACCTTCAGTCCATGCCTGCTGCTGAGCTCGGAGACACCAACATGTGGTTGACGATGAGGCCTCTCGGTGCACGTGAGCTGCACCATGCGACCCTCTTTAGCTCAGATTCTGCCCTCTACAGACCACTTCCCCCCCAACAGACCGCAGGAGGTTCACTTCAAGAAGCTCAGACGGACAAAGCATTTCCCTGAAAAGGTGGATTTTCCCCCCGAAAGCCACCAGAACCGCAGGGTGTCTGTTTTCACACGGAGGACCAGATCATTAGCAGAGACGCGACACATACGTTGTCAGCTGGTCTTCAAGAAGCTCCTGAGCTCATGAAATGGAACCAAATGCCACGTTATTGTGATCAATGTTATTAGTATAATCTATATCTCTAGGTTTAGTGGAGAAATAATGCAGAAAATGTGCAATATACTGTCATTATTGCAAATGGTTTCATGCAGAAGATAGCTCATCCGTTTGTACTGAGGAAAATGAAGAAATGTTGGTGAAATCCCGTTTATTCTCTTAATTGTGAATCTGCTGGTCTGAAAGCAGCATAAGAATGAGTGGAGGTTAACAGAAGGCCTCTGCAGCTTCTTATGTTCCTTTCATTACCTACTTTAGACTAAAAAAGGGACATTTCCTCTGTATCTGAAACACAAAGTCAATGCTAAAGAACCTTAATGTTGCATTCTTTCTAATGGCCAGTAGGAGGCGACTCCTCTGGCTGCAAAAGAGCTCCTTCTGTGTTGCACTTCCTACTTGCTTTGTTAGCTCACTGAACATTTTTCTAGTAGGTTGAGGGTCTCAGTTGCTAGTTTCAAGCCTCCTCTAATACAGCATGGTGTTTATTTTCTAAGTTACTGTTCAATTTAAAGGAAACTAGAAAAAAAGTGGGGTATTTCTTAGGACGTTGCTACCTTCTGATTGTCTGTCCGTAGTTTTCTTCGGTTTTCAGTTGGATTCACCCCTTTTTTTGTCACGTTCAGTTTCAAAAACCCAACATGACAACAGCTAAAATGTTAAATTTAAGGTTTTGAAATATTGCAGTAATATATACAGTCTAAGGCAGGTGTGTCAAACTCATTTTGGTTCAGATTTACATTCATTCAGCCCAGTTTCATCTCAAGTGATCAGTAAAATCAGAGCATAATAACCATAAATAACCACAACTCCAGGTTTTTCCTTTGTTTTAGTGCAAAAAATTACATTCTGAAAATGTTCACATTTCAGAAATTATCTTTTTACAAAACATTATGAACAAACTGAAATTTCTTAAGAAAAATAAATTCAATTTCAACAACATTAAGCCTCAGTTTATCATTTACACATTACAACTTACAGATTGTAGTTTATCTACAAAAAGACACAAAATTTTTAGTCACAGGTATCTGGAACTGAATGATATAGTATTTTACTTCATGGTCAAAATGGCAAAAGTCAGACGAAAAACGACAAGAAACAAGACAAAATATTCAAAAAATGAGACCCAAAAATGACAAAAATGTCTAACAAAATGACAAAAAAGTAGACAAAAAGCATGAAACAAAACAAAGAGACAAAAAAATTTATAGAAAAGTTACAAAGTGACAAAAAATGGACAAACAAAACAAGTAAGATAAAAAAGACACAAAACCGCAAAAACGACACAAAACAATGAATAAAGCAAAACACAAAATGACAAAAATAAGATTAAAAACAACACAAGTGAGACACAAAGGAAACACAAAATGACGAAAACCAGAAGCAAAACAACAAAAACATGAGACAAACGACAAAAGTGAGGCAAAAAACCAAGACAAAATGTTACAAAAATGAGATACAAAATGACAAAAACGAGACACAAAATGACAAAACAACCATGAGCAATCGAGTATTTTACTTTATGATCAAAACACTCTTGTCAAAGTCTAGAAATTATTTTAAATTTAGTTTTACAAATTTATAATTTACAGTTAATGTCTTCTGTGTAATTCTTACACCGTAGAAAGTCGTCCATGCAGCCCGCGGGCTAAAAGCGGCCCTCCAGAGGGTCTAATGAAGCCCGCGGGCCACATGTTTAACACCCCTGGTCTAAAGTCTCGGCCTTTAATAGGCATCTATGTATTTGCTGAGCTCCAACCGCTTTTAAAGTCATCTGGGCATGTTTGATTTATATTCCACATGTACATTTTGTCTACAAATGTTGTTTCACTTGGAAATATGTCACATAACCGAAACTAGAACGCTATAATTTATATTAGCTAGCATTAGCTGCCATTAGCCTACCAGCTCAAGCATCCAATTAGAATATTGATTAGTGCAAGGATTGGTTTTATTGTGAATGAATTTCAGAGGAAAATGTATCTTCTTTTAAAAGTTCTTGTTGCTGGAGTCTCACTCTGATATATTTGAAAATCAGTTAAATGTATCCGTATAAATGTAGACATTGCTCAGTGTCAACAGAAACACCATCTATCTTGCATTAAATTGCATCACATTCTTTACCGTCATGTTGTAAGATTTCTTTATTATGTTTATGCTGTTGGCATTTGTCATGATGTTTTCTCATCTTGTCAAGTCTTTCATTCAGACTTCTGGCACTGCTACATTAGTTAGGGCTAAATTTGGTATTAAAGAAGGAAACTGTCCTCATATAACACGTAGACGAGGTTAAATTAGGATCCGTGATGTTTGGGGGGAATTCTGTGGTTCAGGGTTGCAACATGTGAGACCAACAGTGACACACAAAGTATTTTCACATACAAAGAAGCACATTTAGATGGAAAACCAGACCTTAAAAAGTGGGTCTGTTGTTGATGTCATTTCACTAAAACCACACAACAGATGTTCTCAAGCAAACCAGCTGATCACAGTCGAACCTTTCTGTAAAATCTGCGTATCAGGAATGTGGCGGTGACATCAGGCTGCTAACATTAATGTGGATGAATTCCTGTGCATGGATCAATCTTTTTACTAATTAATAGACATTCTGCACTAAGAAAATATGATGCTAAAGCCTTGGTGTCATCTGAGTTGAGCTCAAACCAGCTAAACTCGAGTTTACCCTGAACTTTAGCTCAAAAAAAGTAGCTTAATTTAACATTTGAGTCATTCCAGAATTGGAGGGCATTCGGACTTAAAATTTTTAAAAAAATAAACCTTCTCTTCTACATTTTCTGCTCCATATTCATCAATAATAGGTATTGATTGGTTCAGCTTCCACATCAATGGTAGCATTTTTATTCCATGTTTTCTGTGTTGTTTGCTAACCCTACTCTAATCACAGTAACAGGGTTGCTAATCCATGCTAATGTGATCTTTTTCTCAGCAGTAGAAGCTAGATATTTAGCTGCTGTTACTGCTGACCAAGAGGACAAACTGACTGATGGAAAACAATAAAGAAAAAAGTAAAAAGAAGAGAAGACATAGCTTTGCTCTACCCATTCCTTTGGAATAAGAATAAGAAAATAAGAAAAACAAGACGCAAACCACAAAAACGAGACAAAACGTGAGAAAAACGAGACACAAAATGACAAAGACAAGACATAAAATGAAAAAAATGAGACAAAAAAAGGACACAAAATGAGAAAAACAAGACAAAATGAGAAAAACGAGACAAAAAACAAGACACAAAATGAGAAAAACAAGAAAAATGAGACAAAAATGGCAAGAACGAGACAGAAAATGAGAAAAACGTCATCAACAGGGTTGCTGTGGGACACACGTTCCATGTATAGTAATTATTATTTAAAACAATATGTTGATTTAAAAAAAAAGGTTCCCAAAATTACAAGAGACATCAGTGAAAAAGCAAAACAAAAAAGAAGATTTAAATTTCATTTTAACTGTTTTATTTGAGATTCAATTTGGTCATCAGGGGGAGGGACAAGAGAAAAATGTCATTTTACGGGGAACTCCAGATTTATTTGGTATTTTAAAAATATTTTCAAACATTCTTTTCTCCTATTTTTTTATATTTACCATCAGGACAAGAACATTTACACAACAACTGCATGTTTTAGTATTTTGTATGTGGATTATTTGAAATTTGATGTAAAATGTCCTCCAGTCCTGGAATGACCCATTTAATTTATCTCAGGTGCATATACAGTAGGACTTCGTTGAATGCATTTAGTAAAAATATGTGTGTTGTTGTAAGCAGAAAATCAGGCAAATTTACATTCAAGTTTGAAACAAATTCTCTACTTTGCCATTAAACTGTCCACCTGCTGTCTGACAAAAGATTTATAGCAGAAACTCTGAAGTTAAGCTAAATAAAATGTCCAACTTTTTGCATCCCTGGACCAGTTTAACTCCTGAATGTAGACATTTTACTGCCAAGTACAGGAAATTTGACTTGTTGTTTAAGTGCATAGCAGTAAATAGTAACCTACGGATTAAAAAGTGCTGCCAGTCAGTAGGTAGGAAGTGTTATAAGACAAATAAGAAGTGAAAATGGTGATTTTCTAAATTCATAAAGGAATTAACAACTTTTCTGCACATACAGTGCTGAACAAATTTATTAGACCACTCAAATATTTTATAAATCTGTCAAAAACTTGTTTCAAACTAAAAAAAAAAGACAGTATTGTTATTTATTAGGCAAATAAGAAACTGGAACAACTAAATAATCCTAAAACCAAAAATGAGAAGTCAGAAATCAGTCAGAAATTAATCAAGAATAACGTACAAAAGCAACTTTTCTGTTCAGGAAGGCCAGAAAATAACTGTAATTTCACATCTTGATGTAAAAACAATAATGTGCTTGAAAATTCATAGATAACAATAATAACTGGATTTTAGCATTAAAGATGTCATTTTGATTAAAGAACTTGCACATACTAGCAGATTAACCATTACAGAAATGTAAAAAAAAAAAAACATTTTGGTAATCAGCAGTACTGTTACTTTAGAGCAGCGGTGGTGAAAACCTTTAACAAACATTATTTGAACAGTGTTGAATTTGGGAAACACTTAATGGAAACAGCAAAGACACCAGATGAGGTAAAGACTGAGCTTGATTTGTCTAGTTTTTGTGTGGAACTGGATTTATTCTGGTAACAGTTCCTCTGCAGATTCATTAGAACATCATGAGGTCAAGCTTTTTAGTCTGATTCAACTGTAGATGTGTTACAGACACACCCAGAGACCCACAAATGAACCGCAACACACATATTAACCATCACCAGCAAATGATTCAGCAGGACAGGATAATGTAGACCTGTCTGGACCTGCCTCAGTGTGTATTCTGTACTACTCAGTACTACTCTGTACTACTCAGTACTACTCTGTACTACTCAGTACTACTCTGTACTACTCTGTACTACTCAGTACTACTCTGTACTACTCTGTACTACTCTGTACTACTCTGTACTACTCTGTACTACTACCACATGTTCCGGTGTTGTGGGTTTGTGTGGGATGCGAGTGTCCGTCTCTGCAGTCGAGTGGCGTTGTGCGTCTATTTCGGTTGGCTTCGATGCGGCGGGACTCCAACACTGCAGGCTCTGGCTGCCAGCCAAACTCCTCTGTTACCAAGGAAACGCGCTGCAGCCTGGCATCCGAGGGGAGAAACCCAATTTAACCGGTTTTGGCCTTTTTTCTGTCACTGGGGCAAACGTTTGCCCTGCGGAAGGGCTGCAGTACTGCAGAGCTGCACACACACGCATGTGTTGCTGCATTTCTACACTCTGAGGCAACCTGCAGCAATATGAGCTAGAAAAGCACTCAGAGAGCGCAGTACTCCTCCAAGGCTGCTCATTCCCCCATACAGCATTGTCAGAAGTGCAGCACTTTTTTTAAAAAAAAAAAAATGCAGTATTATTTTTTAAATGCAGCTTTCATATTTATATATATATATATATTTGCTGTGGTTATAAATATGCAATTTTAGATTTTTTACCCACCAAATTTGTCTTGTATGGACGATGTACAGAATAAAATTTGTACAAAGAATCTCTTTTTCATTGCAACTTTGCAGCAGATAATAAATAAAAGCAAAGTGCATAAATGTGCAGTTTTTGATTTTCTACCCGTCCCCCCAAACTGGTCTTGTACTGACTAATTTGTGCACAGAATTTCCTTTCCAATGCAAAATTTGCAGCAGAATCAGTGAATAATCTCTCAGTGCATAATAATAGATAAAAAAAACCAAAAAGTGCATCAACATGCCACGTGGCCTCCCTGTGCAGACAGTAAACAGAGCTGCCGCTGAGAATTTGTCGTTTTTGAGACGTGTGTGGGAAGCTGTGGTGAGACGGCAGCTCCGAAGGACTTCTTAGAAACCAGAGTTTAAGCAGCCAGAGGAAGGAAGGAAGGAAGGAAGGAGCCACATGACTAGACGGATCTGAGACGATGCAGTGACCACGACCATCTCTGGATGGACCTGATAACAGCTTCTGCTTTCTGTTCGCCCTTCTCTGAAATGGAATCTGCCTCTAGACTTGACAGTTCAGTGGGTGCACATGTCAAATAAGAGCAGATATTAATATTTTAATTACCTCAAGGCCATTTTACTGCTGCTTCATCTCAATCTGGCCTTCAAGAATCTTTCAAATACTCCACATTAAGGTCATTGTTTTCCTGACAGGAGATGCACAGGTGCAGTAGAGAAGGGAAGATTCTGCAGACAGTTATCATGCTGAAGATGCTTAATGATAAAATGAGATTATTGTTAGGACTGGTCAGTGGTGTGTGTTTGCTTATATCAGAGCGCCCTCTGCTGTTTCACTATGAGTGGACAAATGTTCCAGTAAACCTGAAAACATGCAATTTTTCATCATGTTAATTGGGATTTCCACTGGAATACCTTTATTTTACAACAGACCTGATAGTTCCATAAGTTGACGTTCATTTTCTTATTGGTGCCTTTTTTTAAATGCACTTTATGTGTAACTTTTGTGTGGGATATAATGTGTGCAGTTTGTTTGTGTGTGTGTTGACCAGAGAAGAGGGTTAGCATCCAGTAAATATTAGCTTTAATGTGAATTAGCGATGCTAATGGAGCTAGCTGCTCTGTTGTAACCTGATTAAAGCTAATGTAGCATTAAGCTAATGTTTGTGTGGAGACGCTGGTTCACATTAAAGTAACGTTTATAAAACCTAAATGTGATTAAAACAGTGAGGTTCAGGTTGTGTGTTGTCAGTAGTCCTGAATATCTGCTGGGTCTCTGAAGTTAAACTGAATAAAACAGGATTAAAGCAGCACTGAGTTTGTGACCTTTCTGTGAAAACCTTCTGTTGTTACATGGAAAGTGAACTGTGAGAACAAATGAGGACAACAGTGTAGTGAAATATAGAACAAAAAAAGGAAGACGTACATGGGAAAGAGGCGTCTCCTTTCCAGTAACTCCTCAGAGGTTCCTCTTTCTGTAGAAGTCAGACCTCGTTGTATTTCACTTTCTAAACTTTCCTCTTCCTGTTTTTAATCCACTCAATGGGCGTACACGAATACAGAAACGCACCACCTGTTTCAGAAGGACGGCACACACTGACCTCCGACGACCCGACATGACGGATGGACGTTCTAGCTGAGCTTCTCTGGACTCCAACGCCCCATGCTGGAATGTCTGTTTCCCTCTGTGATCCATCGTTCTACCACTGTGGAACATTGTTTTATAGTTTCTATAATGTGTCCTCAACAACATCTCCAGAATGCTTCAGAGCAGACCCCACTTTTGTTCATGCATCGAACGTCTTGTGAAGAACGTTCTGTCATCTGAAGTCTAAATGCAACTTTAAGGGAGACGTTTTTGCTGTCAGGAACATCCTTCCTTTGTTGTCATTGTGGAACCGTCTTGTAGGAGAACGTTCTATAATGTGTTCCCTCAGCAAAAAGGCAAAATGTTGGACCATTTCATTTATCACAATACAAGAACGTATTTAAAAAATTATAAAAATCTGTCATCAGAAACATCTGGAAAACTTTTTTTTTGAATGTTGGTTTGAGAACGTTCCTCCGTTGATATCATGGAACAGAAACATCTTATAGAAGGACGTTCTATTATAATATTCTATCCATGTTTGCTGAGCTGCACGACTATCTGCTGATGCCTTTATTAAAGCACAGTGTGTTTATTTTAACCTGTATTCTATGTGTCACATAGTAAAATGCACTTCTTGCCTTTTATTGTTGCATTTTTGTGTTTTCTTTGATTTAATATGATGCTGTCTCTTTTTTAATTTATTTTATTTGGCCATTTTACGCTCTTTTATGCTTTATTTATTCACATAATTGTTAAATTTATTCACTCTTACTCCTAATATTTTTATTTCTAGCCTTGTGTTTATGGTTTTACCCTCTATTTTCTTTCTTCTTTACCTGGATATGGCATTTTTGGTTCTTTTATTGTTGTATTTGGTGCTGTTTTTTAGACCTTTGCCTCTCTGGTCCTGCTTTTCTTGTTGCTCTGCCTATAAGCTCTGTTTTAAAAGGTGTTATATGAATAAAGCTCTTCTTTTTACTCCACCAAGGAATGCAGCGGAGTCATGTGATGATCGGCGTTGGTTTGTCTGTCTGTCTCTCTGTCTGTGGGCAACATTAAATAGTCAAAAACGACAAATTCTCAGCAGCAGCTCAGTTTACTGTCTGCACAGGGAGGCCTTGTGGCATATTTATGCACTTTGTGGTTTTTATTTATTATTACACACTGAGAGATTATTGACCAATTCTGCTGCAAATTTGCAATGAAAAGAAAATTCTGTGCACAAATTTTATTCTATACATGGTCCATACAAGACAAATTTGGTGGGTATTAGATCTAAAATTGCACATTTATAACCACTTTACATTCTAAACATCATTCAGTATATCTGAAAACCTTCTTATGTCATTTGCACATACTCTTCTTGTTGGTTTTTTTATTATATTATCTGGTGCTGTTTTGACAATATTTTGCCATGTTTTACTCTGTTTTTTTAGACTTTTTCCTCCGTGGTTCTGCTTTTTTTTTTGCTCTGCCTGTAAATGCTGTTTTTAAAAAGGTGTTATATGAATAAAGTTCTTCTTATTATTACTATTATTTATCTCACATTTAAAAACAAGAACAAGATGTCATTATTTTGACAGACCAATGCTGATTTAGCTGTAAGTTTCCATCTATGCTATTTAGAATCACCTGATAGTATTTTCCAGCCAGCCTCCTGAGCTTCACTCTGTAAATAACATATGACCTACATACGCAGTGGAAGCTGAATAAAGTGTCCGTCAGCAGGTGTCCTGGTGGTCCGCTGGTCCCAGAGCTGCCCGGACCTCCTGCTGACGGCCTCCAAGCCTGCAGACGGAGCATCTTTCACGGCTGGATGCTGCTGAGTTCGGCCTGTCAGCAGCGCCAGAGCAGGACGGATGACTGGACTCTTAAAAAACATGAGTTCTGCAGACGCTCAGTGTTCTGTAGGAGGCCATGAGGTTTCTCATTTCTCTCAACAATATCCTGAACATTGTCAGATCATGGGATGATCCGACAGTCTAATAGGGGTTTATTATTCTCTGATAAATCATGTTCTGTCCATCATTCTGGCGTTGCAGATGGATTTAAACACTACAATACCCATGAAACCAGGGGGCTGTTGCTATGGAGACAAAGTCAAAATTGACAGAAATTGAAATTCAACACCAGAATCTTTAGTGTCTAAAACTCAGTGACTGAATGTTGGAATAAATTCCTCCCCAGAAAATGTTATGAATTCTGAAATTTTATTATAGTTTTTTTTGTTTTTTGTTGTTGTTTTGGTTTTTGTGAAATCAAAGAGCCTCAAATTTTGTTAATCGTTCCATTTTATAAGTGAAGAGAGAGATATTCGTACCAATCCAAGATCTGTGAGTCGATATCTGTGGGAAAAAATGAATAAAATTCTTACAAACTTCAGTATTATTGATCAGTTTGGATGAATATATGCAGTAAATATCATAATGGGTACGTGATTCAAGCACTCATGCACTGAAAGCATCCCTTTTTATATTTCTTACATGCATTTCTCGTACAGTTATTACATTTTCAATGGAATTTTCACCTTTTTTTGTTCGATCAATGTAGAAGTTTGTCGTTTACAAGCATATTTTGTAGATAATTGTTAAAATAACATCAAACAAAAAAACAAGCACTGTTTAAACCTTCTGACATTGTCTGTGACACTGTTAGAAAGAGCAAAAGCAACGTTTTAAAAAGGGAAAACTCTCTTTATCTGTAGTTTAAGGTTTAGGACGACTTCCTCTGGGTTGTTTGGATCAGAGATCACTTTAAACAGCTGCTGCTGAGTTGAACGCCACTCATGGTTTAGTGTGAGTTAAATCCACTAAACTCCTGCAGAGGGCGCTGTTTCTGCATGAAGCTCAACATGAGGACAAATAATTCCAGCTGCAGACCAACTTATTGCTTCAAACTATTCAAATAAATTTCTGTGTTCTTGTCTTTTCAAAGTATGTTCCATGATAACTAAAGAAGAACGTTCTCAAACCAACATTCAGAAAATGTTCTCCAGATGTTATCGAGGTCTCAGAAGACAGAATGTGTTTTTGATAAAACGTTCCTGTAATTTAAATATTAACAAAGTGGAACATTTTACCTGCAATGATCTGAAGATGTTTTGGGATGTTGCTGTTCAGAACGTTCTTCTGTAAAACATTCCCTCAATGTTACATGATAACAAAGGAAGAATCTTCTCAATGCAACATACAACATTTTTAGAGCGTCTTTACAGAACTTTGTCTGGACTTTAACAAGAACATTCTGGCAACTAAAAGAAAGGTTCCTACTAAAAACACCACTAGAACTTTCAGAACTTTATGAAAATGTTTTTAGAACAATCAAAAAAATCTAGCTTGGTCGAGAATGCAGAGAACGTTCCCTGCAACATTCGTTAACAATACCCAGAAGTTCTAATGACGTTCTGAAGAAAACCTTTTAATCTGATGTTCTATGAACATTTTAAGGATATTTATCATTTCTAATAATGTTCCTGTGAGGTTAAAAGTGAACTAAGACAGAACGTTTTAACATTCAGAGGATGTTTACAGGATGTCAGTTTATGTTCCATGATAAGTAAAGAAAAACCTTCTCAAACCAACATTCAAAAATGTTCTCCAGACGTTATCGAGGCCTCAGAAGACAGAATGTGTTTTTATAAAACTTTCTGGTAATTTAAAATATTAACAAAGGTGGAACATTTTACCTGCAATGTTCTGAGGATGTTTTGGGATGTTGCTGTTGAGAACGTTCTTCTACAAAACGTTCCCTCCATGTTACATGATAACAAAGAAAGGACGTTCTAGATGCAACATTCGGAAAATGTTTAAGCGTCTTCAGAGAACTTTATCTGCCTTTAAGAAGAACATTCTGGGAACTAAAAGAAAACTTCCAACATCAGTAGAACTTTGCAGAACTTTCTCAGAATGTTTTAAGGACAACAAGAAAACCAAACCACAGGAACATTACGTGAAATAGTAAGATGAGATAAAACTTTATAAACCCCGAAGGAGATTCTTAAAGTATAAATATCCCTAAAACATTCTTTGCACATTAGTTTGCGAGGGTTTTCTGCCAAACATTTTTAGAACTCGTAGGTAACATTAGCCAGCGCTGCCGGTCGACCTCGCTGAACACTTCTGGAGCCACTTGAAGGCTGAGAAAGCCAAACATTCCCAACATGACAAGAACATTTGGGATCATTGTCGCGTTGTGCTGGGACATTATGGCTTAGCGGGATTTACAGCGACTCTAATGAGAGTCTGCTGGAGTGCAGCCTGGAAACCTGAGACAGTACATTTGAACGGATCACTCAAATGCCTAAAAAGCTCCACTGACACCTTCTGTCCATCACAGAGGTAGTTTTAAAGAGTCTGGCACCAACTATTCCAAACCCTCGGATCTGAAACCAGTCGTCTTCCTTGAACCTCTATGTTTTTTTCTGGTTTGCATTATGCACAAACACTGAATTGATCATAAACTTGCTTTATAACAGTTATCAGCACAGAAAATACAGTTTTACCTCCTCATACACATTGAATCACATATAAGGCTTTTCATGTCGAAATGTCTTGACATCTTGTTCCCAAAAAGTGTCACTTGTGATTAGATTTAAACAGATTTAATATAAACTGTGGATATTTAAAATGACATCTGTAAAATGTTAACTTGATGTATCAAATACTCTCCGAGCTGAATTTCTTTTAAAAACTGCACGTTCAAATTTGAGGCTGTTCGAGCAACAACATCTCAGGAACGATTAACCCTTAGATGCATAAGTGGGTCAAAAATGATCTTTGTAATGAAAAGTTTTTATCATTTCATATTTAAACAAGAGGTGATGGAGGGACAGAGAGCAGCAACACATGAAGGAAGAGTGGAAAAATGTGATGTTGACATTCTTCGATTGCTCTTCTGTGTAATATTCTTCTTTTTCAGTTATCAAAATGTTAAAAATCTGTTATAAAGTGAAAAACAAACATATTTCAAACAAAAGAATAGCACTCAGAGAGCGCAGTACTCCTCCAAGGCTGCTCAGTCGTATGATTTTCGATGGACGAAATCTTTAAAAAATTCATGGTTCACAGTGGTGGATTTGTAGTAGGATGGCAATCATGTGATCATCAGCAGGCAGCTGACATAGTGTTCACTTGTGGTCATAGTTACAGTGACGCCGTGTCGCTATCTCACAATGATACAGAAGTCTTTAACAAATCCGTGGATCCAGACTTTAAGCTACATCACTGCAAAAATCTAATCACTTGGTCCTTGTGTCATTTCTGACCTTCCCTGAAAATTTCATCCAAATCCGTTTGTCTGTTTATGAGTAATGTTGGCGACAGGCAAACAGACAGACGGACAAACGTCATATAACTCCACCGCGTTCCTTGGCGGAGTTATGAAATCATTCTTGTGTGGACAAAAATATCAAACAAACAATAATACATATTATTATTCTTAACCAAAATGACAAAAATGGCCTAAAAACACATTGATTCTTATACAGGTAATTGACCCACTTATAGAAGAGTGTAGCATCCAATCACTGGAGCATCTAAGGGTCAAAGATAAAAACCCGACTCCAGTCTGTTTCTGTAGAGACCTTTCATTCCTGCTCAAACAGTTATGAATGTTCAATGAAAACAACCTTTTTTCTATTTTTGAGATCAGCTATTTCATATTAAAAAGCATGAGTCTCAGAAAACATCACTAATTGATGTCTGTATTATCAACTATTTTGTTCATTTGTGCTCAAAGATGGAACTTTTAACATCGGCTCCTGTTTGTCTTTTTTTTTTCCTCTTTCAACTCATCCATCGTCAGAGATTATTTGATCTACTTGTCTGCGATATTACAGATTCTGAATCAATGACATGATGAGAAATAATACTGAAAAATCAGGTTTTTATCGTAAAAGTTCCTCAGATATTGTTGTTCAAACAGCCTTGTCAGAAAAGGTGCCAAAAGTGGGTCAACGGCCTTTATTTTCTTATTTTTTCTTTCTCTTGGAAAGTATTTGATATACGTGCACTGAAACCTTCCTTAATTTATTTTTGTTTAGCTTATTTCTTGCATGCATTTTTTCCTTATTCAAATTTGAGGCTGTTGGAACACCAACATCTGAAGAACTAATAAAGACAACCACCCCATTCGTTCCTGCTCATGAAAGTTCAATGAAATTAAGCTTTTTTTTTCTATTTTTGCAACCAAATATTTCATATTAAAAACATTCTATGTTTAATTTTATATTATTGTGTCATGTGGTTCAGAAAATATCCCTAGGTGGCATCTGTATTATCAGCGTTTTTGTTCATTTGTGCTCAAAGATGAAACTTTTCATGTCGACTTCCAATTGTTTTTTCCTATTTTTACTCATTAGAGATGATATGATGTACTTGTCTACAATATTACAGAATCTGAATCAATGACATGATGAGAAATACCGGTGAAAATTTCAGTTTTTTATCTTAAAAAGTTCCTCAGATATTGTTGTTCAAACAGCCTCGTCAAAAAAAAGGTGCCGAAAATGCCTTTATTCTTCTTTCTCGGCCACGTTTTGGATTCACAAAATTGTAACAGGAGCTAAAAATACCCCAAAAGTCCTGAAGGGACTCAGTTCAAGTGATCTTCATTATACAAGGTGGGAGGTTTATGTGTAGAATGTGAAGAATCCAGACCGAGGTGTCGACTTAGAGATCCAGTTTAAACCAAACCAGAATAACCCTGATGACTGTTTGATGAAAAGTCTGTAAAAAGAGCGAAGAGGTGTCTAGAAAAAAGACATTTCTTTGATGTACTGTAGATGTAAAGTCAGATCTGAAGACTTTTAAATGTTCCTTTGAGATTATGTGTTCAGCGTCACTAGATGGCAGCATTTGACTTTTTTCTACTGAACAAAATCCTCAACTCTTTGACTTTTAATAAAATCGGTGTGCAGACTGTGCTTTTTGAGTCCAACGTGAATCAATAGCATATTTAACCAACACTACCTGAGCTTTTCATCCATATCTTGTGTTTCTTCTGTAATTTACCTTCAACACAGACAATATGCAGGAATGAAACTCCCCTGAATGAAGAACGGTAAATTCCAACAGGTCGTCCTGAGGTAGGTCGCTGGAGCTCATAAACCAGACACCCTTTATTATAAATATTCAGTGCAGCGACTCACATCTCTTTAAAGTATTGGGGGGAAATTATAGTTACTTGACCTTATTCAAGCATTTCATTTAAGTTTAAGTTGGTGGTTGAAAAAGACGTAAAAATAATCTACGTGTTCAAGTAGTATGTATAGATGCTGAATTTATAAGAGATATAAACAGAAGGCTGCCATATATGGTCTTTACAAGGGCATGTAAGTGTTCACAAGTGTGTTTTTGAGCTTCCAAAGACTCATATAACTCTACATTTTCTTTAATGGAATCACTAAAACACATGAATGATTTTTCATAGATTTATTAAAGATTTTCTGAAAATATGACAAATTCTGCTGGGTCAGAAACTCACAAACAGCAACTTGAACTATCACATTTGATGATGCAGTAAACTGTGTTAATCGAATGTTCTTACTTTCATGGCCTCTTAAATTCTCCTGAGTTATTCCAGTTGACTATAGCGGCTGACTCCTCTGAGTATACATAAAAATATACATACAGAAATGCTGATATTTGGTTGAATTTGTCCATTTCCAGTTCTTCTGGTTTCTTTCCACAGTCTTCTGGTTTATCTTTGACTCGTCTTGACAGAATTGGTTCAGTTCAGCTAAACTTGTCTTTCTGACTCAAACTTGTTTCTTCATCAGTCCACAGGTTCTTGATGGGTTTAAGTCAGGACTTTGGAGAGACCAGTCTAGAACCTTCATTCTAGCCTGATGAAACCATTTCTTTACCACGTCTGATGTGTGTTTGGACTCACTGTCTTGTTGAAACATCCAACTGTGTCCAAGATCAACCTTCTGCTGATGATTTTAGATTTTATTCCTCCTTCATTTTCCATTTACTTTGTGTAAAGCTCCAGTTCCACAGAGTATGATACTGCCACCACCATGCTTGATGTATGTTTGGTGTTCGTGACCTGCCAAAGACAGTCAGAAACCAGTCCTGAAAAAGGTCTAAAGACAGGACCAAAATCGAGTCCAAAAAAAATGTGCAGAACCAGTCAGAATACAGTCTGAACCCAGTCCAAAACCAAAACTGAAAACAGTTTTAGAAACACTCCAAAACAAGCCTAAAAAGTCAAAAACCAATACAAAGACAGGACCAAAACCAAACCAAAACTACTCTTGAAAAAAGTCCAAGACTCACCCAAGACAATCTAAATGAAGTCCTCAGCCAGGACCAGATCCAGTGTGAAATAAATCCTAAATCAACTTTTAATCATATCAAAAACGGAAAGACTCAAGACTAAAACCAAACACAAACCACTCCCAAGAAAGTCCAGAACCAGTCCAACATACAGTCTGAAACCAGTCCAGAAGCATTTCTAGAAAGCCCCAGAGTATGATACTGCCACCACCATGCTTGATGGTAGGTTTGGTGTTCTTTAAAGGACTCACCTTCTCTCCTCCAAACAGACTTCTGCTCAGTTTTTGAACAGAACTTTCCTCCAGAAGGCCTTTTCTTTGTCCATGTGATCAGCAGCAGACTTGAGTAGAGCTTTAAGGTTCTGCTTCTAGAGGAAGAACTTCCTTCTTCATGGATCCTCTCAGCTCATGTTGATGTAAAACCCTGTGGACACTGACAGCTGTGTTCCAGCAGCTTCTCATTCATTCAGACCTGCTTTTTCATGATTCTTGGTTGACTCTTGACTATCCTGACCAATTTGTTGCTTTCTTCCTTGTGTTTACTGTTTGAGAGTTGATTTTGGGATCTGTAGCTGCTTAAATGTGATTCTAAGTGACTTTCCTGATTTGTTCAAATCAATGATTTGCTTCATTTGCTCTGTACTGAGCTCATTAGATTTTTCCATTATAGTGTTTGAGTCTAATGACTGAATCAAAAGGACCCTACATAAATTGGCTCAGAGGAGTCAGCAGCTGTAGTCAATTGTAATCACTCACCGGAAGTTAAGAGGCCAGTAGAACAATTTGATTAACATAATTTTCTACATCACCAAAATGGATAATTCAAGTTGGTGTATGTATATTTTTGACCAAACAGATTTGATCGTATTTCCTGAAGACCAAGTGGAACTTGAGTTGAAAAGTGGTCGCAGTACTTAAAAAGTTTAAAGATTTAAATTTCTGTAACAACTGAGGAAATTTACCTCCTGACACAGTTTACAGTTAAAAGTTCCAGCACATGCGAGTAAGTGGAGCTTGAGTTGAGACTATGAAGAACGAGTTGTCAGCTTAACATCTTCAGATGCTCTTTTCTGTATTTTCGGTTTCAGATTTTATTTCACGGGCCGAGTTTTCAAAGATTCAGTCAGTCAGTGCGTTGCTTGTATTACCACCCTGAGAGTATTTCCACACTCCTACCGGCCAACTTGACAGAATATCAGCTACCATCAAACTATTCTTAGAGATCCACGACACCAGACAAGACGGATCTCTACTATAACAGTAGTTGTTGACAAAACACAACACGCCGTATCCAGCAACTTGGAAGTCCTCCGGGGATTACAGCCTCTGTGCTGTACCGGGATATATTTCCAACACTCTGCTCCCTGTAAAATCTCTACGGAATCCGTGTGCCACCCTGTTATCCCATGATAGGAATAACTGAACGGGTATAGCGGTGGCTCGGCCTCATACCACGCAATTATCCCAATTAACACCGGCAGCGGGGCCTGCTGTAGGCCTGAGAGAACAGCATTGTGTTGGTGCTGTACTGGATTCATGAGATGGAAAAAGGTTGGCGGGGGGAAGGACGAAGGAGAAGGAAGGGAGCGAGTTCACATTGTAATGTGACTCGGGTGTGACTCCCTCGGTTGTTGCGCCTCATTCCATTGTTTGATATTTGCCTTGGCAGGAACACGAGGTGTAATAAAACATGCATCCTGAACATAACTTCAGTAAACCGGCAGGACTACCATGCCAAGCCGTCATTTCATGCTTCGTTCTCCGGCCACCTGTGCTGCTAGCACAGCTTAATTTGTCATTTGTCACAGTCAGGTTTTGTCCTCAAAGTACCGGGATTAGAAAAGACACACGACACCGTCAAAGTAGCAGCAATAAAAGGTAACAGGACCTTCAAAAAAACATTTATATAGTTATACAATACGAGATTTGTGTGTTTGTGATCTGTCATGGTTGAAAAAGGGCCTCAGGATTTGTCTGAACTTGTAGGATTTTGCGCACAATGTGTTGTTGAGGAAAAACAGAACTCTACAGCTCCTTTCAGACATAAAATATGGGACATTTCTGGATTTATCAAATCATTAAAGTGATGGCATTCACACAGATGTCACCTTTCAGTTCTGCTTCCTTACAGCTTCATTTAGAGATGTGATATTTGTCATTCAAGTGAGATTAAATAAAACACCAAGTGACGTACACTATCGTTGAAAAGTTTGGGGTCAGCTAGTCAGTTTATGTGACGATCGGTGTTGGTTTGTCTGTCTCTCTTTCTGTCTGTTCGCAACATTACTCAAAAACGGACCAGAAACAGACTGGAGTCGGGTTTTTATCTTTGACCATTAGATGCTCCAGTGATTGGATGCTACTCTTCCAGAAGTGGGTCAAAAATGAACTGTATAAGAATCAATGTGTTTTTAGGCCATTTTTGTCATTTTGGTTAAGAATAATAATGTGTATTGTTTTTGTTTCATATTTTTGTCCACACAAGAATGATTTCATTACTCCGCCAAGGAATGTGGTGGAGTTATGTGACGATCAGCGGAGGTTTGTGTGTTTGTCTGTCCGTCTGTCTGTTAGCAATATTACTCAAAAACAGACAAATGGATTTGGATGAAATGTTCTGGGAAGGTCAGAAATGACACAAGGACCAAGTGATCAGATTTTGACAGTGATGCGGCTTATAGTCTGGATCCATGGATTTGTGAAACATTTTTGTATCATTGCAAGATAGCATCACTCTAACTATGACAACAAGTGAACACTACGTCAGCTGCCTGCTGAAGATCACATGACTGCGATCCAACTACAAATTGATCGCTGTGGACTTATCGGGACTTATCCGTTGGAAATGATACAAGGAACAATTGATGACAATGCCATCTGGGGGAATGAAGAGCCTTGCTGCAGTACTGCGCTCTTCTTGTGATTTTGTGTTTATTGTAAGACAGTTGTGTGACAGCTCACCTATCTGAAGTTAAGACAAGTTAGACCTACATAGTGTGACTTGCTGTTTAATCCTGGCCTGGACTGATCCATTCTTTATGCTTTCTCAGGGATAATTTATAAGAATTTAAAGAAGGTGCCAGCACTGCTGTTCCACTGTCTCTCTCTGGAGACGCTCATGTGGCTCCTGCTGCAGGTATTTAATAAACTCAGAGGAAATAGTTCTAATCAGCTGGAGGCAACAAGCCTCAGCTCCTATTAGCATCCTGTGGGGGTAAAGAAAACCCCTGAAATTACATTCATTATTCATTAGAATCACTAATCTAACCAGTTAGTGTACGTTTTCATCGCAGCAAAGTTTCATTATTATTGACATTTCATTTTGTAGCGCAAAGTGAGTGAGAAAGTGAGAGTGTGTTTTGTGATTTTGGCAATAAAACTTTGTATTAAGTCCTTTTTGTGATGTTTTTAAAAGAATACTGGGTTTAAATGTCGAAAAATCACTTTGTACAGCTTAAAGTACTGTTGCTCGTGCATGGATATCTGTTAATGTGACTGGGTGAAGATGTAAATGACAAATCTGTGTGACCCAGCTGGTCAATATTGCATTAAATATTGGCTATGTGGCATTCCATTCAGGCCGCTGTTCGGGCAGCTTTAGCCTGGTCTTGTGCTGTTTTTTTGGCTTTCAGCGTCAGAGAAAGGCTTAACAAAACATGAACACTTTCCAGCATTAGTTTTAGTCAGCAACGCTACAAAATCTCATCCACCATGTTTGTATTTAGTTTGTTTTGTACTTTGATGGATACGGTGTCGGCATAATTGACTAAAACCTTTGGCAGGTTCAGCACAGTTGTTTTTCTGTCGTGGCTATTTCTGTATTTAGATCAGACGATTCAGATGTCAAACTACTTCCTTATGTCCACGACCATCCTAAACATCTGAGTCCACGACCGAGAGACTTAGTGTCTGTCGATACATCATCAGAGAGAAGACAGGTCCCAAAGGTCCCGCCGGGAGTCAGGTACACTGCAGCCAGAGCCATCTATTTACAGGGTTGCAACAAGGAGAGGCTCTGCAAGGCTTTTCAATTCCAGCATTGCTTGTAAAAAAAAAAAAATCTGTTAATTCTGTTTAACTGCATTGATTTCTACTTTAAACAAATAAAATAAATTTAAATGTAACTGTCAGGGTCTAAAATAAAATCTTAAAACCACTATAACCCTCTAAAAACCTAAATGTAGTACATCTACAGTAACATGAGAAATGCAGAAAACTCACATTTATTTCATACTTCTTTATAAAGAACCAGTGCAATTATTTGATTATTAAAAAGCTAATTTTTTATTATTAAATGCAAATTTTTTTCTGGCAAAATTTCACATTTCATACTGAGTTGTTCTCTGTCAAAAATATTATAAATTTAACTGCTAAAGCAAATAATACATTTTCACTAACATAAACAAAACATCATTATTTAGAACTTACTGACTAAATAACTAACTAACTAATTTAATTTGTGGGTTATTATAAATGGAATTAATGTGCTTGTTTCTGGAAAAATTTAACTGCCAGAGCCTAGAAAATAATCTTTCACAAAAACACTTCAACACTAAAAAAACCCCAAAGATTAATGCATTTTCAGTCACAGAAAAGACAGCAAACAGTCACTATTACTCCTTATTAACTTAATAAAGGACCAATGCATTTTTTCTAAATGAAAAGAATACTTTGAATATTACAAAAAATAACAATTAATGCGCCTTTTCTGGCAAAATGTGACTTTAAAAAATAAAAGTAAAACATTTTCACTGTCATGAGGAAAGCATCAGTCACATATATTTAATGCTTAGTAATGGACAAATGTAATATTTACATTGAAAAATATTATTTTTCATGATTAAAAATGTAAACAAAACAGTTTTTTGGACAAAATTCCATTTCCAAATGTCATTTTTAATTATTAAAAGTGGAATTTGTAATTATTAATAATGGCATTAAAAACCACACATTAAAAAAAAACATGTTCATTAACATGAGAAAAGCAGCAAACAGTCACTTTTATTTCTTATTTACTTAACCAATGCGATTTTTAGATTATTAACAGCTGAGTTTTTTTTATTATTAAAGATGGATTTAATGCATTTTTTCTGTCAAAATTTCACACTTCAAACTGTCGTTCTTTATCAAAAATATAATAAATTTAACCTCCAGCGCCTAAAATAAATCTTTAAAACCGCTTCAAAACTGTAAATAAAAAACTAAAAGTAAAACATTTTCACTGTCATAAGGAAAGCAGCAAAAAGATGCATTTATTTAGTACTTAGTAATGAACAAATGCAATATCTTGATTGATAAAAATAGAGTTTTTCATGATTAAAAATGTAATTAAAGCAGGTTTTTCAGATAAAACTCCACATTTCCACCTGTGTTGTTCTTTATCATAAAGAAAAATTACTTTCACTCAATTTTCTATGAATAAAAATGGAATGAATGTAATTTTTCTGTCACACAGCTAAATGAAATGATCAGCTGATAACTCTGTTTGTCTGTAAAGGACACTCCTGTACGTTTGCTGTAGGATTCATGTAAATACTTTGTGTTTAATTTTATGGGTACAACTCCATTAGGCAGAAGACTCTCACCAGGAGGCGGCATGTCGATCTGAAACCATATCTCAGCAGCCTGTCTTCACCCACTCCATCAACACTAGTGCTGCTGGAAAGCCCATTCCTGCGCTCCGTCCACTTACTAACCTTTCTATATTAAGACCTCCTCTCCTTGTCTGACCGTCAGACTGCTGCACATTTCACCAGAGATATTCCGTAGTAAATTACAGATGCACTGCTTAGCGACGTCCCGGTGTTCAAATTTAACGCACATTTAATAAAACGACACAAACCAAGTCGGATTATGTTTAACATTAAGGGAATTTTCTGCATTTTTTGAAGCTTTACTTGGACGTTTTACTCTCCTGCAGGCCTGCTAATATCATGTAATCCATCAGAATCCTGGTTCGAATGCTCAGAATTCTAAATTTAAGATTACACAGCTCTGATTTGTCACATGATACACAATATAAGCAAAGAAATGCAATGTGACTGTTCTAAAAGCTGTACATCAACCTCTTAAGGCTGAAGCTTTGGTTGGACTTGATCGAGTTATTTGGGATAAGGACTAACCAATAAATATAACAACTGGATAATATCTAACATCTGATTATTATGTTTAGGATATTTATATTACAGTGATATTACATTTATATTGTTATTATTGTTGGTGGTATTATTGTCAATACTATTATTATTATTATTATTATTATTATTATTATTATTATTATTATCATTATTATTATTATTATTATATTATTATTATTATTATTATTATTATTATTATTATTATTATTATCATTATTATTATTATTATTATTATTATTATTATTATTATTATTATTACTATTATTACGCTCTTTTTGAAAAAAGGGGAAAAAAATGTCCACATATGTGGACACCAGGTCCTAAGACATGAACAATAAGATGCTATAAAAAGGACAATTCTGCAAAAATAAACCCAACAAAAATAAGGAAAAAAGTCATAAATAATTATTCTACAGTACATTGGTCCTCCTCATGCTGCATTAAAAAACTCATATCTACAAAGATCTTTCGACCTTGAAGCCTTTTTTTTTCTTAAATGTTAACTCTTTATTTCAGAAGAACTAAGATTAAAATGAATCTTCTGTAATAAATGCTTGGTAGCTGGGAAATTCAAGAAATCAGCAGCATATTAAACATATAGAATATACAGAAAATAAGATATAAGAGCAGAGCACACAGGGAATATAGAGATATGAGAAATATGAAGGTATAATTACATACAGAATGTATAGACTGAAGCTGAAACACTGTGTAGATGGTGTGGAAGTAAGCAGAAAAATACAAATCACAATATATTCTCAGTGCTTGTGTCGACTTTTGTATTCTTTGGGTTGAAATTATCATTATTAGAAAGGATGCCTTCAAATTTAATAGATTTTTCTGTTGTCCCACTGTTTCCACCTGCATCTCTGGTTTTGTTTCCAACACCAGCACTAGATATTTATCGATCAGTCAGCGTGTACGGACGCTAAGAACAGCTTAGAATAGTAGCAGCTACACAGACAGCCATAAAAATGGTCGACCGAGCTACAAAACCGAAGCCAAAAATGGATAAAAAGAGTCCAGAAATAGTGATGTGCAACCGGACTCTGAGCTGCCGAGGTCCAGAGGCAGAAACATGAGCTCATATCCTGTTGTGGTCCGAAACAGATGCGACCACTTTATTCAGAGCAGCTGTCAATCACCGTCACGACAACATGGACCCTTTCTATAGCATCGAATAAGGAATTAAAAACAGTCTGATCAGAAGAATGAACGGCTGATAGGGAGTTAAAATCCTCCTGAGAAACAAGGGCAAAAACACATCTTTCAGCTGAACTTTTTTTAATGATTTCCTGCCTTTTTTGGAGCTAAAATAACAACGCACAATTTAGAATTTTATTAAAAAACATTTTTTTGAGATTTCAAAGCATATCATCAGAACGATTTTACCAGCAACACTTTGAAATCAGGATAAGCTGACAAGAAAACAAGAATGTCAATCCGTGTTCTCATGAAACTTTAAGAGACTAAATAAATAACAATAGTGTCAAATTTAAGACGTTCAGTGAAACATAGTTGTACATCAGTTACTTTACATAGAAAATACATTCAACGTGTTTATTACCCCTCAAAGAAATGGGTTTTGGGGCAGAAATTTGAACGTCAACAAAGAGCTAGCATGCTAGTTAGCTATTAGCTATCCTCATTTAATTGTTCTCGTGTCCATTACAGTTCATAAAGAGGCTATTATTTTTCCTGACAAAAAGTTTAACTGAACTCTGACTCCAATTTATCAATCCTGATGTGTTAATAAACAAGAAAATATATGATTACCACAAGTAAAACAACGATCGCTTAACAATATTTGATTTAACTTTGCTTTTGTCCCACCCAGTCACATGAGACATCATTAGAAAGGTCAGGATGTTTTCTGTTGAGGACGTCAGGATTTAGTAGAGTAGCTCAAATCAGTCCAAAAATATAGATCAAAAACAAATGTCAATTACGGAGGACATAAAAGAATGGGCCGGATCTCAGGAGGATATGATAGAAAGTATATTTGGGCAACATTTGTTCGAAGACTCTCTTCAGAGAAATGCATTTCTGGGGGCTTTTATTATATCAGACAGGAAACATGGGTAGAAGAGTGGAGGAAAGACATGCAGTAAATGGCCATAGGCTGGATTCGAACCCATGACCACTGTGTTGGGGCCTATAGCCGCTGTTTATGGGTCACCTGCTCAGCTAGCTGAGCTAACTGGGTGACCCAAAAGCAGGTTTTTTACTTTAGCATGTCCATATGGGGGTTTTAATATGCTAGACTTTTGAAATTGTAGCATAAAAATGTTTGAATTTAAAATTATTTGAATTATTTAAATTGAATTTCCCTTCGGGGATTAATAAAGTTATTGTATTGTACTGTATTGTAAAACAACAAAGATTTAACATGGGTTGCAAAAAAATCAAAGGAACCAGCTCTGCCAGCTTGTAGCTCGGGTCTTTCTGTATCATTATCCTTCTTTAGGAACAGTTTCCGGTCTAAACTTCAATCCATCCATCCATCCATCCATCCATCCATCCATCCATCCATCCATCCATCCATCCATCCATCCATCCATCCATCCATTATCTTTACACCGTTTAATCGTCATTAAGGTCACAGGGGTTTGGAGTCTATCCCAGGACTAGATATACAGACTAACAATCACTCTCACATTCACACCTAGACAGAATCTAGAGTTACCAATTAACCTCAGCATGTTTTTGGACTGTGGGAGGAAGCCATAGTACCTGGAGAAAACCCACGCATGTACAGGGAGGACAAGTCCATGCAGAAAGACCCCAGGAAGACGGGGACGCCATCTGGGGATCTTCTAGCTGCAAGGTTAAAGTACTAACCACCAAGCCACTGTGGTCTAAACTTGTATGTCTGCAATCCTTTAGTAAAGGTCCCTGTCCTTGATTTTTCCCTCTCTCTACATTATAACATGTTATAAACCAGTCAGTGTGTCTATGTAAAGCTCATAAATGCTGCTACATATTAATAATCTGACAGTTGTGGACACCAAATCACCATAAACAGCATAATGACAATTAAATAAGAGTGTGAACGCTCAGTCTGGCAGCTGCTACAGTCAGAATTTAAAAGCAGCAGCTGAAGAATCCTGCTGGAAATGTTAAAGCCGTATGTAAAAATGTGCGCGTGGATGTCGTGCATGCCTCGTGTGCATTTCTACACGTGTGTTAGTGTGCGTTACGGTACGAACCATCTGTCAGCGGGAGTCCGACTGTAAAGATGCAGTTTCTCACACCCAAGAACCTTACACCCCCAATCAGAGCCGGCGATTAATCAGTCTTTTCCCCCACAGCAGGTGCGTCTGGAGGCGTTTTAATGTGACCTCGTGCTCGGATGCATGAAAAAGGAAGCATGCGTAAACCAGCTAAACGATGGAAACATCGTGTACGCAGGCAAATTTGTGCGCGAAAGCAGAGCGGAGTCACGATCTCGTAGTAAAGTCCTGGCCGCCGTTAGCGGCAGCTGTCAGATGTGTTCTGCGATAAGAGCGACACTTTTGGAGGTGATGACATGTTAATGTAATTTCACACAGGGCTAAACTTCTCCATCCTAATGTTCAGGCCTTCTGCTAAATGTCACACGGCCGACTATTTGTTTGGTCATTGTTCAGAACAGCAGGCTGAGATCTGGACGACCCTCAGCAAAAGTTTACATACACTTTAAAGAGCATGTATGTATAAAAATATATGCAAAACTTTCATTCCAGCCTGAATGTGGAGGTAATCCTCCTTCTTCACTATTGCATTTACTTGGTGTAAAGCTCCAGTTCCACAGAGCATGATACTGCCACCACCATGCTTGATGGCAGCTTTGGTGTATTCTGGGATGTATCATAGCTTCAACAGTAAACCTGCAGCAGTTTAATGACGTAGAGTTACAGAAACAATCATTGGTACCCTGGATGTGTTTCTGTTTTCTGATCGTTCACCAGAGAAAATTCTAAAAGCGCATTTTGGGTAAACTGTCAAGGCTCATATCAGCATGTGTGATACGTGGTTGGTCAGAACAAGTTATTGCAAATTTAAATCTCATTTTGACCTACATTTGTTTAAAAAAAAAAAAAAAACAAACAAACAAAATAACTCCAGTAACTCTTGATTTTCAATGAAGGAATGACTGGAATACACATTTTGGTTCTTTCACAGAATTATTAAAGGTCTTCTGGAAGTACGACAAAATATTTTGCATCAAAAATATACATACAGTAATGCTGATATTTGGTTAAATGCCCTTTGACCATGTTCACCTCAGTTAGGTTCTTTTGATTTCCATCCACAAGCTTCTGGTTTATCTGTGACTCCTCAGGACAGAATTGGTTGAGTTCAACTAAATGTACTGTCTTTCTGACTCAGACTTGTTTCTTCATCAGTCCACAGCTTCTTGATGGGTTTAAGTCAGGACTTTGGGGAGACCAGTCTACAACCTTCATTCCAGCCTGATTGAACCATTTCTTTACCATGTTTGATGTGTTTGGACTCATTGTCTTGATGAAACATCCAACTGTGTCCAAGATCAACCTTCTGCTGGTGATTTTAGGTTTTAATCCTCCTTCTTCATTATTCCATTTACTTTGTGTAAAGCTCCAGTTCCACAGAGCATGATACTGCCACCACCATGCTTGGTGTAGGTTTGGTGTTCTTGGGGTTAAAAAAAGATCTGCCAAAGACAATCTGAAACCAGTCGTAAAAAGTTCTAAAGCCAGGACCAAAATCAAACCTAAACCAGTCCAAAAAAATGTTCAGAACCAGTCAGAATACAGTCTGAACCCAGTCCTAAACCAAAACTGAAAACAGTTTTAGAAAGACTCCAAAACCATTCCTAAAAAGTCAAAAACCAATACAAATTTAGGACCAAAATCAAATTGAAACTACTTCTAGACCAGCCCAAGACCATCTGAAACCAATCCTCAGCCAAAACCAGATCCAGTGTAAAATCAATTTTAAACCAATTTCAATGTCACATCCAAAACCAGGAGAACCAAGACTGAAACCAAACATAAACCAGTCCCCAAAAAGTCCAGAACCAGTCCAACATACAGTCTGAAACCAGGCCAGAAGCACTTTTAGAAAGCCCCAGAGCATGATACTGCCACCACCATGCTTGATGGTAGATTTGGTGTTCTTGGGGTTAATACCTTCTCTCCTCCAAACTTATTTCTGATCAGTTTTTCTTCCATCTGACCACAGAACTTTCCTCCAGAAGGTCTTTTCTTTGTCCATGTGATCAGCAGCAGACTTGAGTGGAGCTTCAAGGTTCTGCTTCTAGAGGAAGAACTTCCTTCTTCATGGATCCTCTCAGCTCATGTTGATGTAAAACCCTGTGGACACTGACAGCTGTGTTCCAGCAGCTTCTCATTCATTCAGACCTGTTTGGTCATTATTCTT
Source organism: Amphiprion clarkii (assembly GCA_027123335.1). Taxonomy (NCBI): domain Eukaryota; kingdom Metazoa; phylum Chordata; class Actinopteri; family Pomacentridae; genus Amphiprion; species Amphiprion clarkii. The sequence goes on from CM049574.1 coordinate 33,276,798, forward strand.
TGTTGACTCTTGACCATCCTGACCAATTTGTTGTATTCTTCCTTGATTGTGGCAGTAACACAACTGGACCATACACTATATACTTACAAACAGATGGTTTTGGATCTGAAGCTGCTTTGAAATGGCTCCAAGTGACTTTCTGACTTGTTTGAGTGAATAATTTGCTTTTTGAAAACTTTGTGTTTGAGTCTAATGAGTGGATCTAATGGGTTCTCTATTTAAATTGGCTCAGAGGAGTCAGCAGCTGTAGTCAAACATAGTCACTTACAAGAAGTGAAAAGTAAAAGTAAAAGTTCATGCCACTAAGAAAATGTGATAAACACAGCTTTCTACATCACCATAAAGTTCCTTGCTTACTTTGTAATTTGACTGAGTACACTGCTTTTCCAATGTCTACAAAGGTTCGTACTTTTTGTTCGTACTTCGTCTTACAAAGTATGTATATTCTTATATACACTACCATTCAAAAGTTTGGGGTCACCCAGGCAATTTCAGGTTTTCCATGAAAACTCTCACTTTTATCCATGTGCTAACAGAACTGCACAAGGGTTTTCTAATCATCAATTAGCCTTTCAACACCATTAGCTAACACAATGTAGCATTAGAACACAGGAGTGATGGTTGCTGGAAATGTTCCTCTGTATCCCTATGGAGATATTCCATTAAAAATCAGCCGTTTCCAGCTAGAATAGTCATTTACCACATTAACGATATCTAGACTGGATTTATGATTCATTTAATTGTTATCTTCATTGAAAAAAAATGCTTTTCTTTCGAAAACAAGGACATTTCTAAGTGACCCCAAACTTTTGAACAGTAGTGTATTAACGTAATTTTGAGAAAGGAGGTCAGAGAACGAACATATTTCAGATATTTTCAAGTTAAACCTGGAACAGGAAGTAGGTTAACCATCACATGATAAAAACACAAGATGCACCATGTGGATTAAACCATCTTGGAGCTGCTGTCAGGTTTATTTCTTCCCTGCTGATGGACTGGAGCTGTTTCAAGTTGAACTAATCATGTGTCTGACCTACATCTGCTCTGGAAAAGTTGAAACTGATATCGATCTTCTTCTCTGACTCCGTGAAATGCAGCGAACGATGGTCGTTCTTCAAATGTCAAAGTGTTCCTGCAGGAGCCCCAAAAGATTTAATGCGACTTCCTCGGAGAACTGCGGGCAAAAGCAAATCCGAAGACACCCGGCCTGATGAATTAGGGCCGACTCAGCTAATGGAACTATCAGATGTCTCTCATGATGAACTTTCCATGATGTGGAGGCAGAAACAATTCGCGTCAATATTCCCTCCAGTTTGTTTTGGAATTGATAGTCACCGCGTGTCAAAAACAGGGAAATCTGGAATGTCTTCTCTAATATTAATTGCGGAGTGATATGCACGAGCTGACAGCTGAAGCTACACTTCACGGCGCGTCTTCGATAAAAAAAATTAACCTCAAAACGTTTGCCAGAAGGAGCAGCGAGGGGTCCACTTGTTAGTGTAATTCCATTCGTGCGAGAGGACGGTGCTGGTGCCGTGATGGGACAGGAAGTTGGGATCTGGACTCTCATCTGGCGCCTCGAAGGCGACTCTGCACCGAGCAGAGATTTATAAGATCCCAGATATGACACGAGCCCATGTCTGTGGTGACAGCGTAACATGATGATTACAAACTTCAAAACACGCTCCACTAAATAACTACCGATGTCGCTGTCAGAGAGGATCGCTGTGATGTTACCGGACATTTTGGGAATCCGTACAAGTAGACAAAATAGATGCAATGAAAACAGCAGCAGAGAATGAAGGGTGATTAGAAAATGCAGAATCCCATTTAATCCTCTTATGTTTAAATGCTAAAAAACATATCTGTCAAAGCTGTCAGTGGAGCAGAAATATTAAGTACAGGTACTTTAAATGTTTTCTGCAAAATGAAAATGTTTTTTGAAGACTTATTTTTGTGCTTCAGAAAGAAATAGTGTATTTGTCTAAAAAAAGGGGAAAAAATTTCTAAAAACTGCAATTTTTTTCCTAATGTTCATACTTTTGTGTAATTTAATCTGCAATAATTGATAGAATGATGTGTTTTTTACATAAAAGTGTAAAAAAAAGTATATGTCTCAAAGAATGCCAAAAAATGGTCTGAAAATAGGTAATATTTCAGAATGTTCATACTTTTATGTAATTTAGTTTGTAATAATTGATAAAATTATGTTTTGTCATAAAACGCCAACTAATAAAGCATCTATAGCTGCCAAAAATGAGATTAAGTAGATATTTTTCACCTTTTGAACTGTAATAGAGTAGAAATATTACATACAAGCACATAAAAAGTATTATACTGCAAAATTCAAATGTTTTAGATAAATATTCTATGTGCTTCAGACAATAAATAAAATAAATATTAAAGAAAAATAATGTATTTGTCTGGGAAAATGCAAAAAAAAAAATCTAAAAACTGTTAATATTTCTTAATGTTCCTACTTATGTAATTTAGTTTGTAATAATTGATAAGATCATGTGTTTTTCATATAAAATCCGTTAATTTGTTTTTCAGTAATGTTGCTAACAGACAGACAGACAGACAGACAGACAGACAGACAGACAGACAGACAGACAGACAGACAGACAGACAGACAGACAGACAGACAGACAGACAAACCAACGCCGATCGTCACATAATTAAACCTGATTTAGTCTCATTGCAGATCAGGAAACTCATAATATACTGTAAGGTATAAATGCAAAACCAAACAGTATCTTGACGGTCAACACTCAGCTGTCTTCATGTTTCACTTTCACACACATCCAACAAACCAACCCTTTTATGCCTCCGTACACCTCCGATGTTTTATATTAACTGGTTTTCCATCCATTATATTCATGTAAATGCTTTTAGATTCTGTCACGGATTTCTTCAAATTGGGCACAAACTTGGATTCAAGAATAAACGGAATAGATTTCAGCGATCAAAGGTCACTGTGACCTCACAAAACGTATTTTTCACAAGAATTGATACTATAAAAATGACAAAAAATTAATCAAAAGCTAAAAGGATGAAGGTTAAACATGCAAGGATTTCTTTGTGAGATGTTCAGGGTCGGCAGCCTTCCTAACAGCCACACTGACTCTGCAAAGATCTGCTGCAAAATGCTGGAAGTAAACGATGCTGCTGGTAGTCGGGATGCATCTTATAATTTCCTGTCTGTCTGTCTGTCTGTCTGTCTGACTGTCTGTCTGTCAGCAACATTACTCAAAAACAGACAAACAGATTTGGATGAAATTTTCAGGGAAGATCAGAAATGACACAAGGACCAAGTGATTAGATTTTGGCAGTGATGCAGGGTATAGTCTGGATCCATGGATTTGATCAAGATTTCTGTATCATTGCCAGATAGCGGCACTGCGTCACTGTAACCATGACAACAAGTGAACACTACATCAGCTGCCTGCTGATGATCACATGATTGCAATTCTACTACAAATCCACCACTGCGGACTTATCAGGACTCATCCATCTGAAATGATACAATCACTGAGCAGTATTGTCTCTGAGTGCTTTTCTTGTTTAATCTGCAGCCATTGATATAACTATATGTTTTTTTAATAGAAAATCCTAATTAATAAAGCACATATAGTTGTCCAAAATGCGATTATGTGTTTGTTTTTCCACTTTGAGCTGCAGTGAAGCAGAAAGCAGAGTGAAATAGAAACTAAAGCACCAGAAATGAGTTGCATTGCACCAATGAAAAGCATAAACAGTGAAACATGATGATCAGAAACTCCCAATATAACTTCGATCGCTGATGCTGCAGGACATCACAGTGTATTTTTGGGATCCGTTCAAGTAGATAAAATAGATGCGACAAATATAGCGGCATCACGTAGACAATAAACGTCCCATCTGAAAATGCAGAAGCCCATTCAGTCCTATTACACAGCTCAGAAAGCACACGAGCTCTGTGCCAGTTATTTCCAACTAAATGACCTCTGTGGCCCGAGGGGAGGCCGGCAGCTCTGGACTGCCGTGACTGACACCTCGTTAACCCGCCGCCGAGGCCAACCGACCCACGTATCCGTTTCTTTGTGCGGTCGGTTCTGCTCCTGCCGCCCCAGAATAACTAGCAGGGGTCGCGGTGTTGAATGAGCTGCTAGTAAATGAGACATGGTTACCGGCCCACAGGTGCAACAATAACACCCCATTAGGACCGGCCGGGTCGTAGGCGGCGCCCCGCGGGACGAGTTTGTACGAGTGCCACCTCCTGAGTGCATTCATGGCGTCCAGTTCAGGGCCGCTGCTGGCTGTGTTTCAACCTCCCACCAGCAGCTGGATGTTCTGACCGATGTTCATTCACTGTTGTGTTTATGTCAAACATTTATGGAGCAAAACAGTTAGGGTTAGATTAGCAGCGCTACGTTAGCCTCCTGGACATTGTGTAGATGATAAATTGAGCAGGATAGCATGCAGAGATACACTACTGTACCAAAAGTTTGGGGTCACTCAGAAATGTTCTTATTTTTGAAAGAAAAGCAGTTTTTTTCAATGAAGGTAACATTAAATGAATGATAAATCCAGTGTAGACATTGTTAATGTGGTAAATGACTATTCTAGCTGGAAACGGCTGATTTTTAATGGAATATCTCCATAGGGGTCCAGAGGAACATTTCCAGCAACCATCACTCCTGTGTTCTAATGCTACATTGTGTTAGCTAATGGTGTTGAAAGGCTCATTGATGATTAGAAAACCCTTGTGCAGTTATGTTAGCACATGGATAAAAGTGTGGGTTTGCATGGAAAACATGGAATTGTCTGGATGACCCCAAACTTTTGAACGGTAGAGTAGATATATTGGCAGTAAATGGTAAAATAAATCTTGATTAAGCAACTCTATAACTATGTAAAGCAGGAGTGTCAAACTCATCTCAGTTCAGAAGCCCAGTTCAGCCCAACTTGATCTCAAGTGGACCGGACCAGTTCAATTACAAAGGTAACAACCTATAAATCACCACAACTCCAAATTTTCCCTTTGTTTTCATGTAAATAAGTACATTCTGAAAATGCTGAGATTTAAGGAATTATGTTATTTTGCAAATCATTAACAACAACCTGAATTTTTATTTAAGAAAAATGAGTTAAATTTCAACAACATTCAGCCTCAGTTTATCATTTCCACAGTACAACTTCCAGATCACAGAGTGTCTACAAAGGAACACAACATGTAGTCATCTGGAACAGAAAGATATAGCATTTTACTTTGTGACTTTAAATGACAAAAGTCAGGCAAAAAAACAACAAAAACCAGACAAAAATTGCAAAAATGAGACACAATACGACAAAAAGTTAGACAAACGACATAAAACAAAACAAAAAAGAGAAAAAAATGAGGCAAAAAAGTTACAAAGCAACAAACGTGACACACAAAACAATGAATAAAGCAAACCACAAAATGACAAAAATAAGACAAAAAACACAAGCGAGACAAAAAGGAAAGACAAAATGAAAAACAAAATGACATAAAAATGAGACAAATGACAAAATTCAGACAAAAAATACAACAAAAACAAGACAAAAAATTACAAAAATCAGACACAAAATGACAAAAGAACAATGAGCAATCAAGTGTTTCACTTTGTGATTAAAACAACTTTTCATGGTCGAGGAATTATTTTAAATTTGCAGTTTTACAAATTTACAGTTTGCAGTTAATGTCTTTTGTGTGATTTTTACTCTTTACAAAGTCGTCCTGAGGACCAGATTGGATCCTCTGGCGGGCGGTTTTGGTCCACGGGCCGCATGCTTAACACCCTTAACTTAAGGCGTAATTAAAAACACGTGGAACCAAACATTAGCCATGAAAAATGAATCAAACATTCCAAACACTGATCATTCACAACCTTTCTGCCACAGCGCTGAGCTTCAGAGCAGCAGGTGTTTTACAAGGTTTGTGTGTCCGTCTGACATTTGTCGTATCGTATATTAACTGGGACGCCTCAGTTTATGAAGTGATAACAACCTGCTGCATAAAGCTCAGCCTCAGTAGTGGCACCATGTGTGGAAACACTCAGAAATTACATTAAAAAAACAATGTTTTACTGGAAAATGCAAAAAAAGTGTCTGCATGTGACAAGATTAGTACCTAAAGGTTGCTATTATTGCTAAAGATGCTGGTAATTTTACATGATGTTTATATTTTTGTGCTGTTTCACCTGCAATCACTGATAACATCATGTGTTTTATATGTAAAATCCTAATTTATAAAACAATCAGTCAGTCAGATGTTATTTATAGAGCATTTTTTGTACAGATAAAATGCAAAACAAAGTGCTTTCCAGACTTTACAGAGATAAAAATGCAATAAAACAACACAAATAACCCCCAAAAAACTTTATAAATGACTCTAAAACACAGGGATCAAGGAACTGAGGAACAAACAGATGAGAAAAATAGAATAAAATAAGTAAAATAAAATATCTATTGTTGAAATATTATTGATAGACATAGAAATAGAAATAGAAATAAATTGCACATTAAACAGACTAAACTATGTAAAGAAGTGGATAAATATAAAAAAAAACACAAAAAACAACATGCTCTTATAGCTCTGAAATAAAACTGCAATAAAACAACAGAAACAAACCACAAAAATCATGTTATAAATGATTCTAAAACACAAGGATTGAGAAGCTGAGGAAATGCCAAATGAGAAAAAAAATTTAATAAATAAAATTAAATATCTTTTATTAAAATAATGATAGACACACAAAGAAATAGGAGACACAAAATAATTAAAAACAGTAAGAAATGATAAAAACAAAACAATGAACAGCACATTAAACAGACTAAAATATGTATATAAGTGAATAAATATTTTTTAAAAAAATGTAAAAATAGCTGTTGAAGTTCTGAAATAAAAATGCAATAAAACAACACAAATAACACCCAAAATCATGTTTAAAATTACTCTAAATCACAGGGATCGAGGAGTGAGGAACAGCCAGATGAGAAAAAATTAAATAAATGAAATGAAATAAATAAAATTAAATATCTATTATTAAAATAGTGATAGAGCATCATATAAATAGAAGTCAAAAATAATTAAAAACAGTAAGAAATGATAAAAACTGCACATTAAACAGACTAAAATATGTAAATAGGTGAATAAACAGAAAAATCAATGAATAAAATTAGCTGTAGGGAGAAAAATAAACACATAAAATCATCCAAAAGCCAAAATTAAAACCTATAGCTCTTGAGTTGGCCGTTTAAAAAAAAAAAAAATCAAAATATGAGATTAAGCAGAATTTATTTTATTTACATTTAAACTCTAATGGAGCAGAAATATTGATCAGTGTGAAATGAAAACTCTCAAATGAAAGTACAAGTACCTGAAATGAGTTTTATTTACCAATAAAAACAAAATATCCAGAAAAAAAACAGCGTATTTCTCGATTTCTCATACTTTCAAAGCATGTAATTATTTAATCTGACTGTATGGAGGCTAAAAGGTGCCAATTTAATGCTATAGCTATTGCAGATGTGTTAATAAAGGCATAAAATAAAGCGTTTAAATGACTTCTGGTGCAGCTAAGTAGGTTCATACGTGTAACTGTACATACTGTGTGCGTGTGCAGCTGATTATACTGTGTGTGTGTGTGTGTGTGTGTGTGTGTGTGTGTGTGTGTGTGTGTGTGTGTGTGTGTGTGTGTGTGTGTGTGTGTGTGTGTAGGTGTGTGTGTGTGTGTGTGCGTGTGGGTGTGTCTGTCCTTTGCAGTTTGTAATCAGCTGTCAAACTGGGCTCCTACCCATCTAGTCTGGCAGTGAAAAGCTCTCAGGTCCACTCAGCAGCAGCAGCAGCAGCAGCAGTGGAGCTGGAGGACGAACAGAACCGACAGAATATCGATTCTCTGCATTCTGTCAGCTGTTAGCGCCGCTGGGAGTCTTTCAAGAGCTCGGATTGTTTTCAGACTGAGTTGGGACGAGTCTGGGAAGAAAAGGTAGGACTTTAAAGTGGAAAACAACCAATCATAGTTAATATGATGCTATAAAAGCACTGCTGCTAATCAGAATTTAGATATTCTCGTTATTATTATTGGAGATTTTAGAGAATCAAAGTTTTATGTGTCATATGCAGCAGCATGTCAGAATCGGAAATCTTTATTGTCATTGTGCTAATTTAGTACGAGATTTGCACATGTTCCACCTTAAAGGACACTGCTGCATACACTCACACGACACATCTGCACTCATACTTATAATAAATAAATCGCTAAGTAAATAGAGAGGAAGATAAAAGTAGGTTCAGAACATAGTAAAAGAACAGAGTAAGAGCATCAGCATCAGGGGAATCAGTAAGTAAAAAACATTACACTTCATGTCCATAACTATTACACTGAGTGACCTGAGTGATGTTAAGTCTTTTATTGTGAGTGTTTATGTGCAATGCAATATAAAAATGCAGAGCATAAAGACACATGTAAAATTATGAAATTTTCACACGTATCAACTGCAAAAATTCAATAAATTCACAATTTTGTGTGTAATAATTCAGCATCATTAGTTAATTATGGAAGGGAATTTGTTATTTTTTATTCTTTTTTATTACTCCGCCAAGGAACGCGGCGGAGTTATGTGACGATCGACGTTGGTTTGTCTGTCTGTCTGTCTGTCTGTTAGCAACATTACTCAAAAATGGACAAACGGATTTGGATGAAATTTCAGGGAAGGTCAGAAATGACACAAGGACCAAGTGATTAGATTTCAGCAGTGATGTGGCTTATAGACTGGATCCACGGATTTGTTATAGATTTCTATATCATTGTGAGATAGCAACACGGCGTCACTGTAACCATGACAACAAGTGTACACTACGTCAGCTGCCTGCTAACGATCACGTGACTGTGATCCTACTACAACACCACCACTGCAGACTTATCGGAGCTTATCTGTCCGAAATGATGCAACCAGTCAGACTAATCAGGAATTATCCGTTGGAAATAATACAAGGAACAACTGATTAAATTGTGGGGGTGTTTCCGAATCCCATCAATTCCCACCGCCCGCTACATATTTAGGTCACATGATTTGGTATCCATACATAACGTACACATGCATGACACACGCCTGTGCTCAGCGCAAGGTCATCTTGTTTGTTTGTACATCTATATTAAATGGACACATTTTATGTTGCTGTGATTTCTGATCATCAATAACTAATAAACAAATGCTGCATTTCTACAAAAATATGCTGCATTTCTGACAATGCTATATGTTGGAATGAGCAGCCTTGGAGGAGTACTGCGTTCTCTGAGTGCTTCTCTTGTCTATCAATACTTTTGTTTTTATGGTACAACTTGTCATACCTGCTCAATCACTTGTCAAAGTAACTTTTTTCCATTCTTGTGAACAAATACTTATATTAAAAAGCATTCTGTATGTTTTTGCTTTGTGATATTTCAGCAACATTTGGTTTAGACCCATCATTCAGCCCCAACCTCCTCCCTGCAAACTTTGTGAATCTGTAATGTCAGTTTTCATGATTTCTACGGTTACTAGAATACGTCACAATGGGCCACATAAAGCACAAACCGGGGCTGTTTTTTCTACATTACTTTCTCATTATTACCCCCGAAACAGATCTTATTTTTGTTTCTGTGCTCGGTTAAAGATGATCGAGCTGGGCCTCGCCGACGGCAGCCTGATCGACGAGCTGATGGAGCTGACGGCGCAGAGCCTCGGTCAGCTGGAGATCCAGGAACGCTTTGACGTCATCAAGGAGATCGGCCGAGGGAAATACGGCAAAGTGCTGCTGGTGACGCATCGCTTCAGGGGTAGGAGCTGTTTTCTGATCTCTTCCTGCAACGAAAAACCCATAAAAGCAACTTAGTTCTATGAGTATAATGTGTTTTCTGATCCCCGACTAATCCAGTAGCTCTTAGCTTTAGTAATCTTGGGTCTTCTAAAGAACTTTCCCAAACTTTCCAGCCAACCTTGTGAATTTTTTTTATAGCAGAGCAGCTGGAAGTAGAGCTTTAGTTCCAGTAAACAGAAAAGAATTTCAGGAAAAGATAAGATGGCTTCTGACTGAATGGGAACGTTGAACTCTCGGCGACCCGGAGAGAAAGCCTGGTCAAGGTGGAGCGAAGAGCGAGTCGGTGTAGACAAAGTGGAGAGCAGAATGCCGAGCACGAGCTGGCAGGAGTTCGGCTGGCTGGAGGCCTGGAGGCTTCGAATTTAAAAGCATGTGACGACCTGGGAGAAGTTTAAGGTGTCAGAAAAGCAACGCTGCTGTGTGTTAGATAATAATTACATCACACAGCGGACACCTAATGCATTTAAAGTCCGACTGAAATGCTCAGAAATATTCGCAATCTTTTATTTCTTTGGTAAGACGATGAGCTGAGCTGATAATAACAACAGGAGTGTGGCTGATCTGCAGGGACTCCTATGGCCTTAAAAGTGATGCCCAAAGCCTCGACTAAGCTGCAAGGCTTCCTCCGAGAGTACTGCATCTCCCTACACCTGTCCCGCCACCCCTGCATCGTGGGCCTCTTCGGCATCGCCTTCCAGTCGAATGAGCACTACTGCTTCGCCCAGGAGCTCGTCATTGGACGGGATCTTTTCGCCGTCATCCAGCCGAAGGTGAGTCGAGGAATGGAACTAGTTTTTGGTTCAAAAAGCAAAGGATTTCACACATTCAGAAGGAAAGGGGTAAGACACACTACCTTTCAAAAGTTTGCGGTCACTAGGCAATTTCAGGTTTTCCATGAAAACTCACACTTTTATCCATGTGCTAACATAACTGCACAAGGGTTTTCTAATCATCAATGAGCCTTTCAACACCATTAGCTAACACAATGTAGCATTAGAACACAGGAGTGATGGTTGCTGGAAATGTTCCTCTGTACCCCTATGGAGATACTCCATTAAAAATCAGCCATTTCCAGCTAGAACAGTCATTTACCACATTAACAATGTCTAGACTGGATTTATCATTCATTTAATGTTATCTTTCAAATATAAGGACATTTCTAAGTGTCCCCAAACTTTTGAACGGTCGTGTATGCAAATTAAATTCATCATGTAGAGGTTGTCTCATCGGTTGGATTCATCCTCTTGGACCATGAATGTCTAACCTTTAGGAAATTCTATGCAATTGCTAACTGAAACCTCACCAGATAGACTTCATTATCAATAGAATCGTTGCTAAATTCAGGCTGAATTGAAACTCAGATTTAACTGGTAGTTCATGGAATGCCAACATTTTCTTTCAACCCTATGCATTTAGAAATATTTAGAGGGAAAATATGACAAGAAAAAGGTATTCTTTTTCTTTTTGTACACTGCAAGACTCTGAGAAGCAGCATTTTCATTTTTCTGCATGTTCTTCACATGTAGAGATACTGACAATAAAGTTGACTTTGACTTTCTCACCAGAATGGATAGAATCATGGCTCTCGAAAAGACTTCACACCGCCATCACAAACTTAGATTACAGATTTAATAGGTAGTCCTGGTAATCCACAACTGTCTGGGACTATTTGGAGGAAAAGGATGACAGGAAAAAATGCTGATATAAATATAACATATATGTCTGTATAACTGTATGAAACCATGATGGCGAAGTCACCCAAACTCGATTCTGAACTTATCACAGTACACTGCCATCACAACCTTAGATTACAGATTTAACAGATAGTCCTAGGGTTCCACAATTTTCTTTTAACCATACAACTGTCTAGGGCTATTTGGAGGAAAAAGATGCCACAAAATGACAAGAAATGATATAAAAAAAATGTTACTTAATTAAACTATTGTGGTTGAGGCCTTTGTAATCAGTCACCCAAACTTTAAGTGATGTTTTTCACAAAAATCCCTTCCTCTAGGTGGGCATCCCAGAGTCTTCTGTGAAACGTTGCGTCCTCCAGATCTCCAGCGCTCTGGAGTTCATCCACAGCCACGGTCTGGTCCACCGAGATGTCAAACCTGAGAACATCTTGCTGCTGGACACCCACTGCTGCCAGGTGAAGCTGGCAGACTTCGGCCTCGCCCAGAAGAGGGGAACCCTGATCCGATTCATCACGGGAACTTTACCCTACATGGCTCCAGAACTGTGCACCGTGGCCCTGCTGGACGGCCAGAAGGAGGTGACGGCCGCCCCCCTCAGCGTGGAGCCCAGCCTGGACACCTGGGCCTTCGGCGTGGTCATCTTCTGCATCCTCACCGGCTACTTCCCCTGGGAGCGCTGCATGGACTCGGACGACTTCTACCAGGAGTTCGCAGACTGGTGCAGGATGGAGGGGAGGCCCGACGCCGAGGAGGACGTCCCACCGCTGTGGAAGAGGTTCACTCCAGAAGCTATGGAGATGTTTGGGAAGCTGCTGGCTCTGGATGCTAGAAAGAGGTGCACGGTGGGCGAGGTGAGGGTGTACATGGAGAAGGACTGGCTGAAGCAGCAGCAGGCAGGAAGTCAGGCGGACAATCAGCCTGGTACTTAGGAACCATTAAGATTTCTTTACAATCACAGTTTCTGATGCCTTATATATCATGTAGGCCTTAAAGTGGGCAGCATACCATTTGCAGTGTCAAAGCATCGAACCATTTGATGGATGCAACAGAAACAAAAGATGTTGCTCAAACTAGTGGTGAAAGATGGAAGAACCAACGTCTAGGTAGGTATGTACACTACCAGTCAAAAGTTTGGGGTCACCCAGACAAATTCATGTTTTCCAGGAAAACTCACACTTTTATCCATGTGCTAACATAACTGCACAAGGGTTTTCTAATCATCAATGAGCCTTTCAGCACCATTAGCTAACACAATGTAGCATTAGAACACAGGAGTGATGGTTGCTGGAAATGTTCCTCTGTACCCCTATGGAGATATTCCATTAAAAATCAGCTGTTTCCAGCTACAATAGTCATTTACCACATTAACAATGTCTACACTGGATTTATCATTCATTTAATGTTATCTTCATTGAAAAAAACAGCTTTTCTTTCAAAAATAAGAACATTTTTAAGTGACCCCAAACTTTTGAACGGCAGTGTAGCTAGGCAATTTATTAATCGCGAGGGAAATTCAATCAAACCAGCAGCATATAAACCATACAGAATATACAAAAATAAATGATAAGAGCCAAGCACACAGCAGACATAGAGATATAGGAAATATAAAGGCTTAGTTATGTGCAGAATGTATATACTAAAGCTAAATAACTGTGCAGATGTTGTGCAAGTGGGAAGAAAAATATAAACCTGTGCAATTAGCAATGTACAAAAAACCAAAGATGTACATTTATTTGCATAACAGAAGGTTTCTGTAGCATCTTTGATTGTGTATTTTGAAGTATCACGTGAGTAAAAGCCACCCCTCCTCCAGCACCTCCCACTATCCTCATCCCCACTCCTGCCCCGACAGGTCGAGGCAGATGTCTGCCTTCCCTGAGCCTGGTTCTGTCAGAAGTTTTATTTTTCCCCATAACTGTTCTTCGTTTTGTTTTGGGATTTTTTTTCGTCCCTTCCCACCGCTGCTCATAAGGAGTTGTTGGGTTTTCTATTCTCTGGTATGAGTTATAAACAGAGAGCTGTTCTGTTCTCTGTTTATAACTCATAAGGTCTGTACCTTACTATGCTAAGGTCTGTGAGGTGACATATGTTGTGGCATGTTGTGCTATATGAATGCAATTTAACTGAAAAAGTTTGTGGATAACATACTGTCGTGTTTTTGTTGGAGACTGGACTTTCTGACAGAAAGATGAAGAGTCTCCAGTCAGTCAAGTGTTTGTTTTTGTAAAGATGGAACATTTTAACAGTCTATTAAGCAAGTAGAAGTTCAAAAATCTGTAAGAATGGACACAATGATGACTAATCTACTACTATTACTATTAATATTAAGAAACAAATGCTTACAAAACATGAAAATTATGAATGAATAGACACAAATTTTAGCAAAACTTTTGGACTCTTACTTTCGATGGTTTTTGACTTTTTCTAGAAAAAGTTCAGATTTTGCCGACATTTGAGTCTCGTTTCTGATCTATTGTTGTCTTTTGCTCTGGACAGAATTAAATTCAAACCTTTAACATTTAAACTGAAAACTATCCTCGATTTTAATTTCGTAGACGGCCGAAGATTTCTTACTTCCCTTTCTTTGAGTTTATTTTTAGCAGTTGGATAACAGCCGGATTTGTTTCCAGCTTCTTCTACTCTCATTTATTACAGCCATGTAGCCGACAGCGCCACCTTCTGGCAACACTGTGCAGTCTTGTTCCAATGTACTTAATGGAAGAATTTAGCATTTTTTTGCCACTTAAATGGAAACTCAGCTAATGTACCACTTAAAGTATTGTCCAAAATGTACTTAAAGTGATTCTTATGCTACTGATGTAATGTTATGTATTGCATTGATAGATAAATACTGATGGTTTAATATGTGGTGAGCACTATTTTACTGTTGTAATTTCTCAAAATGAAGATGAGATGAATGAGATTTTTTCAGTCTTCCTTTGTTTTACTTGTTTTAAATGACTTTTTGCTATAAGAAGTTCATTTGACGTGTAATACATGATGTATACATGATGTTTGTATGTAGCACATAATAAGACTAAAGCTTGTATGATTACAGTCATAAGAAAGCTTTCATTTGTATAAATAAAGTTGAGATACTTTATTATTACCAACCTTTGTCTGTGGCTCATTTGCAAATAAACCCTCACTGGTTAGATTTTTAGGTCCAATACATGCAGAAATTCTGCTTTTACATTTTTTCAGTCATTGCTGATGCCGTCAAAAAGAGCATTTTATTATGGCTGTAGCTTTTATTGGTGCTATAATGGAGCACATTGCATCTAATATTGTTCCTATGTGGTTCACATTTCTTACTATAGCATGACTGTGTTACTGTTTATGCATCAGGAGCAATAAATTCCTTTTGTAAATCTCATTATATTGCTGTCTGACCTCAGTATAACAACTATAAAGCTGCTACTACTGCAGCTGTGGTGGCATAAAATTAAAAATATTGTGCATCCATCCACTATTTTAGCTCCTTCCATTCACTTTTCTGCCAGAAATCATGTAACTCCATAAATCAGACACTCTACCGGAGCTCCATTCTCACAGGTGAACTGACCCTCTCCTTACAGACATTTACACTGTTTTTGTACATCTACAACATCCTCCTAACCCACCATATCTGCCTTCACAACTTTTTGGTCATTTCTTCACCATTTTGGACATTTTTTTTTATTAATGTTGGATGAGTTTTATGTCTTCCTGGATGACTTCCTATTGTTTTGAACCAAATTTGAGTCATTATCAACAATTTTTGACTTGTTTTGGTCACATTTTTATTAATTCTGGGCAGGTTGTGAGTCATTTTTGATGCATGTTCAGTGATTGTGGACAATTTTTTTGTAATTTTGTACAAATTCTGGGTCATTTTCAGCAATTTTTGACTGATTTTGGTCAAACTCTCCAGTCAGTCATTGACAAGACATATTTAGCAGTTTTCTTGTGGTTGTCCACAGTCAGCTTCATCTCAGACGAACGTTCCTTCCTTCAACCTCCACATTCCCAAAGTCCGTACCACTCAGTCGATAATCATTCCAGTCTTCTGTCTCTAATGAAAGTAATTCTCTGTAACAATCCCTAAAACTCACCTCATACTTGTCATTTAAAAAATCATTTAGAGTAACACTTCAGGACCACTGCACCTGATTTTAGCCTTTCTATGTTACAAATAATTGCGTAATTTGTTTTGTAATATTGTGTGATTTGCTGTTCATGGGTCATTCTAGAATTGGAGGATTTGGGCTTCAAAATGTTTGAAAAATAAACCTTCTCTTTTACAATTTCTGCTCCATATTCATCAATAATAGGTATTGATTGGCTCAGCTTCCACATCAATGGTAGCATTTTTATTCCATGTTTTCTGTGTTGTTTGCTAACCCTACTCTAATCACAGTAACAGGGTTGCTAATCCATGCTAATGTGATCTTTTTCTCAGCAGTAGAAGCTAGATATTTAGCTGCTGTTACTGCTGACCAAGAGGACAAACTGACTGATGGAAAACAGTCCAAAGAATTAGTCTGATCCTGATAATATGAGGTAGAGTGAGACATTCAATCAAGGCTGACAATGGGATGAAAATATGAAAAATAGAAGAGAGGACATAGCTTTGCTCTACACATTCTTTAGGAAAACTGTTTGATGATGTTAATTCCAGCGTTTAATTCACTGTTTTCTTCTTGTTCTACCAGCTACAAAGATTCTGCTAACATGTTGTGGGCCACATGTTCCATCCATAATAATTATTATTTAAAATATTATGTTGATTAAAAAAAAAATTCAGCAATTACAAGATTATATTTCATTTTCTATTTTCATTTTATTTTTAATTTAATTTAGCTTAATGTAATTTTTGATTACTTTAAGTAAATTTTTACTTAATATAATTCAATTGTATTTTTTATTTTACTTAAAATAATTATATTTATTTCATTTTTATTTAATTTGTTGTTTCCTCACTGCATGTATAATTTCTGATAGCGTTTCCTCACTTCCTTAATACTATGTGATTGATTTTATTACTTTATTAGTATTGTTATTTTTGGAACAAATTTTATTCATAAATTTTTGCTACTTAATCACTTATTTACATATTTTAGTGTATTTGTGTTTTATCACTTTATCTTTTATTTAAAGCCACCATATTATATTTATTTTTTTCATTATATTCTTAATTTAATTTAGCTTAATGTAATTTTTGAGCAGTTTCAGTTAATTTTTATTCAATAGAATTTTATCTTTTATTTTACATAATATAATTACATTTATTTTTACTTTACATTTTATTTAATTTGGTGTTTTCTCAGTTCCTCAATACTGTGTGATTGGTTTCTTTTATTAGTATTTTTTAGAACAATTTTTATTCATAAATTTTCATCATTTAATGACTTACATATTTCCATACTTTAGTCTATTCATTTTTTATTATTTTATCTTTTATTTTAAGATATTATATGTTATTTTATATTTTTATCATATTTTTAATTTAATTTAGCTTCATTTAATTTCTGACTAACTTAAAGAGACATCAGTGTAAAAAATAATCTTTAAAAGAAGGAGATTTAAGTTTCATTTTAACTGTTTTATTTGAGATTCATTGTTGTCATCAGGTGGGTGGGACAAGAGAAAAATGACATTTTAGGGGAACTCCAGACTTATTTGGTATTTTAAATAATATTTTCAAACATTATTTTCTCCTATTTTTTCAGATTTGTTCTCACTACATGAACATTTGCAGAACAACTGCATGTTTTAGTATTTTGTGCTTGGATTGTTTGAAATTTGATGGGTGGGATGTGAAATGTTCTCCAGTGTCATCTGTTTTTGTTGTTTATCTTGTTTGTGTTCCACCTCTTGGCCACGTCTAACTTAAGTGGTTAAATAAAGGTGATTAAAGTTCATTTCATGACCTCGACAGTCGCTTTTCATCCGGCTCTGCACTGATGGACGTCCTGCTGCTGCTGGTTGGACGCAGCAGCTGCTCTCAGGATCTGAGGACAGAACCGGACTTGGTCCGAAGCCCGAACCTGCTGTTCCCCCCTTCATGCTTTACATGCTTCTATAGGGCATTACGCTAACCGGGGTCGTCTGTCAGCCAATGCAGCCAACGTAAATCCAAGCACAAAGCCAACTATCTGTCCTGTTTAACAAGACGACAGCAGCAGCGTTTCAACACTTAGAGCACCGTAAACTGAAAAATATTCTGTGTTTGTTTCAGGCTTCCGGTGCACTTTTAATCTAAATGTTAGATACCAGATAAGCATCGTATATTTTTCGGGAAACTCTTATCGTTACACAATTTCCTTCAACTGCCAAATAAAGATCAGTTTGATGAAAAACACTTTCCTCTTTATCTTATCTCTTCTGTTACACCACATTAGTTGATCATCACACTCTGATGGACAGATACTGCTGGATGAGGATGTTTCCGGTGTTACATTTTGGTGCATTTTTCCAGTAGTCTGCAGCATTTTATTGCCTGGAAAGAACGTATATTATTATATTAAAGCTAAATAAACAAGTTTGGAGCAGGAGGCCTCATTTATCTTTTTATTTCTTCAATTCATCCATTTTCTTTTGCTGATTTATTAACTTAACAACCTAAAAATATACAACTACAGATTGGATATCGTATTAAAAGTCTGTGTCACGTTTGTTTGTGATTTAGCTGTAGATCAAATGGCTTATATATAGTGAAAAAAAACGTTAGCATTTAATAACTTAAAATTTTCCAAACTGACTTTCCCCGTTTAGCATTGATAAGCAGCGAAAAAAAACATGACCAAAGTGCAAAAAAAAAAAAAAATTGTTGTATGCAGCTATAATTACATTTTTCCTGCTTATTAATGGACAGTATTTTTTAAAAGTTAAATATTATAACTCACTGAAGATATATTTTATTTAACCACAACAGCATTTTGCTATCATTAACTGTTTATTCAACATTTTCCTCCAGTTACTGTTGAGTTTTAACATCTGCTTCAGTTACTGATGTTATAAACCAACAGATAAAAGTTTGTTCATTGCTTAGAAATGCTGAACGGTGAAATAAATAGTCAATAAACTGAACAAAAAAGCAAATGAGAGCATCTGAACCATCTAGCAACTATATGTAGTAAACAAACATGAAAGCCAGAAAAACAACAACTGGAAATTCTACTCTAATTGGAAAAAGTCTGTATAAAGTCAGCTGCTTAAGTGGCAAAGTTTAAACACATCAAGCAGTGAATAAATGGTTGAAAACAGCTTAGAGTAATAACTAATTATAATAATGGGCCTAACAGATGACTAAAAGCAAATAAGATTAAAAATAGATAAATGGTTTAAATAGTTAGAAAACTGAGATAAACGATCAAAACTGATCACAAAAATAACTATAATGGCAAAAATAAAGTTAAAATCAAAGGATAACTCACAAAAACACTGATTTCTAATTTAAAATATCATAAAAATAATTAGCTAAATGCTTAAGGCTTGTTTTAAAGTTATGATATATTTTTAAATTCATGATACAAATTTAAATATTTAAACTCAACAAACCTAAACACTGACAAAGTTAATGTTTACTAATAATATTAACAATATATATTTCTGTAATTTATCCATCGAGTGAAACTTGAAATTATTTTGTAAATATTATGAATTATTATGAATAGATGGATATTTTACAGAAATAATTCTATTTTCAATTTTAAAAAATGGTTAACTTGGTCAGCTAAATGCTAAATGCTTGGCTAAAGCATATAGTTACTAAATGATCATATGATACATGAAGCTGATGTTTAACAAAAATCTCTGTAATTTATCCATTGATAAATCAATCATTATTATGTAAGTGCCATATATTACAAAACAGATAGATAGTTTACTGAAAAATTTAGATTTTTAATTATGAAAAATGGTGAAAGTGGTTAGCTAAATGCTAAATGTTTGGCTAAAACATAGATTTATGATATGATGATATGATATATGAAGCTAATGTTGGATGAAAATAGATATTTCTATAATTTATCTATTGATAAATCAGTCATTATTATGCAAGTGCCACATATTATGAAATAAATAGTTCACTGAAAAATTTTGATTTTTAAATATGAAAAAATGGTTAAAATGCTTCACTGAAACATTTAATTTTTACTAAACCAGCCTAAAACATAACCAACTTTTACATAAACATATTGTTACTTAACATTGATTCCTTGCATTTTATAATGTTAAATGACATTATTTGTTGTCATCAGTGGAGCACTTGCCGGAACAAAACACCATCCATGTGATAATTCATGTGTTTTCAGTGTTTTCAGTGTGAATTCCATCACTTTCCTGGTAGCTTCGTCTCCGTCTTCACACACTAAAACACACTAACACACTCTGTACACAACATGTCCAGGCTTTATGGATGACACCATCCACACTGAGCACTAAAAATACCACCGTTTGTTTTGGAAAATCACCACAGCTGGGACTTTTCCCAGCTAATGGCTCGTCCGTTTGGTAAATCCACGAAGAGCCGTCACCTGGCGGCTATCAACAAATAAGAGAATGACAGCAGAGGAGGCAGAAAGTTGCATTTAAAAGACACATATAAGAGAAAAACTTTGTGGAATATTCTGATAAGATGAAGGCTTTTAATTAGACTAATTCTGCCAGTATATGTATGGCTCTTTTTAAAATGTGATGTAATTATAGCATTGATAACATTTGATGCTCTTTATATTTGCTATATTAGCTATATATGCTAGTGTTGCCTAGCAAGGGCAGCAACTTAGGCTCCGCCCACAGGCAGCCAAAAACTAGATTAAGGAGCAAAAAAAGACTCAGGAAAAAGGTTGCCATTTATCCGATCTGTTTCGAACTTTACACTGCGCTTTCTCAGATACTCATCAATACATCAGCCAACTGTCGAGATACGCAAAGAACAGACACACACACACACACACAGATGTCGTAAATCTGTTGGATATATTACCTGTCATGCAGCTTGCAACTTACCTGTATACAATATAGTAAGTTCACACGTGCCAAAAATTCTTTTTGAAGTCACAATAATGAAATTTGAGCCCAGTCACATCTCTAATTTTACTATTTAATCTCATCAGAGGCTATAAGAATGTTATGAGTTTTGCACTTTTTTGTTATAAAGTAAATATGAATTACTTTACCTATAAAGTATCTGATGAATTACTTGCACAAAAAATAGCTTTTGAGCTGGCAGTGACCCAGATGAAAAGTTAAATGATGAACGAATTCAAACTGAAGTAAACTAAAATAGATCATGGAAACTGTTAATTATAGTCCACTGAAAAGTTGTTGAAATATGTGAAACCTGAATTAGGGAACCAACTGACCACCTAATAGAGACCTGAACCTTTTAAATAAATAATGTTTCCCTTCTCAAAAGCATCTGTGCTTTACTAGATTTTCTGATTAGCATTATAGCATTAAATACACATTTAACTGAAGCGTTTCGAAGTAGAGTGGTAACACTCACAAGAAAGTTTTATACAATTTCTGTAATATTGTATGGTCTAGATTTTAGTGGCAAACTGGTCTAACCCACACCCCAAATACAGCGTTGCAGTGAACGTTAGACCATTCTTGAAAATACAGAACTTGGATCCATTTTTCTCACAAACTACAGTCCACTCTGCTTCCAAACCCTTATTTTATTCTTTTATTTCATTTTTTTGTTGAGGGCGAAACTCTCAGAATTGAAATATGACCCCGATGTTTGCTAAAAGTAAGAGCAACCAGTGGAAAAAGAGGATTTTCAGGTTAAACAGCAGCTGGTTCCTTTAAAGGCGTCTGAAGGTCACCGGATCATTGAAACCAGGAGTGCTGACCACACTTTGCCCGTCGCTGTCAGCAGGGATGATCTCCGCTGACAGCGACCAGGGTTTCTTTTTATAATCTTACAACTCAGAGTAAACAACACGATGGGTCCCGCAGCGGCACCTGAGCTCCAATGAAAACGTTATCGGTGTGGCTTACGGACGGGTACAACTTCTATTTCAGCTGCAGCCGTCGGACGGACCTAATCCTGAATATGATCCCTGAGCCAGTTCTGGTGTTTACATATCATATGGGGGCCGCTGCTTACAAATTAGTCCCTCTGGGTGCATCGCTGCGTCCGGAGGTCCCGGCGGCCCTCGGATAACTCCTGACCAAACATGTTGGGGCTCTTGCAGCTCTGTCAGTCGCTTAAAAGCATGTCTGTCAACCCCTTACGCATGGCCTTACTCGTGTTAACATTAGCAGCTGCTCTCGTACGTCCCGACCATTTAGGCGATTATAGGACATGTCCAAGCACCAGAGGAGTGTCAGAGTTAACCCAAGCCTTATCCTGATGATAAATGTGCAATTTAAAAGAAACACTTGCACGACTTCGGTCTCTAAAGTCGACGTCTTGTGGAGAAAACGGCTTATTGTGCTGTGTATCAAACTATATACGGCTTAAATAACATACAGTTTGATACTCAACATCTGAGCCGTTTCCTAAACTCAGTGGAGACGCACATAGAAGATGAAACCAGATTAAAACCAGACACAAAATGGCCACGGTTCATTGAATCTGCTTCAAACTTTACACTGCTCTTCCTTGCATCCCTGTTCTTACACGGGCCAAGTTTGAAGCAGATTGGATGTACAGCTTCTGAGATAAGCAAAGTACAGACACACACACACACACTCAAATTCCTTGAATCTGTTGTCACACAGCTTACAACCTCCCTGTATATAATATATATAAATTTACATGTGTAAACTAACATATTACCAGTCTCACAGCTTGCAACCTACCTGTATATAACACAATAAGTTTATGGCTCCAGTGCTATAAGATACCAAACCAAAAGAGTGACATGAAGCAGCAACAACATGAACAGACTGTACAAAAAGCAGCATTTTTTGATCAATTCAGAGTATTTTAGCTCAACCACCTGCATTTATTTTTTTGTTTTTTGCAGTTTGGATCTTTTTTTGATACAGTGCACAAAAAGTCAAGTAGGAAAGTCAGGCAATGCAAAATAAATCTAAAATATAAGACGACAACAACAGCCAACAGATCTCATTACACTTTATGTTTTAAAGGTCCCACATTATACATATTTTCAACAAGTTCATGTAAGTCTAACATGTTTCGAATGTGCATTTCAAGTTGCAGCTCAGAATTCATCACAAGCTGCAAAACCACCTACTACATACGAGTAGTATGTACTGCATGTTACGTTTTACATTAGCAGCACTATGAAACAGTTGAATCGTCTTATTTCGCACTATACTAGAGGAGGTTTGGCTGGTTTTGAAAAGCAGAAGTGAACGATAGCACAGCTAATGTTTAGCATCCACTTTTGCGCCATTTGTTTGAAGTTTAAAAAAATGTATAATTTAAAAAAAAAAACTTTTTTTGCAACTAAATCAACTTCTATCAATTCTGCAAACTGACTGTATTTTTAATACTTCACCAAGGAATGTGCCGGAGTTATGTGGCGTTGGTTTGTCCGTCTGTCTGTCTGTTAGCAACATTACTCAAAAACGGACAAATGGATTTGGATGGAATTTTCAGGGAAGATCAGAAATGACACAAGGACCAAGTGATTAGATTTTGGCAGTGATGTGGCTTATAGTCTGGATCCACGGATTTGTTAAAGCGATTTCATTGCCAGATGGCGTCACTGTAACTATGACAACAAGTGAACATTACATCATCTCAATGCTGACGATCACATGATTGCGATCCTACTACAAATCCACCGCTGTGAACATATCATGACTTATCCATCGGAAACAATACAAGGAATGAGCGGCCTTGGCAGAGTGCTGCGCTTTGTGATTGCTTTTCTAGTTCTTATTTTAATACAGATGCTAGTATGGTAGTAATATTTTCTCCTATTTACCAGCTCTGTATTTTCAATACTTCATGTCTCCTGTGTCTCCTCACACAGTAGCAGAAAATGCTAAGATTAGCCTTCAAAGTAATTTTTTTTTAAATAAATGTCACAAAAATATGTGATTTTCATCAATTTCCTCCTCTGACACAGTTGTTGTGAGTGTTGTAATGTGGGACACAGTAGCCAAGACCGGTTTAAGCCATGCTGAATATTTTTAATTGAATTTGTACAACATTCATGTATTTTTGGCATTTTTTTTGCATGCTACGTGCTGCACTTTGACCAAATCAGTACGTAATACTAGTGTAGTAGGCAGTTTTACACTTTCTAATCTGTGGAGAAAGAAAAGCAATGAGAGGATGGTGTCTTTGCTCATTTTATAAAATGTTGAAAATGTTATTTTTAACATATAGCATTTGCTAATATTAGTATATGCTATATGTATAAGTTAAAAATAATGAAACATTGCATATAGTTTTTTAAAAATCTTTTAAAGAACAAATATTTAAACCACAATTTTCATATTTCAAGAGGGTTGCTTATTAATTTTTCTTGCACAAAGTTTATCAAGAAAATCAACACCGATCCCACATTTTCATGCAAAATATGAAGCTAGTTAGCTTAGCTTAACATAGTCATGACCGTAAAGGCTAATCCGGCTAATCTTACTGTTTCCCGACATCAAATGAAACTACACCTTTTAAAATCATAATGTGACAGCATGAAGTTAAATTTACCTACACAGCCTACACAACAGATGTGATAATATGGAGTTTGATTCGTCTAGCATTTATTTTATTTTTGGTGTCTCTGATCTTTATGGAAGTATTTATGTTGGACAACTCGTATTTATGTATGTTTTGATGCAACTGATAAGTTGCATAAAAATAATCATCATAGAATACTGCAGGAGAAGCTGTTTACATCATATACATCATATAAAAGATTCTTGTTACAACAAAAGCTACAAATCAGTCACAGGCAGCAGACTTACACTAAAAAAATGAGAAAGATACAAAACTGAAATTACAAAATTTTACTTTACATTTTCTTCATCTTGAATTTAATTGCAGCCTGCCACATTTAATAAGGCACTATTGGTGGAAGTAAGACGTCACACAAAACCTATTAGAATAAACAAATCAAGTTTTATATTTATAATAATATTTCAAATGATGTTAATTCAATTTGTTTCAGCAGTTTTTGCACTGTTTGTAGGTTTATGTCTTGTTGCATTCAAAAAAATTGTTGACAATTAGTTTATTTTTTTCATTTTTATCCGAGTACAAGGAGGTTTTGGGATCCTGCACTTTATCTCAGTGGGTTTTAAACCTGGCTTTGTCTCACCCATCTTGACCCGGCACCAGGTAGTCCTCGCCCCCCGGCGCCGGCCCCGGAGGTGCAGCAGCAGCGTCACGGTCAGCTGTGGGTTTGGGGCCGTCGTGGACTTCAGCTTTCGTGATGTCGTCAATGTCGTCGTAGTTTTCAGGTGGATCTTCCACCTCATAGGTCACTTTGTCTGGAAACAGACAAAAACGTGAAACTTCAGCGACTTTGTGAGAATTATTTGTGTTTAACTGTGACAAATATGTGTTCAAAACTCCAGGCTAAAGATGCCTTCTTGCATGTAGCTGCTTTCTAAGGCAGCAGCGGCAGCCATGTTCACTGCACCAAGGAACGTGGGGAGTTATGTGACGATTGCCGTCTGTTTGTTTGTCTGTTAGCAACATCACTCAAAAACAGATTTGGATCAAATTTTCAGGGAAGGTCAGAAATGATACAAGGACCAAGTGATTAGATTTTGGCAGTGATGTGGCTTCTAGTCTGGATCCACAGATTTGTTAAAGATTTTTGTATTATTGCGTGATAGCGGCATGGCGTCACTGTAACCATGACAAAGTGAACACTACGTCAGCTGCCAGCTGACGATCACATGACTGTGATCCTAATACAAATCCACCGCTTTGGACTTATCAGGACTTATCCGTCGGAAATGATACAAGGAACAACTGATTAAATTGTTTTCCGAGTCGCATCAATTCCCGCTGCCTGCTACATATTTTAGTCACACAATTCAGTATCCGTACATAACGTACACATACATAACACATGCCTGTGCTCAACGCAAAGTCATTTTCTTTCTGGGTACATCAATATTAGATTGCCATATTTTATAGTGCTGTGATTTCTGATCATAAGTAACTAATAAACAAATGCTGCATTTAAAAAATAAAATAAAATGCTGCGTTTCTGACAAAGCCATGTTGGGAATGAACAGCCTTGGCGGAGTACTGCTCTCTCTGAGTGCTTTTCTACTTGCTAATGTTGTCCAGGACCCCCCAAAATGGCCATCATTCATGCAATTTGCTTCAAACTTGACACTGCTCTTCCTCAAATCCCCAACTATACACCTGCCAAGTTTGAAGCATATTGGACTTAGCTATAGCTATTAGCTATATTTGCTAATGGAAAAAAAAAAGATGAAACTCCAGCTACTTTGTGAGAATCTGCCAAGTGTTGATATGTAACTGTGAATAATAACAAATATACTATCGTTTGGGGTCACTTAGAAATGTCCTTATTTTTGAAAGAACAGCATTTTTTTCAATGAAGATAACATTAATTAACCAGTAATCCAGTCTAGACATTGTTAATGTGGTAAATGACTATTGTAGCTGGAAACAGCTGATTTTTAATGGAATATCTCCATAGAGGTACAGAGGAACATTTCCAGCAACCATCACTCCTGTGTTCTAATGCTACATTGTGTTAGCTAATGGTGTTGAAAGGCTCATTGATGATTAGAAAACCCTTGTGCAGTTATGTTAGCACATGGAGAAAAGTGTAAGTTTTCATGGGAAACATGAAATTGTTTGGGCGGCCCAAAACTTTTGAACAGTAGTGTACGTGTTGGAAGCTTCTTAGCGTGTTGGCTAAAGACACCTTCTTGCATGTTGCCGGCTCTGGTGGTGTTGGCCGGAGGGTTCAGCGGCTGAGCTTCGATCGCCTCGTCGATGTCATCGTAAGGTAAAGAGGAAGCGCTCCGTCTGTTGTCCTCTCTGAAGAACTCAGTGTCCGATCTGAATCCTGCAAAAAAAAACAGCAGCAACGAAACACTGTCAATCTGAGATAACATTTAAAAAAGCATACAAAAAAAAATCAGCTCTGGCATAAATTGTACTTGATTTAGCATGTTTAATTTTTAATATGTTTTCAGTGGCTATGAAGACATTTCCTTCAAAAAGTTTCAAAGAAGTCCTAACAATCTTTCCCGGAAAAAAATACTGTTAAAATGTCCTAAATAGTGGATTTTTCAGCTGATTTTAGGAAGACCTGAAGACCTGAGT
This sequence comes from Amphiprion clarkii, assembly GCA_027123335.1. NCBI lineage: Eukaryota > Metazoa > Chordata > Actinopteri > Pomacentridae > Amphiprion > Amphiprion clarkii. The sequence continues at coordinate 33,303,598 of CM049574.1, forward strand.
GGTTTCTACTGACAACAAAATCTTGGTTGGAATTGAGAAAATATTAATGGAGATGTACATTTTTTAAAATTAAAGATTTTTCATTTTTATGATAAATTATAGACTGTTATTGATTTAATATCTGTTATGATTATAAGTTAGATAGATAGATGAAACCTTTATTGATCCTGCATAGCATGAACTGGGAAACACTCTGAAATGTGTGTGAACTGGCATGGAATGACCATAGAACTAACTGCAGGGCTGTCATATAAATACATACATGTTTAATATATATGTATATAGTATTAGTGAGAAAAAACTGCTTGTTTACAATTACTAAGATAAAATTAGTCTCCTCAAATTCTCTTGTACTGCATGAAAAAAAAGCTGGGGTGATTATTTTTCATCCACTTTGTACAGTTACTAGTCTTAGTAATAGTTAACGAATAAATGAATGAATAAATAAATCAATGTTTGACCTTGATGACAATAACAAATAATAAATAAAATTACTCACTATGATGATCCCTGTGTGTGTGATGAAGCAATCTTATTTCTGTATATTAAATGAAAAATATTCTCATATTTGATTAGGATTCAACATTTGTTTTTGCTGGTACTGATATTATTTGTAATACTGTGTTACTTGTAATTAAGTTTGTTTGTTTTTTCCATTTTTATTTGGGTAAAATCACCCCACTGCCAACGACACCACGTGACAGTAGAATTAATGGCAAAGCTGTGATACACGACCATACAAACATTTATATTAAACAAAAAAAAGTCTCAGTGCTGAAGAACAAGACATTTTATTAAACTGATTTTTGGTCCACCTGGTGGTATTACTAATCCTAATAATACAATATAATATAATATAATATAATATAATATAATATAATATAATATAATATAATATAATATAATATAATATAATATAATATAATATAATATAATATAATATAATATAATATAATATAATATAATATAAACCACTCACTATGAAGAATTCATGGCAAAGCTGCCACACACATACACAACAATATTAGTTTAAATATTTAAGTATGTTTAATTATATATATATATATATATATATATATATATATATATATATATATATATATATATATATATATATATATATTTAAAACATTGTTTAAATGTATTTAAATATTTTATACATACATTAATAATAAATTAATAATATTTTTATACATACATATATATTATATATTATTATACATTTATTTATTTGTTTTATACATAATTTCTTTCTTTATTTTTTATATTTATATATATATATATATATATATATATATATATATATATATATATATATATATATATATATATATATATATATATATATATATATATATATATATATATATATATATATATACATACACACACACACACAATGTCTGTATGTTGTGAGACTCACTGCCGCCTCTCACGTCTTCCATTTCATCGTCTCTGTTTACGACGTCCTCGTACTCGCCGCTTTCAAACTCCATTTCTTTGCCTGGCAGCATCCTTGCTGGATCTGAACAGTATCAGACAGTTACTGGTTCATGACAACCACAATTTTGTCTTATACTACTGCAATTAAGGGCAGTACAAGAGCAAAAAAACACAACATATCCACACATTTAGAAGTGTGACAGACTTTTTCCAGCTCTGTAGTTGCATTTGCTGTCGTATTACCAGTTGTGTGCGAAAGTGATGTTTAGCAGCAGTGATCAGATTAGTTTTCAAGGTCCCATAAACCATAAAGTACCACAATAGAGTCTCATGCAGAAATGCTGCCTTCTGTTGGTGAAGAGGCTGCAGCACACCTTTGAACTGTCCAGAATGGTTTGATAAGAGATTATTTTGTCATTCTGTGTTTGGTTATACTCACTCAACTTCCTGTTTCTCCTGGTAAAGTAGAATCGAGCCCCCACAGCGACCACTACCAACAGAACTAACAGAAAACTCACTCCCAGGATGAGAGGCACTCTGGACGGCTCGTCTTCAGTGATGATGATTGGAGGTTCATACCCTGAAATCAAACACATTCTGCATTTAGGATGATTAAATCTCATTGTATGTGTACAGGCAATGACTCTAAGGGCGTTTGAATTTGTATTCAAAAGGAGAGCAGCACACCACTCATCTTATCTACCTGTTCCACATCAATCAAACCAATTAAATTCTGAATTACAGAATAATAATTAAAGCTGCAAGCATGTCGGGATGTGGGGCATGTCGAGGTGTGGCAGAAATGTCAAGGAGTTCAGACTTAGCTGACCACTGTCAAGGATTATATCACAAAGTTTCTTCACTAAGGCCTGTTATATAAACTAACCAAATTTGAGGTCTCTTGGAGTTACACTCTATGAGGAGTTAGCCCTGAAAATGAGCAAAAACAACAAAATATCTCACAGTAAAAGCAGTCCTGTTGGGGTTAGGACATGCCTACCAAATTTGGTCAATGTAGATGAAACATCCTGCCCTTTAGTAAAGTTACAGGGGGCGCTATGGAGCCATTTTCCCCATAAAACATCAAAGTATTTGCCAATTTTGATGTTTATGCAAATTTTCATGAGTTTTTGTGCATGTTTAGGCCTTAAAAATGTGTTTCTTTTGCCGTGAAAAATAATTCCCAGCATTCCAACAGGGTCCTGCACGGTGGGTAAGTGAATATTTAGGTTACCTTGACAGTAGATCTCTGCAGGAACACCTTCACAGGTTTGTTTCTTGACGCAGTGTTTGATATCCAGATGATTGTCAGTGCACACCAGACTCATCTCCAGTTTTTTCTTGAATCAAATTTAGACGTTAGTAGTTGTTTTTAATGCAACACAACATGACACAACAAATATTTCTGACAGTGAAAAATGGCGCACGAATGAAGCACAAAGGCTGCAAGTATTGGAGTTAATCTGAAACTGGAACATTTTTTCCTTTGTTTTCCAAGTCCAACATGCTAAAGCACAAAGCACAGTCCACTTGTGATCAGAATCATACGAGGGATAGGTGTATTTACAGACTTACCGTTCTGGTATTTCTTGATTTGATATTACTGTTGTGATTACCACAGTTCATCTTCTGGCACAGCTGATGCTTCATAGCTGTTGTGAGTTCGTTCTGGATGCACACTTCCTTCCATTTGTCTCGATAACTGACTTGAATATTACCTCCACATTTTCCTGTGGTATTGAACTTGATACTACCTGTAAAAAAAAAAACAAAAAAAAACAAACAAAGGATTGGGATATGTTGGGAAATCTTTCTGACAAATGTGAAGCTAAAGTGTGACAGTTGGACTCACCAACGCAGACGATTTCCACCAGACTTGCACTATTGCAACTCCCCTGGACTCGCCTGCACTGGCCAAGCTTGAAGTGGTATTCATCACAGTGGATGTGGTGGTACATCCCTTCAGGCCTCGGCTTTACTTCTTCTGTAAAATCCATCGCATTGCTGCAGCTGAGTTCCTGGCAAACCCTGTTGGAATAGTCCAGCTTCCACTGACTGTTGCAAACCTGGGTGTTATTTATCCTCAACTCGCCGTGACACTTCTGCGAAAGGGTGACCTGGGCCTCGTCTGGAAAGCGAATGTGATAAATAAAATTATTTCGTTTTCTGTGCACCCAGAACGTTAAATGTGGAAAATCTAGGACTTACTTTGACACTTTTAAACAATACTGAACACAGACAAGCAGTGAAAGTGGAGTTTTATGAAATGTGGAAGAGACAGTTTGATGACTGTGATTCTTGTGATGTCACATCACGCAAGTGAAGTCAAGTCAACTTAAGTCCACTGAACTCAACCTAAATCAATTCAAGGCAATTAAGGTAAACTCAAGTCAAGTCAAGTCAACTCAAGGCAATTTTTCTCAACTCAAGTCAACTCAACTCAAGCCAAGTCAAGTCATGTCACATCAAGTAAAGTCAACTCAAGTCACCTTGTGTCAACTGAACTGAAGCAAAATCAACTCAAAACAAGTAAGGTCAACTTGACTCAAGTCAGCTCAAGTCAAGTCGACTGAAGGCTATTTTTATCAGCTCAAGTCAACTCAAGTCAAGTCAAGACATATCTAGTAAACTTAAGTTAACTTGATTCAACTGAAATCAACCAAAATCAACTCAAGGCAAATCATGTCAACTCAACTCAAATCCACTCAAGTCAACTTACCTTAGCTCAAATCAATTCAAGCCAAGTCAGGTCACGTGACATCAAATCATATCAAGTAAACTTGAGTCACCTTAAGTCAACTGATTTCAACTGATTTCAACCAAAATCAGCTCAAGGCAAGTAAGGTCAATTCAACTCAAGTCAACTCAACTCAAAGCATGTCAGCTTAAATCAGTTCAAGCCAAGTCAAGTCAACTCATGTCAAGTCACATGACATCAAATCAAATGAATGTGAGTCAACTGAACTCAACCAATGTTACTCAAGGACAAGTCAAGTCAACTCGACTCAAGTCAACTCAACTCAAGTAGCACCAACTCAAGTCAACTCAAGTCAACATTCCTCAACTCAACTTAAGTCAACTTAACTTAACTCAAGTCGACTCAGGCAACATCAACTCAACTCAAGTCAACTCAACTCAAGATAACCCAACTTCTCTCAAATCAAGTCAACTTAAGTCAAGTCTGGAGAGGATATTAGTAACTTTAACAGCACAAGAACAGTACATACATAACTAAAAATAAGTATGTATGTACTGTTTGTGCTGTCCTATTTCTTACTCAGGAACATTGACTTCCAGGACAAAACTCCAGAGAACACGCTGACCAGCTCATTACCAGAAAACCACTTTTTAACACTTCATTTGTGCTTTTTTGTGCAGGAAATTTAACCTATTTTGTGTTTTTTGTTTGACCCTTGGACACAACAAGGCTTGCCTTTTCCCACTTCTTGTGCCTATTCCCATCTTTATGCAAAGCTAACTGCTTGCAAGCTTCATATTTATCTCATCTATAGCCTCCTATAATACTAAATTACATCCAAAAAACATATTACGATAATGTGGTATGTACTGATCACACGAATATATAGCTTACCAAAACAAATGCTATTGTTAAATTTAGAACTGCGCGAAGCAAACAACAAGTTCATCCCTGACAGCCATTCAGAGGCAACATCGTAATCTATGAATGAGGAGGACATTAGAATTTTAAAAAGCGGTTTGCTCGAAGCACCACGAAGAGTCGATGTTTATCAGTTTGTGGGGTAAAATTATGGATCTCAAAATGAGCACGACTAAAAATCTATTGACTGCTTGAAAAATAAAATAATGCGGAACAGTAAAGATGTTCATGGGGTTTCTAAAGAGGTATATAAGTATAAGGTTGGATGCAAACAGGAAGTAGTACGAGATGAGACGTTGGTTGGAGCTAAGAATGTTATTCTTCTTGTTTTCATAGGTTTTGAATTTGGTTTTCATTTTGGGCATTTTATTTCATTTTGTGCCTTGATGATACTGTGGCACATCTGAATTAAATCAGATAAATACATTAATATACA
>CM049574.1:33309195-33325709 GCA_027123335.1 Amphiprion clarkii
TCCTCCTGCTCCTCCTCCTTCTTCTTCTTCTTCTCCTGCTCCTCCTCCTTCTTCTTCTCCTCCTCCTGCTCCTCCTCCTCCTTCTTCTCCTTCTCCTCCTCCTCCTCCTCCTCCTCCTCCTTCTTCTCCTTCTCCTCCTCCTCCTCCTCCTCCTCCTTCTTCTTCTCCTCCTCCTGCTCCTCCTCCTCCTTCTTCTTCTCCTGCTCCTCCTCCTCCTCCTCCTTCTTCCAGGTGAACAGTGTGTCTACGAGGAGCAGCCTTCCGGGGATCATGGACTTTGTGGAGTGTTCGGGCAGCGAGTCGTCGCTGTGGCACTGTGAAGCCAAACACGGTGAAAACCTGCCGTGTCCACGTGCTCCCTACATCGTCTGCTCAGGTGAGACCGGCAGGTGACCCCTATCGTCTCCATAGCAACGGTGTTGGTTGAAATAAAACCCAATGACCAATCCTGAATTATTAGTAGTGTTTGAATACTGACTGAACTTAGAATTACAGGAACATTCACAAGTTAAACCAAGTTAGACTTCCTGGTGACTGAAAATGTATTCAATAGTTGCTCTTTCCTTAAAAAAATTCAAATTTTTAATCTCTTTCATGGAAATAAATGGCATGAAGTGGATTTTTTGGGGGGGAAGTTATTGATGTTACTCATATTCAGGCAGCAGAACACAACATAATATGTTCATTCTATTCTACATACTAATCATATTTCAATACTTTTTTTATGGTAAATACCAGCAATTTTGCACTTTTATTTATTTTTTATTATGTTTTCCTTCATCATCATCATCATCATTATTATTATTATTATAATTATTGTTATTATTATTATTATTATTATTATTATTATTATTATTATTATTATTATTATTATTGTCTATTTTCACATCAAATTATTATTTTTTAATTTTTAGTTATTTTTTCTTCATTTTATTCTCTTTTACCCTTCATTTATTTACTTATTTACATATTTCATCTTGATGTATTTATCTATTTTCATCGTCTACTTTTATCATCTAGTTGATTTTTTCTATTTTATTCATATTTTTCTTCATTTTATTGTCTCTTACCGTTTATTTATTTACTTATTGACATATTTATTTTATTTATTTACAGTTGCTACTCTTTATTATTATTCTTAGTGATGTGTTTATAGTTTTATCCTCTATTTTCTTCCTTAGATGTTGCATTTCATTATTTTATCTGGTGTTGTCGTATGGGTTCATTTTGAAAATCTTTTAACGCGTTTGACTTTTTGACCAGTTTCCTTCTTTTCTTTGTTGTTGCGTCTGTAAAGCACTTTGTAAAATGTGTTTTTAAACGGCGCTATAAATGATATTCTTGTAAATGCCAGCAATTTTTACACCTTAATTCATCAAACAGGATGTTCTTTTGCACATGTATTTTTTTGAGTGTCATTTTTACACTTTATTCCAACTGTGTCCCGTGTTTGACGACCCTTTCGATTTTCAGCGAGTCTGAAGGTGAGGCTGAAGGACGGCGGTGGAAGATGTGCCGGGAGGTTGGAGGTCAAACATGAGGGTCAGTGGAAACGAGTCCTCCAGAATCAAGCCTGGACGAACCAACACTCCAACATCGTCTGCAAACAGCTGAAGTGCGGGACGGGAGTAGTTCCTAGAAACCCTGTAAAGTACAACCAGGGTTCTGATAGTTTCCTGACCGTAGACTGCAAATCAGACATTAACAAGAAACAGAAGATCAGCGAGTGCATCATAACCGACTCAGGCAATAATGGCCAGTCTGCGGTGGGAATAACCTGTGAGGGTGAGTTTCTGTTATGCTAAGTGTCATTCCTACGCCTACAGCAGAGATGTATGTATCGACACGCTAAAAAGAACCTCAATCAAGCGCTAGATGAACAGTTGCCAAAACAGCTCTGATCACTGTTGCGTAAACGTGGGACCTCTATGGGTGTCCTGTTATGTCTGGTCCTGGGACATCAGCGGTGGATCCCTTAGGTCCACTGGGTTCCTGGATGGGACCTCTATGGATCAGGCTTGTACCAGTAAAAACTGTTCTGGTACAAAAATATCAGTTATTCTAGATTTAGCCTTTGAACAACAATCTATGACAGAACTGACCCACCTAAGCTCATTGGTTTTTGATCTGGACCTGGTTTAATGTGGTCTGGATGCAAAAAAAAAAAAATGCACTGACACATAAAATAATGGTTTCCCATGTTAAAAATGATGTTTTAAAGAGTCTTTAGCCTTTGATGACAATCTATTAGAGATCTGATCCACCGAAGATCACTGGTTTTTGAAATGAACCTGGTCTAATGTTGTTCAGATTCAAAAACATGCACTAAGATCTCCCTGTTTTTACATTCTAACACAAAACAATCAGTTTCCAGTGGTATTTAAAGGGTTTTAATCCATAAAAATGTAATTACTCAGGTAAATTCACATCACTGTTCGAGGAGGTTTGTGGAGGTTGCGTTAATAGTCAAGCAGACCATCATCATCTCACACTTTTCCACGCTTTGTCTGATTTAGTCTGTCGCGGGATGCTTGAAAACCAGGATAAATCCAAAGCCTTGCTGCTTTATTTTCAGATCATAAGGTGCTATTCCTGAGCGGGAGCTGCTCCGGCGAGGTGGGAATAAAACATGGCAGTAAAACCTTCTGGCTCTCCGATGTGGATTGGAACCAAGATGTTGCAAACACAGTGTGTCAGCAGATGCATTGTGGGAATTCTGTCAACGTTAACTCCACATCCAGAGCTGATAAGATGGAGGTCTGGTCTCAGTCTTACAACTGCTCACTCAATGAAACGTCACTGTTTGAATGTGATAACACGACATTCCCATCAGACGTCAATCAAAACGCATCAATCGCCTCCGTGACATGTTCAGGTAATGAACGAAGCCTGAAGTCATCCATTTTTACATCACAGTTAGGAGATGTGATGCATTTTAAGCTGCACAAATGAAATGTCTGACCTTTAATGGCTTCTACTGTGAAGAAATGCTTTGGTTAAATGCGCTTCAATGCATTCAGTCTCACACTTTGCTATTCATGTGGTCGTCTTGTGTCTTTTTGTGGTCATTTTACATCATTTTTAAACTGTTTTCCTATTTTCTCCAGTTGTTTTGTGAGTGCTTTTGGTTGCTTTTTTGGCTCGTTGTGGTCATTTTACATCATTTTTCAACTGTTTTACTATTTTTTGTGTGTCATTGTGATTGTTTTTTGGTTCTTTGTGGTCATTTTTGACAATTTTTCAACTGTTTTACTATATTTTGAGTGTCCTTTCAGTTGCTTTTTGGCTCTTCGTGGTCATTTTACATCATTTTTCAACTGTTTTACTATTTTTTCCAGCTTCTTTGTGTGCCTTTTTGGTTGCTTTTGGCTCTTTGTGGTCATTTTGCATCTCACTATAGTCTTTTTTTTACACCTCTGTGTTGCTGTTTTACTATTTTTCAGCAGATGTTTTGGTCATTTTGTTGGTCGTTTTGTGTCTCATTGTGATTGTTTAGATTTTTGTGTGTGTGTTTTCATACATTAAAAGGCATTTAGTGTCTTTTTGTTACTGTTTTTCTAGTTTAGGTTGTTGTTTTAGTAATTCGTCATACAGTTTCTACGAACTTCATAAAAAAAAAAAAAAACAGCGTTAAAAATCTCCATTGAAATGAATGCAAAGTCGGTCGCACAACTGCCTAAACCAGCCATCTTTGGAACGCTGTAACTCTGGCAGATTTTACAGCAGAAACTTCATTCCACATTTAAACATGTCACAAGGCTTTAAATGTGATCCATTTAAATCTGTGTTGTGGTATCTTTTAGGGTTTTTACTCAGTCACAGTCTAAGTTTTGTGAATTTTTTTTGTAAAACCCCACTCCAAATCTTGACCAAATCAATTTTTGGAAAAAACTGCAGTTAACCTCATCTCCTTCTCACAATTTCTCCTTGATATGAACAATTTATACATATAAATGTAGGTATTTTTGTTGTCTTTCACCCAGTGTGAGTCTCATTTCTGTAGGATTTATAGGTTTTTTTTATAAATCAACCCAGAGCTCAGAGTGTGTCGACCAAAACTCTCATTGACTCCCATTATATCTGACCTCTAAAATCAGAAAAACTGAGTCTCTCTAACCTGCCACTAAATCTGTAGAAAACACAGAATGGACATGAAAATGCATCAGAATGTTTACAACAAGATTCTGCTTCACATGGTGAAAGAATTTTTTCGATACGACTTGTAGTTTTTCAGCTGTGACTGTTTGTTCGAGGGTCTAATCCTTAGTCTGCCTGCTCTGCTCACTGCAACCAACCGGTGACTCACAGCTGATTGGCTGATTGATGCACTTTCAAAGTAAAAGCTCAAAGATGTTTAAAGCTGTTGATCAGGGTTCCTGAAACATGCTGGCTTTTAAAAATAAAATTATACCATATGTATAGGAGGACATATTAACCAGCAAGAGCAGCATCGGGATGTTGAAAGTTTCATCCTAAATCTTCTCGTGAAGTAATCTGCTCATGCTCGTCTCCAAACAACTTTCTCAGGGGAAATCCACCTGAAGCTGACCAAACGCTGCTGGGGAAACGTCAACATCTCCATGGAAGGGAAGTCTGGAAGTATTTGTGCAGACACGTGGACAGAGGACAACTCTAGAATGCTGTGTGAAGAGCAGGGCTGTGAGAATAAGGTCCTGAAATCCCTCAGTCCCTCCCCGAGACAAGCTGAAATTATGGTCTTGAGTTTGCACGCCATGCAGCCGACGGCGAACCTGAGCCAGTACAACTTCATCATGAAGCAGGACAACGATCGCACATGCCAGAAACCAGCCTCTGTGGTGTGCTCAGGTGATGCAATGTTTTTTACATTTTCATGTTTTCCCAAAAAAAGCACTAAAAATCTTTAATTATCATCCTTTAGCTCAGCTTGAGAAGCTTTCAAGATGCATGTCTAAAATTCAGTTTCAAACATTTCCTCTTTTATCTGTTAGTTTATTGGTTTATTCGTGACCACAAAAAAATAACAAAAAACTGCCAAAACTGGAGAAAAACAACAACTCAACAAATCGTTTTCCATTTATTCTGGGATACAATACACCTCTGCAGGGAAATTCTCAATGACCTAAATTAATAAAAAAAAAAAAATCAACATCTCCTCCATTCTATTGCCATTCATAAAAAATAAAAATTTAAAATAAAATAATTTGTTTTCCAGCAGAGCATATTGAACTTAACTCTGGGGAAAATAGACTTCTGCAGTGAAAAAATTCCATGATCGAAATGTTGAAAAATTAGAAAATAAATGAATAAAACACATAAATTCTCCATTCTATTTCAATTGATACTGGTCAGTTTATCAGCTTCTTTGTGTTGTTAACTCACCACCAACACAAAAACAACACAATATTTTATTTTCCAACACATAATTTACAGTATTTAACTAAATTCTTGGAAACCTGTGAAAACTGGCAAGAATAAAGTACTCAACAAATCATTTTCCACCACAACATATTTGGAAAATTGCATGATCTAAATTTAAAGTTGTTTTTTTAAACAAGTTCCCTATTATATTTCCATCTATATTGGTCAGTTTTTTGGTTTATTCATGTGGTTAACAAAACCAACTCAACAAATCTTTTTCCACCACGGTTTATTTTCCAATAATTTCACTTCTGCAGTGAAATTCTCCATGATGTAAATGTTTAAACAAAAAAAATTAATTGTTTCTCAAAAATAACAACACAATTAAACCTAGTTTTTTGCTTAAACTGACTTTCTTCAAACTTATTTATTTTTGCACAAAGCCGATCCTGTTTCTTTTATGAACCAAAGCAACAGCTGGCGGTTTCCTGGTTTCGTTACAGGCAGCGTTGAGCCCAGATTCAGCATCTCCAGGGACAGCTGCTCTGGAAGCCTGGAGCTGTTATACGAGGAGAGCTGGTTGCCGGTGTGCACGGAAGCCCTGAGCAACGCCGATTCCCGAAACACCATCTGCCGGACGTTGAATTGCGGTCAAGCCATCGAGAGCACTGCTGACTTTGGACCGACACCGCCGTCCAGACAAGTCATTACACAGATCCAGTGTTCTACCGATGCCACTTCGCTAAAAGAGTGTGACGTCACTCCTGAAACTCGAAGTTGTACTCTTGGAGTTCTCAAATGCTCTGGTAATGGAATAGTTTAACTCTGATCACTTATGATGGTTGGAAATTACGTTATTACACAAGAAAAATGTTTTTTCTTCTTGCATATCTGAGATTTTCCTATAAGTAGTTTGCAACAATTCCCTTCTAGTCCACATCTATACCAACTTTTATACCAACTAGTCCACATCTATACCAACTTTTATACCAACTAGTCCACATCTATACCAACTTTTATACCAACTAGTCCACATCTATACCAACTTTTATACCAATTAGTCCACATCTATACCAACTTTTATACCAACTAGTTCACGTCTACACCAACTTTTATACCAACTAGTCCACATCTATACCAACTTTTATACCAACTAGTCCACATCTATACCAACTTTTATGCCAAGTAGTCCACATCTATACCAACTTTTATACCAACTAGTTCACGTCTACACCAACTTTTATACCAACTAGTCCACATCTATACCAACTTTTATACCAACTAGTCCACATCTATACCAACTTTTATACCAGCTAGTTCACATCTACACCAACTTTTATACCAATTTTTATCAACAATTTTGACCCGGACCAAGAATTCCCTTCTAGTTTGCGTCTATACCAACTTTTAAACTCCAGATCTATTTAATATATCTAAACAGCCTATGTCACATTAATAAATGTATGATCAATCCTTAGGGAGATTTTTTTTTTTAACTGTTACAAAACTAATTTTTTCAGAAAAACATCTACTAATGCACAGTATCATGTCCTGTTTTACATAAAAACATAAAAGCCATAATGATGTTAATATATTTTATTAAATTTGAAAATGGCATGAGCATTTTGGAACTGTTGGAATTCATGTTTAACCAGTGCAACCATTAAACACTGTCCTTGCCACTATATCATAAGAAATCATAATTATCATTATCAATTCAACATTTAGCACTTTGAACATATAACATGAAAGAATAAAATGCTTTTTATAAACTAGTCTCTGCGTTCAAAGCAGTGGTAAGAAACTAACCCTCTTCTTGAGAGGGGCTGGAATCAGTAGGAGATCTAAAATCCAAAATTCGCAGCATCTGAAATGTTTGTTTATAATTTTTGTGTATTTTGGGTCACTTAAGGAAATGTCATCAGATTTCAGGCTAAAAGAATGACGTTAAGGGTACTTCTACTTCTGTCAAATGTCAAAACAGCTCAAATTTGACCCCAACAGGAGGTTATGGTATGTGTCCACGGGACCCATCAATTTCTCACATCCCATTCATTGTCTGTGTGAAATGCACCACGTTGCATGCTGGTTGCGTTGCTGTGTGTTTCAAGCTATGCTGCAGCATGATGTCCTGGAGCTCATTTGCATAAAGTTGACTTGACTTCTAATTTATCCAAATTCAGTGGGGGAAGCAGAGATCCAACACCTCACGAAACTTTTGTAAAATGTCTCAAGTAGCCGTCGTTGAACTAGAATAAGGACAGATTCAGCAGCTTATTTCTCACCTCTCATGCTTTCAGAAATACTTTTTGCGGAACTGTTATTGTAATAAAAGACAAAGTTTGTCATCAAACCACCATGTTGGTCCAACGCTTCGGTGTGTTTCCATGTGAGAAAAAAACCTCCCTTTGGACACATACCTATAAACATTTTACAAAAGTTTTGCAAGGCGTTGGACCTCTGCTTCCTGCACTGAATTTGCATTATGCAGTAGTCAAACTACTTGACAATGAATGGGATGTAAGAAATTGACAAATCCTGTGAACATGTACCTGATGGGTTAAGATAGCTTAGCTTATGGTACATGTCCACAGGGGCGTTTTTTTGTCACATGGAAATGCACCGCATCTGAATATCACCATCTTGGTGGGTGTGCGCTAGTGGGCCACTAGTAGGTCACATGACAGTCCTTCAGACCTTCAGTCTGGTAGAAACGTCGGACTAATATGGCAGCTCGGTCGCAAACTTTCTCTTTTATTACAAGAACAGTTCCGCAAAAAGTATTTCTGAAAGCATGAGAGGTGAGAAATAAGCTGCTGAATCTGTTCTCGTTTTAGTTCAACGATGGCTTCTTTAGACATTTTACAAAAGCTTCATGGGGCGTCGGAGCGCCGTTCCCCACACTGAATTTGCATAAAGTAGAAGTCAAGCTATTTTATGCAAATGAGCCTAAAGTTACTCTGGGACGACGCACCACAACGCAACCAGCATAGAGAATGAATGTGATGGGAGAAACTCACTGGTCCTGTGGACATGTACCATTATCATAAAGACTGGAATTAGCTCAAAACAGCTAGTCTGGCTCTGTCTAATGCTGAACACAACAATAATAATACAATTCTAAAGTTCTCTGATGTACATATGTTTTTTATATTGGTTGTTTAATCTTAACAATAGTAGTAATAGTAAAAATAAAGAGTTCAACTTGAGGCTTGAGTTTCCGGCAGGTTCCTGAATATGTTCTGTGTTCCTGTCTTAGGATGGAAGGCGATGGTTCTAGAACACGATGAACCCTGCAAAGGAGAGGTGGTCATTTACTCGGCGGGGAAAGTGAGCGCCGTTTCCAGTGAAGGCTGGACGAAAAACGAAGGTCAGAGGCTTTGCCAAGATATGACATGCGGCAGCCCCATTCCATTAGAGGAAAAAGTGCCCTGGCCAACTGATTCTTTCTTCAACGGAAGCTTTAGCTGTGCAGGTAAACCGCAAAGCATCTGGGAATGTGAGAAGAAAGTCCAGCCGGTGGAGAAGAAGAAGCTGTTCATCGAATGTCAAAGTAAGACATCAAACCACCGTCTAGAATCTTTGCATTTGCATTGGAAACTGTCAGTAAAGGCATCATCTAGGCTACTTCACATCAATTTGACTGACTAAAGGAAGGATCTGGCATTTTTACTCTCAGAGATAAAACAACTTGTATTGTACTGTCCTCGGTATATGTGCTGACTATAACTTGACAGTCAGATAAACGCCTTCCAAACATCAAGACTCTGAAGACATCCAGCTCCTTGCCCACAGGTTTATTGACATTGAAAGAAGGGTGAAACTGAAACAGACAAAAGGCATAATAAATGCCATGCTTTCTTTTAACATGTACAAATATACTTTGTAAACATCTCAACTTAATATCTGAAATAAATGAAATACATTCGTAGATGTTACTTTTTAATAGTACAAGTTGTACGTATTAATTCTATTTTCCTCAACCTAAACGTGAAATATATGACAATATATTTTAACGTAAGTCACTTGTTTCGTACCTATTCGTTTGTAATTATTCTCATATGCGCTTACCGTAAAATATCAATTAGCTAGAAAACGTTTCCAACAACAAACTTCTTAAATGTAACTCTGTCCCAAAAATAAACATTTGCAATCGTATATTAAGGCAATATAAATCACTACATACCCACGATGCTGCAAAAGGCGTAAGATGTATGTGGATGTTGCTAGATTAGACCAGATGCAACCAGAACCGCCGTTTTCCATTACATACTGACTTACTTCCTGTCACTCAACTTCCTGTCGCTGACAACTTCCGGTCACTGACAACTTCCTGTCACTCTTAAAGTGCCCTCGGTGAAATACAGAAACATGCAATCGAAAACAAATAACACAGAACTTTATAACATGTTACATTAGTTGTAACAGAACACTCCCTGCCTGACGTGATTACACGTCACCCAACACAGCCATTAAACCTCATCCACTCAAGGATCTAGGGGGAGAAGACACACTAACTCTGTAATGGGCCTACGAAAAACTGAAGACCCCCCTGGTCTAATAACTTTCACCTCGACTTGCCGCACTTTCCCATCTTTACTAGGAAAAGTCTGTGTTACCAGTCCAAGTGGCCATTCATTCCTTGGTACTTGGCCATCCTTGAGGAGAACAACGCTTCCACGCTCGATGTTTGGGAGATCGTCCTGCCACTTCTTGCGTGCCTGCAGCGTTGGGAGAAATTGTTTCCGCCACCTGTCCCAGAAGGTGTTCGACAGGTGCTGAACTTGCCGCCACTGACGTTTGTAGAGGTCTGAAACTCCAAACTCTCCTGCAGGAGCTGGGACAATATTCACTTTTTGTGTCAGAAGAGCGGCTGGCGTGAGAATAAAGTTATCATCAGAACTTGTCACAGGAACAAGCGGCCTTGCATTGATGATGGCCGCTACTTCTGCCATGAAAGTCACCAGCACTTCATGGGTAAGTTTGTCCTTCAGTTGAAAGAACATTGAATCCAAAATTTTCCTTGCAAGACCAATCATTCTTTCCCATGACCCACCACAATGGGAAGCATGTGGCGGGTTAAAGGTCCAAGTGCATCCCTGGTCTGACAGGTAAGACTTCACTGCTGCATTGTCAATGTTCGAAGGTATTTTCAGGGCCTTACAAGCACCAACAAAGTTAGTGCCACGATCTGAGCGAATGTTTTTGGCTGGTCCCCGCACAGCAACAAAACGCCTCAGTGCGTTGATGAAACTGGATGTGTCAAGAGACTCTATGATCTCGATATGCACAGCTCGTATACTCATGCATGTAAAGATAACGGCCCACCGTTTACTGTGTGAGAGGCCCCCTCTCGTCCGGCGTGATGAGACGCTCCATGGGCCAAATACATCCAACCCAACGTTTGTAAAAGGAGGGTCTGTTGAAAGACGATCTGCTGGGAGGCTGGCCATTTTCTGGGTGCTGAGTGGAGCTCTGAGCCGTCTGCAAGTTACACATCGATGGATGACACTACTCACTTTTCTCTTTCCTCCTACTATCCAAAATCCAGCTGAACGGACAGCTCCTTCCGTGAAGTGACGACCTTGGTGGTGGATTAACTCATGATGTTGCCTGATGAGTAAGGTCGCAACATGATGCTTGCCAGGAATAATCACAGGGTTTTTTTCATCTTGATCAAAATTCGCATGACAGAGACGGCCACCTACTCTCAGAAGGCCTTGTGTATCAATGAAGGGGTCCAGATCGTAGAGAGGGCTGCTTTTAGGAATCTTCTCGCACCGCTGAATGCATTTGATTTCTTGGCCATAGACTTCCACTTGAACCGCTTCGATGATGGTAGCTGAAGCTTGTTTGGACACTTCAACAGTGATGTCAGCCTTGCAGTAATGCCAGCCCTTACAAGAACTGTTCTTCATTGTCGTGTTGAAGAGGCGGGCTATGTGAATGAGACGAGCGATCGCACGAGTGAGTGACTTCCAAGAGGAGAACTTGGCGAATCGTTGTGAACCAAGCTGCTTGGATGTTGTTGCTGTGGCTAAGGTGGACACTACAGATCGTACGTCCGGATCTGAACTTGGATCAACAAGTTCATAGGAATTTTCTAAGTTAGTTGTTCCTGGTATGGAAAGAAATCTGGGGCCACTTAGCCAATTGGTATCGTTCAATCGGCTCGCAGCAACTGAGCGCGTTGCATGATCCGCAGGGTTCTCATCCGTAGACACATAGCGCCACTGGTCTGGACGGGAGGACCGTCTGATACGTTGTACTCGATTACTTACATATACATAAAAGCGTCTTGTCTCATTATGGATGTAACCAAGCACCACTTTGCTGTCTGAGTAGTAGGTTACGGCATCAAGCAAAAGGTCCAGTTCTGTTGAGATCAGGTCTGCTAACTCAACAGCCAGCACTGCAGCACAGAGCTCTAACCTTGGCACTGTGTGCTCTGGGCGGGGAGTCAGTTTGGCTTTCCCCATTACAAACCCAACACTGTTATTTCCAGCAGCATCTGTAACCCTTAAGTATGCTACTGCAGCAATAGCTTTGGTAGACGCATCAGAAAATAGATGCAGTTCTCTTCTGACAGCTGTAGAAGGTGAACTCACAGTGTAGGGCCTAGAGATGGAAAGACTGGCCAGATCAGACAAAGAAGTTCTCCAAGACATCCAAACTTCTTTCATTTCCTGTGGTAAGGGTGCATCCCAGTCACCATTCTCAGTAGTGAGTTCTCTCAGAATGGCCTTGCCTTGGATTGTAATGGGCGCTACAAACCCAAGAGGATCGTAGAGGCTATTGACGGTTGAGAGGACACCCCTCCGGGTGAAAGGCTTAATCTCGTCTGACACACTGAAGAGGAAACAGTCAGTTCGGAGGTCCCAGTTAAGTCCAAGACTCCGCTGTATTGGCAGTGCATCTGATGTGAGATCCAAGTCCACAAGGTCACTTGCATGATCTCCAGGTGGAAAGGCATCCATAACTTCTTTTTTGTTTGCTGCAATCTTGTGCAGCCTTAGGTTTGATTTGGAAAGGACTTCCTGAGTCTTTTTCAACAAGTCAACAGCAGCTTTGACTGTAGGCAGGGACTTCAGGCCGTCATCCACATAGAAGTCACGCAACACAAAGCGTTGGACATCAGGATCTGTGTTGAGTCCCTTGTCCTCGACGGACCGGTGTAGTCCATGAATAGCCACTGCAGGTGAGGGGCTATTACCAAACACGTGGACACTCATACGATATTCCACGATTTCCTTGGAGAGATCATTGTCTTTAAACCAAAGAAAACGCAAGAAGTTCCTGTCTTTCTCTTCCACAAGAAAGCAATAGAACATCTGCTCTATGTCCGCTGTGAAGGCGATGGCTTCTTTTCTGAAGCGGATCAGCACCCCTAGCAGTGTGTTGTTCAGGTCAGGTCCAGTTAACAGTACATCGTTAAGTGATACACCATCATATTGGGCACTGGAATCAAACACAACGCGGATTTTCTTAGGTTTCTTTGGATGGTATACACCAAATATTGGCAAGTACCACCGTTCTTCTTCCTCGTCAAGAGAAGGAGCCAACTCAGCATGTCCATTCTTAAACATCTTGTCCATGAAGCTGATGAAGTGTTCTCTGAGTTCTGGCTTCCTCTCAAAATTGTGCCTGAGAGATATGAGACGCTTAAGTGCTTGGGGCTTATTATCAGGAAGGCGTCGACGTGGGTACTTAAAGGGTAATGGTGCTACCCAGCTGTTGTTTGAATCCTTCCGCAGCCCTTTATCCATAATCTCCATAAAGTAGGCATCTTGGACCGATGGTGCTACCTTATTGTCGTCTTTGGTTCTCATGAACACAGTACATCCCAGGTGGTCAGCATCACAGGGAGATTTCTCCTCAGAAGGCATCGAGGGATGGTTGGTAACTTGGATGTCACTGTATTTCTCCTTGACACAAAACACATTTGGGCATGGATCAAAGAGAGTAGGACGTGTTCGCTCCACTGTGTTTGTGTAGAAACAGTTGATGGATTGTGGTTTGTGGTCCCTGCCTAGACACACATTGCCCACTATAACCCATCCAAGATCCAGCTTCTGTGCGTAAGGTAGGTTGTTCGAACCATTAATCATTTTGCGGACTTTGTGCACTCTGATAATGTCTCGACCTAAAAGAAGCATTATCGGGGCTTGTGGGTCGATGGCTGGGATAAGGTGCTCCACTGACTTTAAGTGTACATGATGAGAGGCCACTTCAGGAGTTGGAATCTCGTCTCTGTTGTTAGGAATGTCGTTACATTCAATGAGACTTGGTAATTTGAGGCTGACAGTTCCATCCAGAGATTCCACTTCGTAGCCAGTAGCCCTTCTTCCTACTGCTTCCTTTACTCCAGCACATGTTTTTAGTGTGTAAAGAGTGCTTGGACTTTGGTCCCCAAACACTTCAAAGAACTCTGAACGAACTAGTGATCTGTTGCTTTGTTCATCTAGAATTGCGTACAGTTTTACTGCCTTGTCTCTGTGGCCAGCTGGATATACTTTAACAAGACATATTCTAGAGCAAGATCGGTTTGTCAGATCTCCACCACAGACCTCTGTACATTTGTTGGTAACTTGGGTTTGAGGTACATTTTCCTCGTCCTCCCTGCTGTGCTCAGTAGTGGGGTCTCTTCTTTCTGTCCAGAGTGCAGGCCCAGGATGGAGAGCTGCGTCATGCTTCTCACTGTTACATTCGGAACATTTTATTTTAACTTTACAGTTCCTTGCAATATGTGAGGATGAAGAGCAGCATTTAAAGCAAACGTTCTTCTCTTTTAAAAATGTCTTACGCTCTTCAATGGGTTTTTCTCTGAATACACGACATTTACGTAGAGGGTGAGGTTTTCTATGAATAGGGCACAGTTCATCGCAGTCATCAGATTTTGTTAGGAACTCAGTTTCAGAAATCGGTTTGGGAGTTATCTCTGTTTTGTGGACAGAGACCTCTCGTTGTTTGTTTGGTCTCCAGCCTGTCTTCTCTACCCGGGAGGCTGTGTCTATGTGAGAGATGAAGCTGAAGCTTGGGTCATTCCCAATGCTAGCCTCCCGACTGACAAAGTCCACAAAGTAGTCAAAGGGTGGATAGGAAACATGCCTTTGCTGCTTGTACGATGCACCTGCTGAGGCCCATTTTTCCTGTAGATGGAATGGGAGTTTTTGTACCATTGGGTTGACACCTCTCGCTGTGTCGAGAAACGAGAGTCCAGGCAGATCACCCTCTGCCTTGGCTGACTGGAGTTCCATTAGCAAGTCACTGAACTTTGTCAATTTGGAATAGTCTCGTCTTGTTATCTTTGGAAAGGTCTCAATTCGTTTGAACAGAGCATCTTCAATAACTTCTATGGAGCCATAGGTTTGGTCAAGTCTCTCCCATGTCATTGCCAACCCTGCTTCCGGATAGTTGATGTGTATTGCTCTTATCTGTTCAACGTGTTCTGCAGACTCTTTGCCAAGCCACTTTAGCAGAAGGTCCATCTCCTCACCTGGTGTTAGATTTAAGTTGGCGATTGCAGTCTGAAAGGAACGTTTCCAGGCTCTGTAATTTTGTGGTTTATCATTAAATTGAAGTAAGCCTGTAGCCACAAGCTCACGACGAGCAAGGTATCGTACAAAGTCATTCATATTTGAGCTACTGTTGTTGGAATATGGAGACAAGGGATAGGGCAATGGGGTGAGACGCTCTTGGTCCTTTTGAACTCTGGAATGCTTGGCAGGGGTAGTATAGTTGTTTCCAAACCATACTCCGCGAGGGTCATGGGCAGAATTTTCCTTGTAATGAGGTTGCTGAGTGTTGGTGTGAGGTGATTGGGGAGCATTATTATTCTGATCTGGAAAGAAGGGTTTAGCTTCTGGTTTGAGATGTGAAGGTGGAGTGTTGTAGCTAGAGGTTAGCTCTGGTTTTACTGGGGCATCACCATCACATTGTTGAAGCTCTGTCTCTCTTATTTTGGCTTGATTGATAACATATTGTTCTGTACGCTGTTTAGCTTCAAGGGGAGTAGAACCTAAGTCTAATTTGCAGCTGTTTTTCTCACTGCTTGCTTCCACAGCAGCTTCAAGCGCTTCAGCTTCAGCAATGGCTGCAGCTGTTTCTTTCTTACGGTTCAGCATTTCCATAGATGCTTCTAATTTAGCTTTCTCAAGCTTGAGATGAATTTCCTCTTCAGCATAGGAAAGACGTGCTTTTGCTGCTTCAGCCTTCGCCCTCGCTATGGCTGCAGCAGACACAGTTGTTGATGCCCTAGATCTCACTGAAGAGCCTGAAACACGGGAGCGTGTCTTTAATGAAGACGTTCCCTCCTCCATTGCGTCGTCTGGAGGTGTATCTTTTTGAAGACACTGGTCGGCTGGTCGCCCACCGGATGCGTGTGACGACATTGATCTTGTCTGCCAGCTTGCACCACGTTATCTTGCCTGCTCGATAGCCGTGGTTTCACTGTACTGTCCTCGGTATATGTGCTGACTATAACTTGACAGTCAGATAAACGCCTTCCAAACATCAAGACTCTGAAGACATCCAGCTCCTTGCCCACAGGTTTATTGACATTGAAAGAAGGGTGAAACTGAAACAGACAAAAGGCATAATAAATGCCATGCTTTCTTTTAACATGTACAAATATACTTTGTAAACATCTCAACTTAATATCTGAAATAAATGAAATACATTCGTAGATGTTACTTTTTAATAGTACAAGTTGTACGTATTAATTCTATTTTCCTCAACCTAAACGTGAAATATATGACAATATATTTTAACGTAAGTCACTTGTTTCGTACCTATTCGTTTGTAATTATTCTCATATGCGCTTACCGTAAAATATCAATTAGCTAGAAAACGTTTCCAACAACAAACTTCTTAAATGTAACTCTGTCCCAAAAATAAACATTTGCAATCGTATATTAAGGCAATATAAATCACTACATACCCACGATGCTGCAAAAGGCGTAAGATGTATGTGGATGTTGCTAGATTAGACCAGATGCAACCAGAACCGCCGTTTTCCATTACATACTGACTTACTTCCTGTCACTCAACTTCCTGTCGCTGACAACTTCCGGTCACTGACAACTTCCTGTCACTCTTAAAGTGCCCTCGGTGAAATACAGAAACATGCAATCGAAAACAAATAACACAGAACTTTATAACATGTTACATTAGTT
>CM049574.1:34667351-35014691 GCA_027123335.1 Amphiprion clarkii
TCTTATCAGAGTCTGTCAGATCCTCATGCTGACCCATTTCCTGGTTCCAGTAAAACAGCCTCAAGAACTGGCTGTTTATTTGCTGCCTGATGTGTCCCAGCTGCACATTTAACAAAGTATTCACTCCATCTGTTGGTGATTTAATGTTCTTTGCATGCAAACCAGTCTCTAATCAATCTGTCAGACACATCTGGTAAATCCAAAGAGGAAAAATAGAAAGGAAGCGTTAGAAACTCCTAACTGTGTCCAAACAAACTGTTCTTTATGGCAAATGGATGTTTACCATGCAAGTGTTGTGTATTTTACCTATCTATGTACAAATAAATCCATTACTGTCAGGTGATTTGTGACAATAAGTCTACAAGTCTAATCAAGATTTATTTATTTGTCATTTGTCTGTGCCCACAAAAGACTAAATACTGTTCAGAACAAACAACAATAAAAAGTAGGTGAAAAAAGTAACAAAAAACACAATAAATAAAGTTTGAAACCAAAAACATAAAAACATGCAAACACAACAGATCTGAGCAGAACATGTTAAGATTCCAGAGTTGGAGGACATTTGGGTTTCAAAATGTTTGAAAAATAAACCTTCTCTTTGACAATTTTCTGCTCCATATTCATCAATAATAGGTATTGATTGGTTCAGCTTCCACATCAATGGTAGCATTTTTATTCCATGTTTTCTGTGTTGTTTGCTAACCCTACTCTAATCACAGTAACAGGGATGCTAATCCATGCTAATGTGATCTTTTTCTCAGCAGTAGAAGCTAGATATTTAGCTGCTGTTACTGCTGACCAAGAGGACAAACTGACTGATGGAAAACAGTCCAAAGAATTAGTCTGATCCTGATAATATGAGGTAGAGGGAGACATTCAATCAAGGCTGACAATGTTCTGTCATGTGATTCACAGTTTTCTTCTTCTACCAGCTAAAAAGGTTATGCTAACAGGGTTGCTGTGGGACACAAGTTCCATGCATAATAATTATTGTTTAAAATATTATGTTGGTTAAAAAAATGTTCCCACAATTACAAGAGACATCACTGAAAAAATAATACCAAAAAAGGAGATTTAAATTTCATTTTAACTGTTTTATTTGAGGTTCAGTTTGGTCATCAGGGAGGCGGAACAAAAGAAAAATGTCATTTTAGGAGGAACTCCAGACTGATTTGGTATTTTAAAAATATCTTCATTCTTTTCTCCTAGTTTTTTTTAGATTTGGTCTCAGGACAAGAACATTTACTCAACAACTGCGTGTTTATTATTTTGTACATGGATTATTTGAAATTTGATGAGTGGGACGTAAAATATCCTCCAGTTCTGGAATGACCCTTAAAGTGTTCTGAAAAATCCAGTTAGCAACACAGCATGTAGAAGTTCTTGTCCACTGTGGAGATGGAGGAAAGACAGAAAGAGAATTTTACTGTCTCAAAATGTTTCTGAACTCTCTGACCCATCGCTGTCAACACAACAACAAACAAGGTGATAAATTATCACCACAAAACCACAGAATTACAGCTGCATTCTCTCCCAAAGACGATTCATTCTCTGGAAAAGACGCTGAAAAAGTCCCAGAGAGGCTTTCTCCTCATGACACATTCACTAAATTACATGAATCCTAAGACTGACAGTGAAGGAATTGAACGTCTCGGAGCAGTTTAATGTATTTCCAGGAAGAGTTTGACCTTTATTTTACCAGTCAATGCACGTAAAGGAATGTCTAAAGGACGGGAGGAAGGAATGCCGGGTTCTAAAACATGTGAGGGTCTCTGCAGGACTGAAGCTCGTAGATCAGAGACTGTTTGACATGAGAGTTAAATGACATTTGGACATGTGGAACCGTGAAGCATGTACATATGGAAAGACAGGGTGATTTATGACGTCCGCACAGGGTTTGATGCTGCGTTCAGGGCCGCCTGGTTCCTGCTGAAGGTCGCTGTTTGCTTTATTCTGCAGGATCCACTGCTGTCCACACTGTAAATCCTTTTAAATTAAATCAACTTGGAAACCAACATTCCTCTGCAGCCTTGGACTTCAGTTGAATAATTAGGTCCAGAAAGAGTAAAACGAGCCGAGTTAAATGAGACAAACTTGTTTAATAAACTCAACATATTAAGTTGAATCAATTCGTCACATAGATGGACGGTTTGAAGAATTTATTGTTCATTAAACTTTGAGAATTTACAGCTGTTGAAGCCGTTTTGGACCAAAATCCTCTGTGAGGCTGCTTCCAATAAAGGTGGGATAATTAACTTTTACGGTAAACTTTGTCATGGTTGGAATTATTGATTATTATGAAAAAAAAGAACTCAGTTTAACACATTTAAATCATCTCTGTCCTCTCAAACTACCAAATAAAACCCAACAGTTTCAGGAGACTTTTAAATCCCATAATGCATCCTGAAAGCTGGTGCTGTTTCCTACAAACAAAATTTTAGCAATTTGAGTGAATTCTCAGCTATTCATTCATTCATTCATCTCAATATTTTAAGCAGAAAGTGGTTCAGGTCATAAGAACTCATATTTTTAGGTTCTTAAATTGACAATTTTTAAAAAATAACATTTAATGTTCAATTAACTGAAAAATATTTTTAAAATATACACTGCCGTTCAAACGTTTGTGGTCACTTTAGGAGTGTCCTTTTTCTGAAAGAAAACATGAATAAAAGTGTGAGTTTTCATGAAAAACATTAAATTGTCTAGGTGACCCCAAACTTTTGAACGGCAGAGTAGGTCAACTTTAACTCACTTAGAACAACTTTAACTAAAACGGAGAAACCTTAACTAAAAATATCAGGTTCAGCTAATATAGAGCAACTTTAAATAATAAAGAGCAACTTTAAATAACATAGAACCACTTTAAACTCATTTAGAGCAACTTTAATGTAGAGCAACTTTAATTCATGTACGAGATGGTTCAAAAGTTTGGGGTCATGTAGAAATGTCCTTATTCTATTGTAGCTGGAAACAGCTGATTTTTAATGGAATATCTCCATAGAGGTACAGAGGAACATTTCCAGCAACCATCACTCCTGTGTTCTAATGCTACATTGTGTTAGCTAATGGTGTTGAAAGGCTCATTGATGATTAGAAAACCCTGCAGTTATGTTAGAACATGGATAAAAGTGGGAGTTTTCATGGAAAACATGGAATTGTCTGGGTGACCCCAAACTTTTAAACTGTAGTGTACATATTTGCATGAAGGACTCTAGAAAAGATGACCTGATACGACTGAATTTACAGGGTGGACTTCTGTTCTCCAGTTTGCTGAATCTTTCGAACATCAACACACTCGGCTGCAGTTGTTGCGAAAGTTCAGACGTCATGAGAGTAAAGTCTGAGCTCAGTTCACACAGATTCAGATGAACCAGTTGACATTCATCTCTTTTTTTTTTAATGATCTGCTCTAAACAAACCTCGTCCGACCCTCGGATCCATCCAGTATTATTTGCTGTTCACATCTAACACACATGCCATGTTCTTTGGTTGCAAACACAAAATGTTCAGATTAATCAAAAACATGAGCAGAAAATTAAAAACACAAGCTGCTGGGTTGTGTTCTGGTCCAGTAATGGTTCACAGACCTCAGTAGGTTTAACGTCTTTGGTTTGAGGATATTTTCTGCTGAAAACCTTCCATTTTAGCTGCATATTGATCAAAAATAAACCACGTGTGGTGACTTGATTTTGGGCGACACACTGACCTGGTTCAGTTTCAGCAGCCAGAGTCGGATCAGTGAAGCTGAACTGATTCTTTCTTATTGTATAGTTGTTTCCATGTTGGCCCCATTGCCAGCTTCATATCCTAAAACCTACATATATACTACTGCTCAAAAGTTTTAGAAAACACCCCAATGTTTCCAATGTTTTGGAAACTTTTGGGGTGTACAAAACAAATCTGGTAAAGATATGTAATCAGTTGCCTTTGTAATAAATTCTTAAAATGGTCAAGAGACTTTATGGACACCCTGTACATACAGAAGTTGTGTGACATTTTAATGAGCAGCTATCCAACATAAAATACAGAAAGTCAAGTCAAAATGGGTCAAAGCAGCAGCAGCAGTTGGTCAGAGTGCATCAGAGCGTCACTTCTTCAGCAGACTATCAGGCGAAGACAAACATTTAATCAGCATAGTATAGACGGACAAAGTACATGAACAAGCAACTAGCACAACGCAGCACAACAAACACCACTAAACCCAAAGCAGATGTTCGGGCTTCGCCAAGGACACTTTGTGCTTCACAGAAAGGAATCCGGCTGCCAAGATCAAACCGGGAGACAAACTTTATGGGTTTTTTTTGGCCTGAAACAGCAGGACGCTCAGAATTAAAGCCACAAACTGATTCCACCCACGATTTACTCCAATCACAGGAGCAGCTGCAGCGTCCAGCTCCAAAAAACAAGAAAAACACAGATCCTTTGTGTGAAAAATGACTCAGATCTGCCATTTTTTTCATTCTTTTGTCACATGTGTGTTTGGTTGCGGGTTTTGTTTTTTTGCGAGCACAAAACTCTGCTCATAAATGCACAAAACAGAAGAGCACAGATGGATTCTCGAGCTTTTCATACTGTACCATGTAATGTGTAGCAGCAAGAATAGAATAGAATAGAATAGAATAGAATAGAATAGAATAGAATAGAATAGATCTTTATTGTCTGTTCAGCAGCTCTCTGGGTTTGCAGCATACAACAAAAAATAAAAGTCATTACAAAAATAAGATAAAAACGAAACGTTTGACTGTGTGAGAAGAAGAATGAACTAAAATTGAAAATTACTCATGAAACTATGCATTTTCATTTTTTATGGGTGATTTTTCCTTATTTTAAACCTTAAAGTTTCACGTTCTGCTACGTTTTTACATGTGACCCCCTGAGTTTTACGACTAAAAACACGAATGCAGCTGTTAATGGATTTTTCAGAGCTGCAAAATCTGATGCAATACATTGTCTGGTATTTAATATTTTAACATAAACCTATAATATCTACTTCTTTTTAATCTGGCTGCTGAAAATGACCAAGAAAAGTGCATTTAATAGTGGAAAAATGAACATGGTGCGCTCTGGTGGACAGAATCCAGATCCACTTATAAAACATGTTTATTATCATATTATTAATTATTAATGCTCACAGTGTGGATCAGGTTCAGTTATTAAATGAAACTGTCAATGTTGTCGTTTTTCTCTCTGCAGGCTGGTATGTCTTTAAATTTATGAGGCTGTTTGTGGAGGCAGTTGGAGGTGAAAACGCTTACAGGAAGGTCGACTGTTTGTGTTTGTGTGTCTGTATTATATTTCACTCTGCTGTCTGAGTCCATGTCGAACCACAGCAGCATCATCTGAGCTGTTTTCCTACATAAAACTCAGAAAATAGGCCTTTTTTCACAGCAGATGCTTTGACTTGTAACAGCAGAACAACCACAGGTGTTATTAACATCATTATTTACTCAGATGACTGTTGTGTCCAGATTTCGTCCTGGACATTGGCGCTGAGCAGGTTTCTAGCTTGTAGTGCTTGAACACAATATACCTAAAAACAAACAGGTTATTATCTCAGGTTTGTTCTTCCCTACCATCTCTGATTCACTTACAACGCTTTCATCATAAACTATGTATATTTAGAAAGGTATCTGTGAAGTTTTAAAATGACATATTGAATACTTTTTGCGATATATATATATATATATATTTTTTTTTTAAAATGCCCGTCGACCCACTTTCAGAAGGTTTTTTTGGAACAATTAAAGATAAAAACAGAAATGTTCACTTTTACTTCTCATCTTGTCATTGATTCAGAATCTGCAGTATTGAACAAGTAGATTAAATAATCTCAGATTATGGGTGAGTTGAATTATGACCCAAAGGGTTAGTAGTAGAGACTTGAAACCATGATGTGGCCACTGGCTGTCCACTGGTACCACCTTCACATCTCTATGACTTTCCCTTCTGGAGATATGAGTAGCACAAATTCAACATCAGAAATGATTGGGGCATTTTCTCCAGTGGGCAGGGAGGCGAACAATCCCTAACAGAATCTTCCTTCCAGAAAGTGGTTAGGAGCACGTTTCAAACCATTCTGAGTTGATTTGAGGTGACCTGATTTTTTGAACATTTTTGATGGACTGACTACGGTTAGGGTTAGGTTAGGGTTAGAGGTTAGGGTTAGGGGTTGAGGCCAGGGTTAGGGTTAGGGTTAGGGGTTGAGGTTAGGGTTAGGGGTTGAGGTTAGTGTTAGGTTAGGTTAGGGTTAGGGGTTGAGGCCAGGGTTAGGTTAGGGTTAGAGGTTAGGGTTAGGGGTTGAGGTTAGGGGACCAAACACGTGACTCAGTGTACACGCTGTAGAAATTGGCACAAGTCGTTTCCATGTTATTTTTATTTCTTTTTTGATTTTTATGTTACTGTCAGAAAAAAGGAAGAAAGAAAGGAAGAAAAGAGCAAAAAACGAGGATTTATAAGAAAGAGGGAGGAGCTCAGGTAAGTAATGTGTATCTTATGTGTTTGTTTAAGGATGTGTTTGTTTTTATTTTAGCATTATGTAAAGTGATGAATTGAATGTAGTTAAGGTTAGGTTAGGGTTAGGGTTTGGTTAGGTTAGGGTTAGGGTTAGGGTTTGGTTAGGATTTGGTTAGGGGAGGTGCACGGTCCGTCCTCCAGGCAGATCCTTCTCCCCAGTCCCCAATCCATTGCCACTGATCAGGCCACTTATTGTAGCAGACCTCAGTCCAGCAGCTGGCAAATGCTACAGTATTTATGTTGTCTTTGTTATTTTATTACGCTGCCAAAGAACGCGGTGGAGTTATGTGATGATCGGCGTTGGTTTGTCTGTCTGTCAGCAACATTACTGAAAAACAGGCAATAAAACAATAAAACTAATAAAACACCAAAAAATTTACTGAAACATGCATTTATTATTAAATAAAGAAGAAAAGCACTCAGAGATATCTTGAAAAAATTTGTGGCAGAAATCATGGCACCACAGAATGTGTCCATTTAATATAGATGTAGCCACAAACACAATGACCTTATGCTGAGCACAGGCATGTGTTCTGCATGTGTACGTTATGTACAGATACAGAATCACGTGATCTAAATATGTAGCGGGTGGCAGGAATTAAATGGACTCAGAAACACCCCCAGAGTTTAATCAGTTGTTCTTTGGATCATTTCTGATGGATAAGTCCTGATAAGTCCTCAGTGGTGGATTTGTAGTAGGATCACAGTCATGTGCTCATCAGCAGGCAGCTGATGTAGTGTTCACTTGTTGTCATAGTTACAGTGACGCCGTGCCGCTATCTTGCATTGATACAGAAATCTTGAACAAATCCATGGATCCAGACTATAAGCCGCATCACTGCCAAAATCTAATCCCTTGGTCCTTGTGTCATTTCTGACCTTCCCTGAAAATTTCATCCAAATCCATTAGTCTGTTTTTGAGTAATGTTGCTAACAGACAGACAGACAGACAGACAGACAGACAGACAGACAGACAGACAGACAGACGGACAAACCAATGCCTCGTTCCTTGGTGGAGTAATAAAGCTTCAAGATCTGGACTTTATTGGACAATAAAAGGGATAATTACTCAGTAATCAGCATTGGTATCCCCCAACCCCCTAAAACCCTCTATATCGGTTGATCCCTAATTTCCACTACTGGAGGTCTTTAAAAGGATGAAACAATGACATCACTCTGACCTCTCTTAATAGCATATTCAATGTTACTGTATTTATCTTTAGTTTTAGGGGTACTCTGGTGACATTACATCTTTATATCAACCCTCCCACTTTGGAAGTTGCCGCTCAGGAGTGTCTTAAATGGCAGCAGTGACTCCACAGTGAGCTGCTGCTGAAATCCTAAACCTGTTTGGCTCAACACCAACATGTCAAGACGAAGCAGCATTATCATCAGATCTGGTTCACACATGGAGCTCCTGCAGTTGAGCTCGCTGCACGTGGATCGATCTTAAATATCATCCACAGTCTACAGTACAGATGACTGCTGCACTCCCAGAAAGATGGACATCCAACAACAGATGAAACACTAAAACCTGTCCCTGGTCCCAGTTCTGTACATCAGTTTCTGTGATGAGAATTTCAGCTTGATGTTTTCAAGTTTATGAACACCTCTTGAAATTAATTGAATTTAATATATAAAAGGGACCTTGGTGTTCTTGTTTAAACACATTTTTCCTCTTTAATTGAAAATATTTGAAGGTTTTCCTTTACTTGTCCCTTTACAACCCTGTGTTAGAAAGAAATAAAAAAAACTCAAACACTTAAAAAGGGTTGTTTCAGAGTTGGAGGACATTTGGGTTTCAAAATGTTTGAAAAATAACCTTCTCTTTTACAGTTTTCTGCTCCATATTCATCAATAATAGGTATTGATTGGCTCAGCTTCCACATCAATGGTAGCATTTTTATTCCATGTTTTCTGTGTTGTTTGCTAACCCTACTCTAATCACAGTAACAGGGATGCTAATCCATGCTAATGTGATCTTTTTCTCAGCAGTAGAAGCTAGATATTTAGCTGCTGTTACTGCTGACCAAGAGGACAAACTGACTGATGGAAAACAGTCCAAAGAATTAGTCTGATCCTGATAATATGAGGTAGAGTGAGACATTCAATCAAGGCTGACAATGTTCTGTCATGTGATTCACTGTTTTCTTCTTCTACCAGCTAAAAAGGTTATGCTAACAGGGTTGTTCCATGCATAATAAATATTATTTAAAATATTATGTTGATTAAAAAATGTTCCCATAATTACAAGAGACATCAATGAAAAAAAATCACAAAGACAGGAGATTCAAATTTAATTTTAACAGTTTTATTTGAATTTCAGTTTGGTCATCTGGGTGTGGGACAAGAGAAAAATATCATTTTAGGGGGAACTCCAGACTTATTTGGTATTTTTAGAAATATTTTCATGGGTTATTTGAACCTTGATTGATGGGATGTAAAATGTCCTCCAATTCTGGAATGACCCAGATGCTAAAATGTATAATATCCCACACATAAGATACAAGTTTATTATTCCTGAAGGAAATTGCATGGTGTGAGATCTGAGATAGATAGATAGATAGATAGATAGATAGATAGATAGATAGATAGATAGATAGATAGATAGATAGATGTTGTTTGCCATCTAGTGGTACATTAGGAACACTGCATCATTAGTACCTCAAACTTTTTTCTTGCCGCCTGCAGAACAAAACTCTAACTTCCTGTAAACCATCAATCCATTAGCTGCATGCAGTTTCTTTTACATTTTGCCCTGACTTGACCAACACGTTCAAATTAATAATATGAGACAAAAGTTGTCCAGTAATACTGACTATAAAGAGATGCAAAGTCATCACAAAGAAATGTGGAATATTCACACTGAATCCAGCATGTCATCAGTCCTAATTTAAAAGAAATGATGTGTGGTTTTTAGTCTGCAGTTGTGTATCATTTTGCATCTCTTCATGGTCATTTGTTTGGCTGTTTTTTGTGTCTCATGCTGTTCATCTTTTATGGCTGTTTTTATTTGTGGGTTTCCCCCCATTTTGGTTGTTTTGTGTGCTTTGCGGTTCTCCAGAGCACCTACAGAAAACCCACCGTCACTAAATATAGAAATGTAGCAGCGTCATGTTAAACTGTGAAAAGTTCATAATATGTTTCCGTAAAGGGCTGCACAGTGGTGTAGTGGTTAGCGCTTTCGCCTTGCAGCTAGAAGATCCCTGGTTCACGTCCCAGCTTTCCCGAGATCTTTCTGCATGGAGTTTGCATGTTCTCCCTGTGCATGCGTGGGTTTTCTCCGGGTACTCCGGCTTCCTCCCACAGTCCAAAAACATGCTGAGGTTAATTGATTATTCTAAATTGCCCGTAGGTGTGAATGTGTGAGTGGTTGTTTGTCTTTGTATGTAGCCCTGCGACAGACTGGCGACCTGTCTAGGGTGTCCCCTGCCTTCGCCCGAGTCAGCTGGGATAGGCTCCACCCCCCCGCGACCCTAGTGAGGATTAAGCGGTGTATAGATAATGGATGGATAATGGATGGATGGATGTTTCCGTAAAATCCCAGGTGAGATACTATTACTTTGCCAACTACATTCCGTCTTTTCCATTTTAAATTCTAACTGGATTATTACAGTTTTTCTCGATTGATCAGACACTAAATTCCATTCACTGCACTCAGCCACCAATTGACTGCACACATTTCTCAAAAACACGACTCTGCTGTCTAAACCTTGAAGACTATTCATGGTTTGCACACAGTTTCTAAAACTCTTGCACTCTTTGTGCAAAAGACTGAACATGTTTTTTGCTCATTTGAACACACTTTTTCACTCATAGCACACATTTTTCAAACAGTGAACACTAGGAAGCAGAACTGGGACACTGTTCCAACACTGCTGTCACAATTAAGACACAACAGGTCAGAACTGAAAACACTTTTACCAAATGAACTGCACACTATAAAAGCTGCTGGGAAGCAGAATTAGCTGTTCAGAATGGATGTCAGAGGAGCAAGAGGTCATGTTGGAAGAAGAAGACGTGGACGATCCAGACCACGGCTGGAACCAGAACCTGGACCTGGACCTGGACCAGAACCTGAACCTGGACCAGAACCAGAACCAGAACCAGAACCAGAACCTGGACCAGAACCTGGACCAGAACCAGAACCAGAACCTGGTCCTGGACCACTTTACATGGATGTAAATGTTGTTTGTCTCTTCAGTGACATGTCTATACAGGAACAATACATGCAGTCAGAAATGTTCTGAGAATACTGTAAAAAATCTAATGTATAATTCTGGTTCACAAGTGCTGGTAAAATTACAGAAAGTGGACATGACTGACTTTTTCTCTGTGTGCGTTTGTTCCAGAAAGTTTTTCAGTTGGATTCTGATGATGAACATGAATACATCCTCCAAGGGGAGGAGAAGAGGGAGGAACATCATTGGACAACGGGCTATAGTCAACATCCAGGTCAGCGTGGGGCAACAGAACCCTCTGTGCTGCAATAAGTAATCTTGGAGTAACTGACCATCATGCAGTTCTGGATCCATAGAACATCCAGCATTTGTTGACTTTCCTAGATGGACTTAGAGGATCTACTGACATGGCTGCAGCAGGACGTTTGGCAAGAAGACACAGTTTTTGTTGTTGTCTGGGACAATGTTAGTTTTCATAGAGGACTATTGATTCAGGAATGTTTCAATATGAACCTTCAAGTTATTGTGGTTTTTCTGCCTCCATATTGTCCCTTTCTGAATCCTATAGGAGAATTCTTCTCTACATGGAGGTGGAAGGTATATGAGCGGCAGCCAGACTTCAGGAAAATCTCTATCAATCAGTGGTCTTGGCATGTGGTGATGTTTCTGTTGATGCATGTCAGGGATGGATCAGACACTCTAGATCTTTCTGTCCAGAGAAAACACAGCTAGTGATGTTGATGAGGTCCTGAGGTCTGACCAGGCTGAAAGAATTGATGCAGACGTGGTGTAAATATCTGCACACAATACAGTGCTGTATTTATTATCTAACATTATTTTATTTTATAATGTACAGTCAGGCACTGCAGTGGCCTCTGATTCATTGATAGGATGCATTTGTGTTTAAGTTGTCATTTTTGAGGAGTTTCCTGATGTCAGTTCTATTTTTTTGTAATATTTCAATGACAATCTCAAATAGTTATGAAGTTTACTATGAATACTTTCTCTCATAAGTGAAGCATTTACATCCTGTTAATTAATGAGATCTAGAGATGCTTTGAGGTGGAGGTTTTTACTTTTTGAAGAAGCTGTTTCATGCAACTCTTACAGAAAATGAACTGAGACGACTAAAACACATCCAGCTTTACAGATGTCTTGTTTATTTTTTGATTGCACGTATCACACCTCATGTTTTGGCCCACAGCTGGACATTTGGTTCTTAATTCTTCATCATGAGAAGTTGGAGTTACTACAGAATCACACCGTTAACCCCTGAATGCATCTCAGAATGGCTGCGTAGTAAATGTAGTGCAGTCAGGAAGAAAAAGCAGCTCTAAAACCTTTAAAACGTTAATGGCATTAATCGTGTTACTTTATGGCGATTTAAACTCCACACCTTCTCCATGTTACACATTAGACGTCTTTCACAACTTAGTACAGTCTAATGGGAACAGGTGAGTGGTTTTTCTTCAGATTAAAGTACTTTAAGCTGCTGAACGATTGTTGAGAAAAGCCAGTAACACAAAGACAAACGAGTGATTTCTTCATTAACAGATAGATTCACTTTCGGAGCCGCCTGGTATCATGATTTTTACGAGTATATATACATCTTTTATCCCCATGTGGAGAAAGAATTTAAAACATCTGGAGTCATTTTACTGCCTGCTTTAGTGAATGCATTCCAGTGTTTTCATAAATTACAGATAAATGTAGAATCTGCAGATGTTAAAAACCGTTTTGTTAGTTTTCTCATTCATTCATAAAAATACACAGGACTCAGCACAGGACGAGTGATAGAAAAATGAACATGTCGATGCAGTTTAAAGGCACTTTTTACATTTTTCTGTTGAGCAGTAAAATGATTCTTCTTGAAAGTTTTTTTTTGTTAATCGTTTTACATACAAAAAACCTTCACACATGCAGTACCAGCTGTGTACTACTATTCCCACAACCAAAATAAAGCCGTGTAATTGAAAACACATAACAGGATTAGATGCAATTATCTAATAACATGTAATCAAAAGCTTCAGATAACTACAGTATCTCCAATAAATCATTCTCAGTTTTTGAGTAAATCCTTCAGCTGTGTTGAATTTTACTAAAATGAGTTTAAAAGCTTCTAAAAAAAAAAAAAATAAAAAAATTCACATGTTGCAGCAACAAATGACTGTCACAAGATGGCGATCTAGCTCCAGTTTTGAAACTATAACGTCATGATGTGGCGTTTTATTTAAACATCTTTAGATAATCTATTTAAAATGCACAAAAATAAAAATAAATCAACACTTTGTAAATTAAGGCTTCAGCATTGACTGAAAGTTACACCGAAGCTTGTTAAAATGTGTTTTAATCACTTCCTGTGCATTTGAGAGCTGAATGGAATCATTATAATGTCAAAAACTGATTAAGAAGTTCCTCAAGCATCTGATAATGGTAAAATCTACAAAAATAAAGCTACATTTGAGAATGACAAGTTAATTTCTGAGGTTGTGAGCAATAAAGTGAACCTCCACAGCTCGTATTTCTGTCCAACTCTTATTAAACACTTAGCTCAGTGTCTTTTCTCCATGCTGCTGCAGTCAAAGTGTCGGTGGAAGTGCAGCTCGTCGTCCGTTGTGTGAACTCTCAGATCAGCAGAGGGTTGTCCAGCACAGCGACTCCGGCTGCGACGCCTCCGTCTGACTGTTCGGAGCTTTTGGTCCTCAGCAGATGACCGACGCACTCGTTCATCACCATTTCTTTACCCTGTCTGCAGAGGAAACACAACAAACCATTAAATGTTTTGTAAATACTGCTATTGGGTTTTATTGCATCTGAAATCACCCATTTTTTAGAGCTACTTCTGCTCAACCATCTCTGATTTGCCTAAAAGAGTTTGTAAAACATAATCTATGGATACTTTTAAAGATATTTGTGAAATTTTAGCTTGATATATGAAGCCTTTTCCGAGATAAAATTGTTTTAAAACTTCCCGTCGAAGCACTTCAGCAGATTTTTTCACACATTGAAATTTGAGGCTGTTTGAACAACAATATCTGAAGAACTATTAAATATAAAAACCTGAAATTTTCACTGATCTGCAATATTGAACAAGTAGATCGAATAATCTCTGATCGTGACTGAGCTGAAATATGAAAAAAATTAAAGTAACATCTGCAAATGCAAAGCTACAGGACCGTTGAAAAGTTTAGCATCACTTAGAAATGTCCTTATTTTGAATGAAAAGCCTTTTTTTCAATGAAGATAACATTAAATGAAATCCAATAAATTGAAACATAAATGACTATTCTTCTGTTAGCGCATGAATAAAAGTGTGAGTTTTCATGGACAACATGAAATTGTCTGGGTGACCCCAAACTTTTGAACGGTCGTGTATATTGTTCCACATTTGACAGAATACAGTTTGTCTGCTGCATCACCTCTAATCGCTGAAGGAATCCTGGAGAAATCAGAACTTTATTTTCCAACGTCATGAACCTCCACAGCTCGTATTTCTGTTCAACGCATATTAAACAATCAGCTCAGTGTCTTTTTTATGCTGCTGCAGTTAGTTAGAGCAAATGTGTTGGCTAATTTGGAGCTAAATCTGGTGTTTTAGTTATTACACTCTGAATTAGTCCAAGTTAAAGCCTTTGGTGGTGCTGGATGGTCTTGGAGACATAAAGGGTTCTCTCACTGTGGTCTAGTATGTCTTGGACTGGATTGGAGAGACCGGTACTTAAAAAATATGCCAAGAAAGAGGTAAAAAAATTCAAGCTAGCTGAAGCAGATGTCAGACACTTTAAGACTTTAAGTCCTAGAGACAGAAGGAAGACCACTGCTGATCTTCAGACAGAGATTAATTCATCTAGATCAGAACCTGGGAAAGTGAATTATAAGCAGATGACTGAAGGAACGAGACTTAAAGGGAGGAAGACCTGCTCAGAAGCCATTATTGAGGCCTGAAAACATCCAAAAACACCTAAAATGTGCCACAAACACTGGACTGTAGACAACTGGAGGAAGCTATTCTGGACAGATGAGTCCCAGTTTGAACTCTTTGGTCGGCATCGCCGTGTTTATGTCCACAGAAAAGCTGGAGAACGTTTTGATGCTGGATGCACTGACCCCCTACAGAGTCAGACGATACTTGTCTCAATTTAAAGCATCCATGGCCATGAGTGTCCGATATCACGTTTTGATGGGATTCGTTAACAGGATCTTTGAAGCATACTGGCTCTGCATCAGCAAACTATCTCTACATTCACGTTAAGACATCTCTTCTAAATACCTACCTAACATAAGCTCCAAACACTCCCAGTTCGCTGAGACAGTTGCTGACTTTGAGGGGAGCGTCTTGTCTCAGCAGGTAGTTCTGGACCGGTCGGGGGTGAATCTTATCCATCAGAATGTAGGCCATCCGCTCTGTACTGTCCTTCATTCCCTCCAGAACCTGGCAGATCTCCGATCCGTAGATGTTGTTTCCTAGAAAACCAGCGTGAAAATGACATGAAGGTGAACTCAACTTCGTCTGAAGCACATTTTGCAACGACCAAGTGGTGAAAGTTTGGCAGAAAGTCAAGAAAATCATCAACACTTTCCAGACTCCAGCGTTGTGGAAGATCCCTCACTAAAATTCTACCTACACCACCGGACTGTGCAGCTTTTCAGTCGTATTTCTTATTTATCTCTAAGTGAATTTAGTGCTGGCTCGTGTCTTTTATTAATCAGTAGATCTGGAGTGTCAAACTCATTTCAGTTCAGGTTCCACATTCAGTCCAGTTTGATCTCCAGTGACCAGTAAAATCACAGCATAATAACCTGTAAATGACCACAACTCTGAATTTTTCCTTTTTTTAGTGCAAAAAAGCACATTCTGAAAATGTTCAGATTTAAGGAATTATCTTTTTACAAAACATCATGAACAACCTGATGTTTCTTAAAAAAAAAAAAAAAAATTTAATTTCAACAACATTCAGCCTCAGTTCATCATTTCCACATTACAACTTCCGGATCAGAGAGTGTCAACAAAGGAACACAACATTTAGTCATCTGGAACTGAATGATCTAGTATTTTACTTTATGATCAAAATGACAAAAGTCAGACAAAAAAAAAGACAAAACAACAAAAACAGGACAAAATATGACAAAAACTAGACAAACAACATGAACCAAAACAAACAAAGAGAAAAAAATTTGACAAAAAAGTAATAAAGCGACAAAAAACTAGACAAACAACAGAAATGAGACAAAAATGACGAGAAACAGAACGACGAAAAAGTAAACACAAGTAAAACAAAAAACTACAAAACGACAGAAAAGGTACACAAAACAACGAATAAAGCAAAACAAAAAATGACAAAAATAAGACAAAAAAACACAAGCAAGACAAAAAGGAAACACAAAAGGACAACAATGAACAATCGAGTATTTTACTTTATGATCTAAACAACTTGTCATGGTCTAGAAATTATTTTAAAAGTATACTTTTACAAATTTATAACCTGCAGTTGATGTCTTCTCTGGAATATTTATGCTTTATAAAGTGGTCCAGCAGGTAAATAAACTGTGTGCATCACAAGGTAAACTGAGTCGGACTGTCATTCATCTGTTATGGTAATTAAGTGCATCAATGAAGCTTTTATGTTTCTCGGTTTGATGCTGAGTGGATTAAAGCATTGGCTGAGCCTCTTTAACACACTGGTTGTAGCTAATAAAGTTTTCTTGACTTGAAGATTATTCTTGAGGCTGATCAGTGGTCGGTTGCAGACTTTAAAACTTTTAAATGTATAATATTTAGTTGTTTTGCAAACATGCACATTGTTTTCCTTAATAAAGGGCGAATATCTACATAAAACCTCTAGAATAAAGTGGTTTGGATCAAATATTTTAAGTTGATGAGTAGTTCAAGGACTGTCAGAAAGTTCATATAATGCGCAGATATTCTTTCTTTTTACTGTTCTTGGCTGATGAATAATGATATTTTTGCTTTTTTTTTTTAAAGACAGCCACCTTCCAAACCTGCCAGTGGGTTTTTGGGGTTCAGAGGATCGATGCATTCCCATCCCAACAACCCCTACAACTTTCAGTGCTGTTTTTAAGACTAAAATGCAGCAAAAGTAGGAATTTGTGAAGACATTTCTTTCCTTGTACCTCCTCCTTCTCGCTGGGGCTTCAGGACGAACTTGTCTGGTTCTGCTAAAGCCATTTCTACTGTCGTGTCTCCTTCTGGACCCTGTGGACGACACCAGCAACAAAGACAGAAATCAGGACCGTGACAGATGCAATGATACCTAAACTTTCAGTGCAAAGACCTACCATGTCCAGAGTGTAGAGGCCGGCAAACGTCGCTCTGATCTGCTCCACCACCTCAGGCTGGTCGGGGAAGAACCTCTCCAGAACTCCAGGTCTGGCGAGAACCTGCTGGACCTTCTTGGTTCCGGCCAGGTGGGTGCTGATGTCTGGACATTTCACCGCCCGAGAGCGCTCCATCAGAAGACGAGTGTCCCAGCTCTACGATTCAGAAACACAAATCTGAATTCTGTATCTCCAGGCGTAAATCGATCCAGTTTCAATGAGTGAAACGGACTTCCCAACATTTCATTTGACTATCCTGCTGCTTATTAACGTGTTCATTCTGGCACAAACAGTATTTCATCTCTGTTGTGATTTTCAGGGCGTTTGCCGAGCGCTCTCTCTCGCTTGACATTCCTGACAAAACGGCGAGAACATTGACCAGCTGAGCAGAAGAACAGTTTGTTTTTCTTTGCCTGGAGGGCAGAGAACATGTGACCCGGACCAACAACAGTAACGGTGGCACACAGTCACGCCATCGAACACCGCCTGCACAGATGTCACTGCTAAAAACACCAGGAGTAGAGCGTGTCGGGAATCTAAATAAAATTCCCCTTATTCAGCTGTGATTTGGCCAAAGCTGTAAACTGATTTTGCTCCACAGTAAACAGATTCAGAGCTAGGTATCAACTAGCAGATCTGTAGTTTGGATTAGATATTAAAACTGGGAAAAGAGATTATTGTGGCCCATATTTGGCATTTTTCCCAGTATCTGTATTTTTATTGACTGATTACTGATTGATTAAATACTCTACTTCAGGTCTGATCAGCCTCCTCTCTCTGTCTGTCATCACTTTGTGGCCTCAAGCAGAGAAAACTGAGCAAGAAACCAGGTTAATCTGTGACTTCTGAGTCACTTTGGAAAAACTTTAAGTAATTTTTGTCAAGTTATAAGTCATTTTGAACAATTTTTTAGAGTTTTGAAGAAGTCAATTAAGAGGATTTTAGGTAATTTCATCCAATTTTAAGTCCTTTTGGAAACATTTTTGTCAGTTGATGCCACATCAACAGCCCTAATTTAATCCCTTCTACTTCTATTTTACATAGTCAGTTATAGTTACCCTTATTAATGAAGAAGTCTAGTTATTAATGGCATGTTCTCTGCTAACACATGCTGTTAAAACATTACATTTAATGTGTATTGGTCTTTCTTGAAACCAATAATCAGCATCGGTCGGCTGTTAAAAACCCGTATCGGTTGATCAGGTTTGCCGAGTCGATGCCTGACAACCAGACAGCTCAGCAAATCATAATTAGCTTCATGTAAAATTTTATACACCTTAAAGAGAGAAATGATTATCCCAGTTTATTCTGCCAAGATACGTTCAATGTCAACAGAGAATGTGGGGCAGCAAAAAGGAAACTGTCAGTCTATAAAACCCCAGTCTCAGGCCTGTATGGCTCAACTTGTGTTCACTTTTCTAAAGTTTTTTATATGATCTGCTTTAGATATTCAGGTGTTTTGCGGGAGAAGAGAGGTTCAGTGTTGAATTTGAAGATGTTTTAACGAACGATGGTTGTTAGGGAGTCTTTTTGGGGTCCTTAGTGCCGAGAGTCAGAAACTAAGTTGACCTCGTGGCTTAACAAGACTCTAAAATCATATCATAAATCAACGTAGGACGTACGTTACATTAATAACGTCTAAATGACAACTATTGGGGTCCTTAAAGGTAAAATGCTACATTGTTGTCTGAGATCTAAAACATCAGACTTCAGCCACTGACTGTGAGCGCCGCACTAGTGTGAATAAATTCAATAATACTTAAGTTTAAATGCAATTTAAGCTTAAAAAAGTCAAGTAACACAAAGATGAGAGGTTGAGAGGTCTTGTATCTGCTGTCTGAGAGTCGTATTTACTAGTTTATGTCTGTTACCAACTAAACTCAATGCTAAAAACATATTTTTCCACAATGACTGCACTTTACAGGACGACTGCTACTACCGCTAGAACAGAAATAAGGTAATACCTGTTCGGACATGTAGTTCTGAGGCATGTAACCGTTTCTGAAGTAAACCACTGCGACCTCTTGGCCATCGCTGAAAAGAGTGACACAAATGTACAGAATTATCTCTTACTGCTCTGTGTATTTGTAGAATAATGCATTTTAATGTGCATTTAAGTGATAGAAACTCACACAAACAGATTCTTGTTGTCATCAAGGTTTCCCGTTTTAGAGACGTCTTCAAACCGCCGCCTTATGGTGCGAATGTTTCTGAAACAGACAAAAAAAGCACAATTCTTCAAACTATAACCCAGAATGATGCCTTGTATGTAAATGGAGTTAAATATGTGTAAATAAAGTGTACAGATTTTGATGTTTTTCTTTTAAGCTGTTTTCTTACCTCTTCCACAGTTCATTCTCTACGTATCGGTGGTCAAAGATGTTCCTCTGATTCTCCTCCACCAAGAACATGACGACAGCTCTATAAAAACAACAAATACGACCAACATTAAAAAGACTATTCTGCACATTTGGCTCATTCCACCTCAACGCACCAAATTTAAAGAGAAAAGTTCACATCTGACCATCTCATATTTGTGTTCGTTACAGGTGTTTTAGCTTTTTGAGTTAAAAATTCTTAAAGAAGGTAGCATCGTGTTGGTTTTTTCATCGTTTTCTTCGCTTCAATCTGTGGATCAATGTTTGAATTTGCCATAACATGAGAAATAATGTAGCTGGAGTCCTGAAATTTTGTATTCTCATTAATATGTACATCTGGTCTTCAATGGTACAAGCCTGCTTTGACAAAATAATACAAACCAGTTATATGATGGTGCAAAATTGGTCAAAAAAATATATTCCACCAATCATGAAACTTTTATCTTTCCCCTCAGAGGCAGATTTCTTTTTCTGTGATTGGCATCAATGAGAACTTTAGAGAATAAGCCAGTTAGAAGCATATTTTATGAGAATA
Organism: Amphiprion clarkii; assembly: GCA_027123335.1. Lineage (NCBI taxonomy): Eukaryota > Metazoa > Chordata > Actinopteri > Pomacentridae > Amphiprion > Amphiprion clarkii. The sequence goes on from CM049574.1 coordinate 34,687,295, forward strand.
CAAATGTTTGAATTACAGTTATGTCCAATATTTGAACAGCCATTGAGCAGGTATGATGGTGAAACTGCTCCAATAGTGAGTTCTATAATATTGTCACTGGGCTAAAAGAACAATCATTGGTTTTAAACTCATAGTGCCTCAAACTATTTTCTGTACATTAAAAAAAAGATTTAACTTATGAAGTATGCTTTGAGTGGCACCATACTCTACATTTTTAAAGCTTGTCTTGGGGCCAATTACAGGAAACAAATTTGGCTTCTTCGGTCGGTTTTATGACAGAAACACTGATATTTTTGGACCAAATTTGCACCACCATATAACTGGGCTGGCTTTTTCTATCAAAGCAGGGTTGCACCATTAAAAGCCAGATGTTCATATCACTGAGAACAGAAAGTTTCAGGACTGTAGCTGCATTATTTCTTAATTTATGGCAAATTCAAGCATTGATCCACAGCATGATACTGCCACCACCATGCCCTGCAAAAATCAACATGACCTCATCTTCTTTAAGAAATCATAACTCAAAAACTAACATTATATATGATTCCAAATTATACACACGGTCAACTCAATCAATATTCACCACTTTGAAAAAATAAAAACCTGTCAAACTGAAGATGGTCAGGCGTCGGGTGTTCGATTATTGAGGCGGATTTGGTCGACCAGCAGTTTGAATCAGAACCTGCAGCACATCTGACTTGTATTTAAAGGGTAATTCTATTTATTCCCACCTCTCTGATCCATAGAGCTCCCAGGCTTTAGCGATTCCTCCGGCCAGACCAGCTGCAGGATTGTTGTCGAGGATTCTCCGACTCTCCTCCAGCCTGCCGGCGACTTTAAGGACGAGTCTGTGGAGCAAGACGGAGAACAGTTTCAGCAAACCCTAATGACAGCAAATCATCCGTTATCACCTCCTGATCATGCATTATTTCTCTCTCAATCAGTCATTTCTTCATATTAATTAACCAGGAACACACCATGGATAGGAGAAGTAATATGATTTCTGTAAATAAACAGATGATGTAGCTGCAGAAATACGGTCACTGCATGAAAACTATTTATTTTCATGAGATTAATTCTACTTGGGCGACTAAAGTGATGATTATTCTTCGTACAACCAGCAGGTGACACATCAATGATTTGCTTTACCTGTGTAGATCTGGAGTTCGTGACGAAAGGCCTCCAAAACTCGCAGCGATGGTGTTAATCTCAATCTGCTTTAAAGACGCTGCCTGACCGTCTTTCTGGTCCAGCATGAAGTCAGACCGGTTGAGACCCAAAACTATAGACTGATAAACAGGCAAAAAATCCCCAATTAGATCATTAAAAGGTGATAATAAAGGCATATTTAGGACAGACTGATCTATGCAGGCTTAAAATTGAAGCAATTCAACCTCTGATGTTATTTAGAGCTAAAATATTCACTTGATTATCACAATTTTTATAATCAATCAATTGTTTATTTTACTTTTCAAGCAAAAATACAACTTTTTTTTAAAGATCCCAACTACTTTTACTGGTCTTATTACTGGTTTTCTAAGTTTTATGGGATAAAAAGTAAATTTATACTTGTAGAGTTTGGGTCTTTTTTGGACTTTCTGGAGTCACCTTACAGTTTAGGAAATTGCTGACTCATTTATAGACCAAGATTTGACTCAATTAATTGACAAAAAGATAAGCAAGTGAGTTGATAATAGCAATAATTGTTAGCTGCAGCGGTCACACCAACTCAAACATCAACGAGCATGAACAAAAAGCACGCTGAACAACTCTCACTTGCAGAGACAGTTCCAACTCAGAAATGCTGTTAATTTGAGTAAGTAAACAAACTGAGACGCAACACATCCATCACTGGACTCTTCTTGTGCTCATGTTTCTTGTTTGTGTTCATATTAGACGCTTCCCTGAGCTTCAAAGCTAAAATGACACAAGTGTGGAACAAAAGCAGGAGCTTCAGGGATTAACTGGCTCAGTAAAACTGGAATAACACCTTGCAATGGAAGAGAACAGAACTAATAAAGGTGTCTGTCTACTATCTATTCAGATGAACTGCTACATGTTAGTAAAGATTCTGAATGAGGTGAAATCTTTCAGTATTTCAAATAATAAAAATACAATCTAGAAGTCGACTGATACAATTCTTAGGGTCAATATTGACGCTGATTATTAATAATCAAGGATAACCGGTATACATTCGCAGCAAAAATGTAAATCTTGGTGTCAGTTACTTCAACATAAAGCTTTGTGGAAATGCTTTCATTTATTTACGCTGAAGAAACGTTTAATTATGAGATTCTAAGCTTTTCAGCTTTCATCCGTTAGTGTTTACTGCTGCTGGAATAGTGACTACAGATAGAGAGGTGGCTGCATCAGAGTCAAAGCAGAGAATTTTTAAATAAATTTAGTATACTGGAATCGATTAAAGCCCAACCCTATCCCTCAACCCCACACTTTAATCTCTTTTAACTGTAAATAGTTTTACTTTCAGTTTTTTTCTTTTTGTTTTCTTGGTAGTTGTGAATCATTTGAGGGCAAACAAAACAGTCTTTTGTGCTCTGCTACACAACAAATCCTCTGAACTTCTTAAAAATATGGTCAACTATGAGCAATGCAGTCTGAAAAAGTGGACTGTAACGAACCTGAGACCTCCCTTCTTTCAGTATCTGTTGGTGGATCCTGAACAACCTCGCAGTGAAATCATCCACTTCAATGGTGCTAAAAGCAGAGACTCTGTGAAAATCCTCACAACATGACGTCATTGAAGACAGACCTCAACAGAGAATGTGACCAAAACATGTCCTTTAGTAAGGCTTCGGTCCTGTCCTTCTTAGATTAGATTAGATTCAGCAGGTACAAGTAAGGAAATGCAGTTTGGCATCTAACCAGAAGTAGCACGTGTAAGATTTACAAAATGTACAGAGATATACAGAGTGAATGAGACTTGATATAACTATGAAATACGAATGGTTTGTTAGAAACATAATTCACCAAATAAAGATGCTACGCACACATTTACAGGTAGTAAAATACAGTTGGAGGTGTGATGAACATAGTAGGCTGATAGACATAGTTTAGGGATTTATATGAATGGATATAGACATAATAAAGACATAATATAGGACTATTGGGATGCTGTAAATATACTGTACAGGTGCAATGAACATGCTATACTAGCAGACATAAGATATGGATATAAGGATATATATGAATGATATAGACCAGGGGTGTCAAACATGCGGCCCGCAGACCAAAACCGGCCGTCCAGAGGGTCCAATCAGGCCCTTCTTTGTAAAGAGTAAATATTACAGAGAAGACATTAACTGTAAATTAGTAAAACTATAAATTTAAAATTATTTCTAGACCATGACAAGTTGCTTCGATCATAAAGTAAAATAATAGATTGTTCTGTTGTCATTTTGTGTCATATTTGTGTAATATTTTGTCTTGTTTTTGTCTTTTTTTGCCATTTGTCTCATGTTGTCGTTTTGTTTCTCGCTTCTGTCATGTTTGTCTAATTTTTGCCGTTTGTCCATTTTTTTGCCGCTTTCTAACTTTGGTGTAATTTTTTCTCTTTTTTTTTGTTGTGTGATTTGTCTCATTGTTTGTCGCTTTGTGTCTCATTTTTGTAATATTTCGTCTTGTTTTTGTTGTTTTTTTGTCTTTTGTTTCTCAGTTTTGTCGTCTTGTGTTTCCTTTTTCTCGCTTGTGTTATCTATTATTTTGCCATTTTGTTTCTCGCTATTGTCATTTTCTTGTCTCGTTTGTCCATTTATTGTCGCTTTCTTTTTTTTGTCTTCATTTTTGTCAATTTTTTTGTTCAGTTTCATGTGGTTTGCCTCAATTTTGTAATATTTTGTCTCGTTTTTGCTGTTTTTTGTCTTTTTTTGTCTGTCTTCTGTCATTTTGACCATACAGTAAAATACTATTCATCCAGTTCCAGATGACTAAATGTTGTGTGTCTTTGTAGACACTCTGTGATCTGGAAGTTGTAATGTGGAAATGATAAACTGAGGCGTAGTGTTGTTGAAATTGAATTTATTTTTCTTGAGAAATTTCAGATTGCTCATGATGTTTCGTAAAAAGATAATTCTTTAAATGGGAACATTTTCAGAATGTACTTTTTTGACACTAAAACAAAGGAAAGATGTGGAGTCGTGGTTATTTATCGGTTATTACGCAGTGATTTTACTGGTCACTGGAGATCAAATTGAGATGAATGTGGAACCTGAACTAAGATGAGTTTGACACCTCCGATATAGACAAACATTTCTACATAGATATAAACATTCTGTCCTGATACTTAAAACTACTGAGCATACACACTTTCCTAAACAGCAGCTGAGGATCGTAACAGAAGTCTAAACTGTTTCCTACCTTGCTAAAGCCTCCTGCAGGAACTCTGAGTCCTGGCTGATCTGATCTACTAGTGTGTTGTAGTGAGTCTGCACAGCCAGAGCCTGGAGGAACACGGCTTTGGGCACCGGTGTGGGGAAGAGCGTGAACGGAGCGTAACTGACCAACTGAAAAACAAGTTGTTAGACGCAAGAAAAGAATGCTGACATCAAGGAAAACCTATTCACCAAAACACACAAACACCGGATGAGGCACGACAGGAATGAATGTAAGCATTTGGGCTAAAAATCCCTCTAATTGCAAACGCGGGCTTAATAAAGATCTGTTTAAAACCCCGTGCCCTAAAGCAGAACGAATTCCTGACATGACTTCACGCTGAACACGCCTGTTTCATCAGCTCACTCTGGACGGGGGACTGTAGCTCACAACTTAACAGATTTAGATTCTGGTCAGAGATGCACAAAACAACTAAAGCAGAACTTTTAATTTATACTTGAAAACTCTAAAACTACACAATTTCTATACTTTGCACACCCAAACTCATTGTTGATGCTAGGATAAGTTCATGAAAGACACAAGTCGTACTGAAATCTGCACAGGAAATGTTTCATGTTGTGTTATTTATAATGTCACTGATCAACTAAAAATGCTTCCTAGTCGTACCTCTGATGAGTTGGGCGTCTCTTGGGCCCTCATTAAGACGCCCTGCAGTAGCGCTGCATCTTTTGCCACATCTGCCAGATCTTTAATCAGAGCGGTGTTCATCAGCACCTCATCTGGTATCCCCTGAGCCATCCTGATCACAATCACAATCACAATCAGCTTTAATGGCCAGATATGCACACAACACACAAGGAATTTGGTTTCAGCTGTTGGTGTCACTCCAGGAATAAGGAAAAGAAAATAATAGAGTAACTATAGAAAGAGGAAAAAATAGAATCATAAAAGAAAACAACAATAAAAATAATATTAATAATAGATAGATAGATAGATAGATAGGTAGATAGATAGATAGATAGATAGATAGATAGATAGATAGATAGATAGATAGATAGATAGATAGATAGATAGATAAGAATATGTGTACACAGTAATGCAAAAGGACAAGTGCAGAGTGAGAATACAGTGCAAACAGCAGAGAACATTGTTCTTGGTACACTGGTATGATTGACCTGAGATGTAAAACCACCCCTACACCTCAGCTGCTCTCAGACAGAGACTCACTGATGGACAATAATCACTTTAAAGTGCAATTACCATTTCAAACTGAACATTTTACTGCATCAGACACTTTAAAGCAAACGTTGCACCTCATTGCGCTATCACACTTTTTAAAATACTTAATACTTGTTTGTATTTACTTGTGTACACATATATACATACATGCATACATACATCTATTTACTTGTTTTATACAGCCGTTTGTTGTTTGTTATCCCATGTTGTTTTAGGGTTTTTTTTTTGTTTTTTTGGGGGTTTTTTTGGAAGTGCCTTTGTAGAAATGTAATGACAATAAATATCCTTGAATCCTTGAAAAACAATCAAGATAAGTGGCAAAACCTTAGAAAAGTGAATAAAACACAAGTGAGGCAGACAACACACTGCTTTCTGTAATAAAAGCATGTAAACAAAGCTTACATGATGCAAAAGGGTGTTGCATTTACACTTTCCAGTAAGTCTGGGTTTCTGTCTTCTGCCTGTCAGGCTCATAGACTGTATAATGGTCAGGCTGCCTTTTCTGGTTGTAACTCCGTCAATACTTTCACATGCATACTCGCTCATAACACTTGTTAAAATTAAGTCACAATGCTGCAGCTAAGCTAATGCTGCTACTATTACTACTACAAAACAATGACACTTTTGCACCATTCTTACTGTTATTTAACAATAGCAATAATTACCCTTGTTGTCGTTCACTAAAGTTGATTAGACAGAAAAATACATTGCAGACTAATAAATACACAGAATTACAGCCAGCAAACGGGACGTTTAAGGCTAAATTTACGACAAATTGAGACTTTCTTGTAAAATTACACAAAAACAAACACAAGACATCAGTACGTCATTAAATACAACACATTCAGTTCCATTTTGTGTACTATTTGTACTTTAGCTCCATGTAGAACACTAAAACACACCTGTAGGAGGACTTACCTGTCGCTAACCGGGTCTGAATCAGGTAGTTACACTTCAACAACCAGCAGCTGCAGGTAAGAGCTAGTTAGCTAAAATAAATTCAAGCTAGCAGGCTTCTTCCGTGCCTGTTCTGTGTCCTGCTCGACAGGTTTCACACTAATGGAGACTGAGGTGAACTAAAGAAGACTCACATCACCGCCTGAGGTGTAGTTTTATCCTCTAAAAGTCTATAAACCGCCTCCGGAACTCACACTATCCGCTGGAAGTGAATGAAAAACCGGATCTACTGCTCCGACCTGCCGCCGACACTGATTGGTCGGTTCCAGCCGGACTGAACCATTCAAAGGGCTCCGGACTGAACCATCTGCTTCTATCAGCCAATCAGCGCCTTCGACGTCACCGCAGGGCTTAAAGTCCAGTGTGGAGCTGAGCGGTGAGAAAGTGCTGACAGGTGAGTGAAACAACGTTTTATAGAGAAGAAAAACACGCGGGAGGCACATCTCACAGGTTTTATTCATGTTTTTATTAGTAGTAATGTAGTTTGAGCAAAGGAGATGAAAAATACCATCCTGACCGACATTTACTGGACTTTTTCTGTCATTATAACGTGCAAAACTGCGAAAAAATAAACAAAAAATGACTGAAAGGTAAGAAAAAGTCAGATCATAGTCTTTTATACGACATATTTGAAACAACAGCTAAAAAAGAACAGAGGATGACATTGTAAATTTATACAAAAAGTTTAAATATTACAGTTAGGCTGCTACCATATTACATAAAATACAAATTACCTGACTTTATATTAAATATTACGGTTAAGACCCTACTATATTATATACAATATACAAATAAATCTGACTTTATGTTAAACATAAATGTGAAGACTATCTATATTATATATAACATATAAATTACCTGACTTTATATTAAATATTAAGGTTAAGAGTCTATTATATTATATATAAAATAAATTAATCTTACTAACTTAAATGCTGGGAGCCTACAACACTGCAAAAACTCAAACTCTTACCAAGTCTGTTTGTCTTATTTTTAGTCAAAATGTCTCATCCCACTTGATTTAAGATAAATTCACTTAACTAGTGACATTTCAGCAGATGGAGGGACTTGTTTTAAGACAATGCATCTTAAATATCCTGTTAAGTCAAACAATCTGGAAATGATCTTGTTTTGAGTTGAGTTTTACAAGAAAATTCAAAACAAGTTTAATACATCTCAAATTAGGAGGTTACATGAAAGCAAAAATCTATTTTTGAGTGAAAAACTGCTTCTTTCTTCTTCTTCTTTTTTTTTTTTTTAGCATGTCTGGCTTATTTTAAGACACCTAAGCTTGACAATCCTGGTAAAATATAGTTTGAAATACGTTTTCCCAGCTAATTTAAAGATCTCAATATTCTAAATATCATATCTCATTTCAAGAAATCTGACCAAGCCATTTTTCACTTGTTCTATTTGCAGATTTTTTCACTTATTTCAAGGTAAAAGTTCCTTGAAATGTTTTTTTTTTTCTTGTTTTGAGAGGAGCATTTTTCCAGTGAATATTATAAACACTAAGAAATTATCTGACTTCATATTAAATATTAAGTTTAAGACCCTTCTATATTATATATAATACAAATAAATCTGACTTTATATTAAACATTAAGGTTAAAACCCTACTATATTATACATAATGCAAATTATCTGACTTTATATTGAATATTAAGGTTAAGACTCTACTATATTATATATAATGCAAGTTACCTGACTTTATATTAGCTGTGTAGTTAGCTTCCTCTGTGACTTACCCACATTGTTAGCTCCTTTAATGACTTCAGCTGTGTAGTTAGTTGTTTTTCTATGACTTGAAGGGTTTGGAAGCAGAATGGTCTGACCTACTTTCTGTGGTTTTTGAGGAAAATGGATTCAAAGTTTTGTGTTTTCCAGAATGGTCTAACATTCACTGTAACGCTATGTTTGAGTTGTGGGTTAGAACCCTTTGTCACTAAAATCTAGACCACAAAATATTACAGAGATGATATAAAACTCAGTTTGGATTGATTGTGGGTTAGACCACTCCGCTTCTATCCCTCACATGTCATTCTGCAAGTTTTCAGTCATTTTAACAATTTTCAATTCATTCCAGATTTAAGTAATTTTGGTAGTTTTTTGTGTCATTTTGGGAAGAATTTTGTTATTTCTGACAACTCTGCTTCTAACCCTCTCACATCGTTTTGCTTGTTTTCAGTAATTTGTAAAAAGTTTTCACTTCATTCTGAACAGATTTAAGTAATTTTGGACAATTTGTGAGTTATTTTTTACATTTTGAAATCATTTTGGAAAGATTTTTGTAATTTCTGACAACTTAAGTGGAATTCTGGACAAATGTTCTGCAATCGTGGATCATTGTCAAGTCATTTTTGACAAATTTTGAGTCATTTTGGATGATTTTTAAAGCATCATGGACAAATTTAGTGTTGTTCTATAAATTTTCAGTCATTCTGGATAATTTGTAATCATTTTAGACAAATTCTGACTGATTTTAGATCATTTTCCAGTCATTTTAGCATATATTTATGTCCTTCTGAACAATTTTTCCTTGTTTTAGATCATTTGTGGAAAAATGGGTTCAAAGTTTTGTGTTTTCCAGAATGGTCTAACATTCACTGTAACACTATATTTGGGTTGTGGGTTAGACTACTTTGATACTAAAATCTAGACTATAAAATATTACAGAAATGATATAAAACTCAGTTCTGATTGATTGTGGCTTCAACCATTCTGCTTCTAACCTTCTCAAATGTTGTGCAGCAGGAAACGAGATTCATGAAGTCCTGGTTAGAAGTCCAGTCCAGGGGCAGAGTTCTCTCCTCCACACCAGCAGAGGGCGCCAGAACATTTTCAAACCAGCCCTGAAGACGTTCCTGTGAGCTTCCTGGTTCTGCAGAGCTCCCTGTGGGTTTCTGTGCAGTGAGACTCTGAGGCCTTCAGGCTGATCAGGAGCTTTCTGTTGACTCAGCAGTGATAGAACCAATCAGCAGAGCAGAGTGTTTGGACGGTGGAGAGGCGGCCGTCCACAGCGACCAGGAAGCACCGAGTCGTGTCCTTTAGTGTGCAGACTTGTAGATGGCGAGTGGACAGCTGTCGAGGGCGGAGGCGTTGGCATGCGCCGGCTGCAGGCATGCATGCCATGTGATGCTCTACTGTGACACCACAACTCAGCTGTTTGGGAGAATTCCCATCAGACACGTCGTCCTGGTGAGCGCTGCTGGTGTGTGTGTGCACGTGCACGTGTGTCATGGACTGAGATGATTGAACAAGCAGCGCACACCTTCCCATTTCTGCGTGTTTGAGTAAAAGCACATATTTCTGAGTGTATAACAGAATGTGTCACTTCCTACAGATGCAGATGCGCTTTGACGGTCTGCTGGGTTTCCCTGGCGGGTGAGTCTTTCCTGCTGCTGCTTCTGTTTCATGTGCTCAGGTAGTACATTTACCTCCGCTGTGTGAAGCCTTCTTCTTCTTCTTCTTCTTACAGCTATAAAAGCTTCACTACACAGAACAAACACTCACATAAAGTCACACATCAAACTGCACAAAAGACCAACGAAAGATAAGACAATGTGCGTGGCAGGTTCCTCTGTAAGGCGCCTTATCTCGTCTTTAAATCTCTCCTTCTTTTTCTTTTTTTTAAACACAGATTGTCAGACACACACTGCTTAATTAGCATTCGACTAAATCTGAATCACTCTTTGTATCTGTGATTTGCGGTAGTCGCTGCCAGGATTTCTGGTGCATCATTCGCCAACACAGCGAAATTATGTAACGAGGCAAGAAGGCAAGTCTGAAAAATCACAATGACATCGGCAAAACAAAGGACAAAATGTATTAAGAAATGAGAGCAGTGGACAGAACCTGCAGTGCCAATCAGCCTGGGAGCTTTGAATGTGACTAAATATGAGAAATTCCTCCAGTGATGCCACCATTTGGGCCGATTTATGCTTTTCATACCCATCTGTGCAGACTTTAAATGTGCACATGCATGCAGTCCATCAGTTTGCTGCAGACAGTCGTATTATCACTCATATGGAACACAGAAAATCAAACGTGAACGTCTCTGAAAGGCCGTGACTTTGCTCTTCCTACAGACTGAATCACAGATTGTGTTGTGGCACCGTGTCAGTGTGAATTCTCCTGAGGTTTGCTGAGCACAGTGGGTGGAAAAACTAGGATTCCTGCTGCGTCTCCAAAGTCCTGCAGCCACTACTTCAATTACAGCTCTTTTAATGATGAATTATTAAGGTGTGGATGACCGAGAATCTCCTCCTACAGTCTCTCCTCTGCACACTTTGGTGGCATTTACATCACACGTACCTTCGTAGGATCTTTAGTCGTGTCTGTTGTATTTAACTTTAGTTCAGATGGAATTATCTTATCAACTATTGTTTTAATAGCAGTAAAGTTTTGTGCATTTTGTTCATTCATGCCCCCCAGAGGATGACTCCTTGTGACTTCGCCTCTAGAACCAACATGCAGTTGCTATTTATGATTTTGATTAAAGTTTTATTTCAGTTAGGTTCAGACATTCATGTTCCACATAGAATAGCCAGGATTTATTGAATAGACATTCGTGGTTCCCAGAGGATTAATGCCACCGACTTCCATGATCCTCTGACTTTTAATCATAAGGTCAATATGTGGGTTTTAGGGTTCCATCAGTTGAAAGCCAAAAGCCAGTCTGAGGAGCCCAAAAAGATCCCAGAAATGGCCACTGTTCATCAAACCAACCTCAAATCTGACACTGCACTTCATCAGATGTTCAGCAATACCTGCAAAATTTGAAGTAGTTTGGATGTACAGTTATCGAGCTATGCAACGAACAGACAGGTGAACACACACAGATTCTGTCATTTATAGGTGACATACCTCAATAAATATTGGATTCATTTTCAAACAATTTTAAACACACATTTATATCCCACTTGGGCTAACTTTTTGGAAGTGATTTTTATTTAGTGCTGTCATAAGGTCAGAATTTAATTTCCTCAATATTTTGGTTGAACGCAACATGCTAGCAACGCTAATGACGTAATGTTTAGTATCAATTAGCATGCTAGCATGACAAACTAATATGATGAACATGGTAAACATTACACCTGCTAAATATCAACCTGTTGGCTTTTTGACTCTTAGCATGTTAGCATATTGACATTTAACATCCTGAGTGCAGGATGTTAAAGTAGCTAGCATGGATGTAGCCTCTTAGTTTTGTTACTCTATTTTTAACAGGTGTTTTTCTAAGCAATATTTAAGGATGATTCCGTAATCAAACTTTAATAGAAAAAACTAACGCTAAAAGCAGTTTATTCCATGCGCTGGTGCTGACTGCAGGTATGTGGTCTTTTAAGGTGTTATCCGCTGTACAGATGTTTGCTTCTGGAACCACAGGCCTTAAAAAAGCCCCACTGTGCTTTATTAAAACTGTCCACATAGCAACTGTGAGCAAATGACCTGCTGAGCTACAACAGAAGTGAAAGCAGCGGTCACTTGAGTTCATTACAGGACACCAAGCGGCCTTTTCTGCCTGTTCCAGTGACATTTAGCGAGCTAACCACACCTCCAAAGAGCTGCTACTGGCTGATTATGTTCTGCTCAAGTTCCTTTGTTTCTGAATAAATCTAGTCCAACAAAACAGATGCAGCCGTAAAACGCGTCTAAACCGCTTCAGAAATGTTAAGTGTGTTCTGTAGGTTGCATACCAAGAAAACAAACGGTCAGAAGTAGAATTAAAACAAATCGTGAATCCCATGACGTTGCCTAGCAACAGGGATGACAGACTCTGCCCACTGGCAGCCAAAGACCCACTGAGGACCCCGTGAAGATCCCAAAAAATGGCTCTGAAGCAGCGAACCTGCCAAGTTTGAAGTAGATCAAATGTTCGGTAGTTGAGAAAACAAAGAACAGACACAAAGAGATCCCTTCATTTATTAGTGAAATCTACATTAGGATTATTCTATCGTACTGTAAGAAACGATCGGAGAGATACACATTTAGCAGACGTTTTTACCCAAAGCAACGTACACTACCATTTAAACATTTGGGGTCACTTAGAAATGTCCTAATTTTAGAAAGAAAAGCATTTTTTTTCAATAATGATAACATTAAATGAATGATAAATTCAGTCTAGACATTGTTAATGTGGTAAATGACTACTCTAGCTGGAAACAGCTGATTTCTAACCCTCCTGTTGTCCTCATTTATGGGCACCAAAAAATATTGTTTCCTTTTCTGAAAAAAATCCAAAAATTCAGCAAAAAAATTCCCCAAATTCCAGAAAATTTGCAAAACCTTCAGGAAGAAAATTCCAATAGTTCCTTAAAAGATTCCCTTAAAAGTTTTATATGAAAAAAAATCTCCCAAATTTGGCAAGAAAATTCTTGTAAATATTTTCAAAAAAATGAGTAAAAATCTTCCAAAAAAAATCCTAAAAATATCTAAAGTGATTCCAAATATATCAGTCAAACTGCTAATATTTTGTTTAAGAAAATTCATTAAAAAAATCAACCAAAGTACAGCGAAATTCCCTGGATTTTGGTTGATTTTTTTTTGTGAATGTTCTTAAACATTTTTTTAAAAAACATTCTTTCCAACAAAATTTTTCAAAAAATTCTGAAGAATGTTGAAAATGTGGACATCAGAAGTTTCACTGTGAAAATCTATTTTTTCCCCACATTTTCAAACTTCAAAACGGGTCAATTTGACCTGCAGGACGACACGAGGGTTAATGGAATATCTCCATAGAGGTAGAGGAACATTTCCAGCAACCATCACTCCTGTGTTCTAATGCTACATTGTGTTAGCTAATGGTGTTGAAAGGCTCATTGATGATTAGAAAAACCTTGTGTAATTATGTTAGCACATGAGTAAAGTGTGAGTCTTTATGGAAAACAGGAAATTGTCTGGGTGACCCCAAACTTTTGAACAGTGGTGTACATCTGAGAGCAGATACAACACAAGCGAGGATCTAGTCAGGAGAAAACAACCTGAATAAGAGCCATAAAACATTCACTGATTGATTTATTTGAGTACCGTTATAAAGTCTCAAGTTTAAAATTTGGTTGGTCTTTGGGACGTAACAAGCGATGAAGAACTCGATGCACCACGATACAGCAGAGACCTGTCAATCACAAGGTAGCCCCACCCTGAAACGTATCCACTTTTATCACCTATTTTGCACCAAATCAGACCATAAGTTCTAAAACTAACATCATATTGCATTAAAAAATGAGCAACTATACTAAATGAGACCATTGGCCTGTTAACACATTGTTTACTGATTCAGGAAATTAAGTGAGAAACACCAATTTTCTCACAGACTTCTACACAATCAGGCTTCTTTTTGCAACCAGAGGAGTCGTCCCCTAGTGACTGTTATAAATAATGCAAGTTCATGACCCTTTTCCGACTTCACACAGAGGTTACGCTCATGTTTTATATTCAGCAAACTAGTTTTAAAATTCACCGAGCGTTTCAATCGGTTTGATTTATTTCCTCTTGCCCTCGGCGGTATCAGGAGAGCAGTACAGCCGGCGTTATTTATCTATCTTCATATCTCGGATGCTGACCTCTGACCTCCACCTTCCGCCCACTTCAGGCTCGTAAACCCGCCAGAGGAGACGCTGGAGGCCGGGCTCAGCAGGGAGCTGTTGGAGGAGCTGGGAGTAGCTTTACCCATATCTGTGGAGGATCACGTGGACTCCTGCTACGCTCCTTCTTCCTCATCTTCCTCCCGACAGCTCATCACCCACTTCTATGTGAAGAAGATGGAGGAGGAGCAGATTAAGGAGGTGGAGAAAGCGGCCGCATCCACTGCAACAGATCACGGCCAGGAGGTAATGCGTCCGTCCAGAGTGACTGATTGCAGCGATTTGCCAGATCTCACGCTCCGTTTGTTTCCTCAGGTTCTGGGGATGGTCAGAGTGCCGCTCTACGCCATGCAGGGCGGCGGCGGCGGCGGCCTGGCGTCTTTCCTGTCGCACTCCTTCATCGGCAACGCTCGCTCGCAGCTCATCGACTCTTTGCTGCGTCTCAACCTCGTTTCCCCGGTGGAGCTGCAGAAAGCGCTCGCAAACTCTCTGAAGATCCACGCGAACGCTGCGAAGGACCTTCGAACGGCAACGGAAACGCTGTTGAAACTCACCTGCTCTGGAAACAAACAGTTTGACCCTCAGCAACACGATCCTGCACACACTTAATCCTGCACGCCGCCATGCTGATTCTGAGCTGGTGACTCATAATTGCAAACTGTGCATCAAACACATTCTCACTTCCTCACCATTAATGGAAATAAAGGTATTTACTGTCCAACACAGCCGAGCTTTTTCTGTCATCTCAGTCCTTTGAATCATCAGCATGTCGTTGATTTGAGCAAAAAAGATGCGAGAAGTATTGTTATTGTAATCAACACTCCTTCGTAAAACCTTTTTATATGCTAATGTCACGATGTGGATGACGTTTTAATTATTCCAGCAGAATGTTTGACACTTACAGCTTAGAAAACATACTGTATACCTCAGAAGATATGGTTGAACAGTTGAGTATTTGCTCCTATGTACAGTGAAAAACTAACAGTTTAGATTTACTATATTAAAGATAAATACACCCCAAAGTCAAGTGACATACTCGGCCAAGTCATACTTTTCACGTTTTGCCTCTTTGAAAACTCTTTGTGGTTTTGTGGTTCATTATCATGCTGGAATATTCCACCTCTGACAAGTTTCTGCAGACTAGAAGTCACCTTTTCAGCCAGTATTGTGGTATATACATCTATAAATGTCATCTTCCCAACACTTTTTACACTCATAGCATCAAACTCCCACTTTCATGCTTCACTGTCAGGACTGTGCATTCACTGTGGTATTCCTCACCAGTTTAACGCCAAACATGCAGAACTTCAGTTGAGTTTAAGTAATTTATCTGGGTGTCATTTCACCAAACATCCATCAGGCTTGTTGTCATAGTTTAGCAAAGTTTCATCTTGGATTTTTCTCCTGAACAACAAGAAAGTTTTTTTCTTGGATGCAGTCCGTACACGCTGACATTATGCAATGTCTTTCACACTGTCTGAGCTGTCACAGAAACTGATTTCTTTTGATAACCACTGAGTCTGGAGTACTTACAAGTCTCATTTTCAGAGCTATAAGATAGCGGATGACCACATAGAGAATGACCACTGCAGCCCTGATTAGTGGTACTATGGTCCTTCTGTACCTCCTGATTAATACTGCAACTGTATTTTCAGAGCTTTTTACTTGCTCACTCATCTTCTCGAATCCGTTTCCATCTGTTGGAAGTCTTAAAATCAGATGTTGTAATTTCTCTTGCAAGTCTTTTCCATGTGGAGCCATGATGCAACTCATTGGTCCGACACTGAGAAGGTTCTGCTGTTCACAGCCTGCAGCCCTGATTAGTGGTACTATGGCTCCTTTTATACTTCCTGTTTACTGTATTTTAACAGATTTTTAGTTGGTCACTGATCCTCCTGTATCCTTTTCCATGTTTATGAAGTCTCATGATCAGATTTTTTTAATTCTTCTGACAGTTCCTTTCCACATGGAGCCATGATGCAGACATGCAGATCATAGGTCCAACACTGAGAAGGTTCTGCTCTTCACAGCTCGTTTAATGACCGTAGTTGATGCATTTAGGCTAATTCGAAATCACATATGGACTCAGTCTAGTTTCATTGATTGGAAGTGTTCTAACTTGTGTGTCAATGATCACAGATGTAACTACTCTGGTCTGATGTATAGAAGGCCAAGCTTCATACAGACGTCTTTTAACGTTTGTTTTCTCTCCAGTCAGAACTCTGAAGATAAAAACATACAAACATGTCAAATATACACAAAGTTTCACAAGCACCTCTCTAATTTGATGGATTCCAAAGGTCTTTCAAGCTAGCCTTGTATCGCTAGATGGGTCCTATATGCTAGCTTACAACACTGTATCAAATTGTCCAAACAATGCACTCAACAAATAATAGCAAAAATATAAAACAAATAAATCTTAGAAGTCCCATCACTGTGTGCCTCTCAGACCATATAGAATAGTTAGGTTTTTCTCTGTAGCTGGACTGCATCTGACCCACAGTTCCACATGTGACCCTGCACTAAATCACTGCTATGTGACTTTCATAGTACATGAAATGAACATTGTAAAACAGTGTTAGATTTCAAGCCAAATGTCACTTTTTAAAGGTTTACATTTACCTTTCTTAACATCTTAGTTGTTGCATTTTTATTAATTAGTTTTAATAATTACAGAAATTCAAACATTTATAAAATTACAACAATAAAACAACAGCCAACTTGAAACCAGAAATTCCAACATTACTGTGTTTTGGACAGTTACAACAGATGTGTTTACTTTCTTTGCATTGAGTCTTCTGTACTTTCAATATGGCCTTACTAAAGTACGTAAAGGAAATGCTCAACTTTTCAACTCTGAAATAATGCAACTGTTCAGAGGTTTTACAACCAGGAGTCATTTGATAATGGGTGATACTACACCGGAGGGAACTCTCCTTTCTTGTTTTGTGTGTAAGATGCAGTCAGAGTTGTGCTTCCTTATATAGGGCTGCATAGGCACCCTGTGGTTTTCTATACCTACCAAGATCAAAGGGGCACCGTCAGCACAAAGATGGGTTTTTTCAGTCCGGTACAATTCTTTGTCTGTCTTTGTGCTGCTGTTTTTTTTGTGATTTAATTTGTAAAGTTAGAGCACGGCGGCGGCGGTAGCGGTGCCATCCAAGGATTAATTACGCCCGTGACATGCTATACAGCCTGCAGGCGAAGATTTGATTCTGTTTAAGTGTACCCTCGGCGCACATAAGGCGCCTGCACCAGATGTTAGTAACCTCATTCTGAGACAATATCGCTGGCAGTGAGCGAGAGCAGAGGCTGGATGCTGCCTGATGCTCTGACTCTACTGAAAGTGCACAATCTATCCAGACTGTTGCAGATGAATCAAGCTGATGCGCTGAATGTGTTGCATGTGATGAATGCACTTCACATCAGATGCATGCAGAATGTAGATGGAGTGAGGAAAGATGCTTTGTGTTGTGATTTTATTGAGGCTCTTATTTGCCTTTGAGAGGTGCTAATGGTGCAATTTGTGAAGCGGTTCGTTGTGATCTGCTGTCAATCGGAGAGAGAAAAAATGCACCACATCCGGCGCAACAGACAGGAAACACAGGAGACGGGTAGCGCAAGAAGCAACTGTTGTTTGTGGTCGTGTTTAATGTCCTTTTTTCTTTTCCTTTCTTGTGTGTGCACATGCCTCCTTTGAAGCGTCGCATCCTGCACGAGCGGCGTGTGAAGAGAAAAGCCTGTCATGTGATGTAAGGGCGAATAATACAAGGTCATCAGGAAAACATTTAGCGGGAGGAGGGGAGGGATGGATGGATGGATGGATGGAGGGATGGAGGGATGGATGGAGCGAGGGATGCTGAGGGGAGAAAGACGGTATATTCATAGCAGCAGCGGTATTTATAGCCGCCCAGAGGAGAGGAGAGAGGCTGGTGGGGGAGGAGGCGTGGCTTTGGGTTGTGGCTTTAACATGGTGAGAGGCTGAGAGGGAGGGAAAGGGGGAGGAGAGAGGCATCTCCCAGCAAAGAGAGAGAGAGAGAGAGAGAGGCTATCTGGCATATTTGGCAGGAGAGGGGAGAAAGGAAGGAGGGAGGGGAGGGCTGTTTTTGAGTGAGTGTGTCCCTGAGAAACGAGAGTGAACGGAGGGGAGGGAGGAGAGCAGAGCTGAGAGAAATCTGTCACATTCAAACACACTGTTCAAGGGAAGCGAGGGATGAGGGAGGAGAGCCGAGGAACAGACAGAAAGAGGCAAGAGAGCGGCTCAAAGTGAGGTACGTCCGGCTGTCATGCAACCCAGAGACGCGTGGACTCATGTGTGCCTGAGTGTGAGTGTGTGTGTGTGTGTTTATATTTAGTTTAGAGGTTTTAAGTGGACCCTGGTTTCACTTGGGTCTTTTTTTCTAAGTGGACAAATGGAGCTAGTGACTGTTGGGGGTATCAATTATGTAATACGTGTGCAGCATTTGCAGTGTTGATGCTCACTGTGTGTGTGCGTGCATGTGTGTGTGTGTGTGTGTTTACAAGCTTGTGTAATTATGCTGAGGTGTTTATGTGGCCATTGTGTGCAGCCCTGCTACACTGCCTTGACCATATGGGCTGATTTACAGCCATTGTAAATATAACTGAACACTCCAGCGCCGCTTTGAGCTGAGGAACCTTAATTCCCCTCCGGTGCTTATCACCCACACTGCACTGACAGATACGTTCACATTATGCTCTTATTAAAGGGACGCAGATAAGCACAAACAAGCTTCTCAGAGGCATCTGCAAAGTAGCATTCCCTTTGTGCGCTTGGTTTGCTGTGCAACAACACAGATTGTGATGATAATGTGACAGAGCAGCAGGAGCAAAGAAACTGCAACCTTAGAGGCTCATGTAGCAGCTGCACGTATATATTTATATATATACACATGTATCTATATATATAGTTTGAGTTTAGTGCAGAGTTAATCCCAGACGAAGGTCCGTGTTCATGCCTCACTTGCAATTTGCCGTCTGTTGTGGATGCACGTTGATTTAAACCACACCAGTGCCGCTGACAGGTTTAAAAAGAAAGAGAAAGCAAACAAGAACCTGGTCTTAAGATTCAAATCCCTGACCTCAAACAGCAACATGCCATGAAGGTTGAGAGCTTCCATTTTGCCTCCACTGCATCAAAACAACCACACACTCTTGGATTCAACATAAAAGACAAGAAAACACATACAATACTCATTCATCCATGTATTTCGAACATAGCATTGAAGAAATGTCATTTTCCCTCCAAATTTCCAACTACATCCATTTACATTAAAGTATTTGCAGAATTTGGTGCAGAATAATCTCAGAATAACATATATTATCATGTGTTTAATTATGCATCAGGTGTAAGCTTTACTTTAATGTAAGTGTAGATTTTCCACATAAGATGGGTTGACTTTTAATTCCTTTGCATACTTCTGAGTCTGCAAATGAGCTGAAGCTGTCAGATAAATGCACTGGAGTTAAGCACAGTGTTATCCCCCCAGAAAGAAGTGGAGTGGAAATGTAAAGTGGCATAAAATAGAATTAGTGCAGCAAAGTACACATATCCTGAAACTGTACTGAAGGACGGTATTTGTGTGAATGTGCTCGGTCGCAGGTTTTCGTGAGAATTCCTCCTACGTTCTGCAGAACGGCGGACGAGATGATGAGGAGAACCAAACTTAAACTGACCTCTAATTAGTTCTGTCATAGAAATTTCCAAAGCTCACGGAGCAGCGGCGTAGAAATGCAGCCGGCCTGTCGGACTTCCATCCCATCACACTGCCCCCTCTGTTTTAGTCCCCAGTTTTTGCCCTCCTACAGGTATGCATTCCACAAACATTACCTGCAAACGATCTCCTGCATTAAAGTCAACCTTGGCAGGCCAGCGATGGAAATCTTTCCGCTGCCCCTTGGCTTCGGTTCTGAAGCCCTGTCTCAAGCGAAATTGCTCTCGGCGCTTTTGCAATTAGGTAGCGAGCCAAAATCTAAAAGGCACCTTAGGCTGTGTGTTTTATATTTACAGTGCTGCAGCCAAGGACCAACAATTTACACCTTTTTTTTTCCTGCAACTGTACATCCTTTAACTCGATGTCTGGAGCCTAAATCAGCGGTTTGCATTGTGTTCCGCTGCCACCTTGAAACTAACTGTCCCTGAGGTGTGTGTTCTGGCAGCGACGGCAGCCAGGATTAAGCATCTGCTGAAAACTTTCAGTGAGATTTGCAGGTACAGAGTAATTCTCTACAGATGGCGAGAAAGTAGAAACCTGTGGTGGCATAATACGACACGGTTTCCTGTTTGCTGTGGCAGCTGCAGCAGCTCAGAGATGATATTTACAAAAGTGTAGAGAATCTCTGGCAACAGGAGAACTTTGTCGGCGATATGATGAATTTAGATTTTGGCTGCTTTGCATAGTTAATCTTGCATCGCTCTAAATCTCATGACACGTTTGAAGTGAAACCTGGGAGCGTTTTGAGCCTGAATGAGGCTCTTTACCTGCTGTAGCTCAGTCAGGTTGGCTGTCTGAGCTGAAATCTAGCAGCCAGTAAATATCAGCTTCCAGTGGTTCAAAGTAGCTCCAGTGTTTGCAGCAGAGCACATCCAAGAGAAAGTCCAGGCTTGGAATTGGACTGTTGTCTAGGTTTTATCCCTACATAGACATTTATAACCTCTTTTTGTCTATTATTAGTAACTAACAATGGTTAATGTTAGAAAACCTTGCATGGATTTTGATACGTGATTGACTTTTACGATTCTTTCCTTCTTGCTCCGTTGTTGAAACGCTCTGAGAAAGTTTTACAAAAGTTCTAGTTATGTTGTCAGCGGGAATGTTTCTTCTAGTTCCCAGAATGTTCTTCTTAAAAACAGGATAAAGTTCTCTAAAGAAGCTCTAAAACTGTTCTTAAAGCATTTCCTGATTGCTGCACTGAGAACATCCTTCCTTAGTCATCATTGTGTTACTAGAACAACTTTCTCAACAGCAACATCCCCAAGACGTCCTCAGGATAGCACAGGAACATGTTCCACCTTTATAAAATATTTCATATTACAAGAATATTTTATAAAAACACATTCTGTCTTCCGAGGCCTCGATAACATCTTGAAACATGAGTGTTGGTTTGAGAACGTTGTTCTTTTGTTATCATAAAACGCAATCTGACAACATCCTCCAAACATCCTCTGAAAACATTCTGCCTTTGTTCACTTTTAATCTCACAGGAACATTATTAGAAATGATGAATATCCTTAAAACGTTCCTTGAACATCAGATTAAAAGGTTTTCTTTCAAACATTATTAAAACCTGTAGGTAATGCTAGCCAGTGTTGTAGGAACGTTACCTGCTTTCTAGACATCCATCTTTATCTCGTAATTGTTAATTCTGGCTACAAGGCCCACTAATGACTACTATGACTACTACTTACAGACTTATTACATATATCAAATTTGAGAAAGAATTATCAACATTAATGAGGCAGAGGTGGAGCCACTTGGTTTGCCTCTTATCATGTTGTTTCCTAGCAACAGGATGACTAAGGCTCCGCCCACAGGCAGCCAGACGCCACATTGAAGACTCCAAAAACATCCCCCCAACAAAAAGCCACCGCTCTTCCAAGCCGCTTTAAACGCAACACTGCCCTTCTTTAGGTCCCCAGCAATATTCCCGCAAAGTTTGAAGTGGATCTGATTAATAATTGTTGAAATATACAAAGAACAGACAGCCACTCACACACACATAGATTTCTTTATTTGTTAGGCTGATGCAGCTTTATTTCAGCTTGTAAATTTGTGGTCGCCACATCCAGGTAGACAAAAATATAATTCCCCAACAGATGACATTACTTTGATGTTTAAATTCAAAAGAGCAACCCTTGAATTAATTAATTCATTAATCTGAAGCGACCAGAAACTGTACATCCATCTAAAACTATAGAAAACAAAAACCATGAAAGGGACATTTTTCTACAGCGCAGGGCCCATCTGATCATTCGAGCTTTCATTATACTTTCATTATATCTACATCATTAGCAAATAGCCCCGGGCATAAATAAATGCTTTTATTTTTTGCATGCTGTATATATATATATATATATATATATATATATATATATATATATATATATATATATATATATATATATATATATATATATATATATATCTCACAAATCTCAAACTTACTCCACCTGAGTGTACCTGACTCTACTGGTCTCAAACCTAGTCTACCCGGCTCTACCGGACTCTACTGGTCTCTAACTTACTCTACCTGGTTCTACCAGACTCTTCCTGACTTCACAGGACTCTACATGACTCTACCCAACTCAACCCGACTCTACTGGACTCTACTGGACTCTACTGGACCCTACCTGACTCTACCCAACTCCACCCGACTCTACTGGTTTCTGACTGACTCCACTGGACTCTACTGGTCTCCAACATCCTCTACCTGACTCTACCAGACTCTACCTGACTCTACCAGACTCTACCTGACTCTACCTGACTTTACCTGATTCAAGTGGACTCTACCCGACTCTACTGGACCCTACTGGACCCTACCTGACTACCTGACTCCACGTGACTCCACCTGACTCTACGGAACTCTATTGGACTCTACCTGCTGTAACTGACTCTACCTGACTCGTGTGCAGCTGCAGCTTCTCAGACAGCAAAGATAAACTTTAAATCAGGCCTGACTCCTTCATGCACCTTTTTAACATTTCACCACTCATCTCAAACACCTGTTCTCGTCGTTGCTGCTCAGCGGAAACCCGATATTTCCCAAAAGTCGGCTTTTCAGGAAGTGAGATCATCTGGCTCAAGGGTCCCACTGACACCCATGTGTTTCCTTCCTTGATTTTTTGTGCACTGTCTTAGCGACGGTTTGGCTCAGTCATGGAAAGCAGCTGCAGACAGACGTCTCAGCTGTAAGAGCTGAAAAATTTAGCAGTTTCCTGCAAAAAAACAACACGACGGCAGCTCGAGTCCTGCGCAGTAACGGGGTCAACATCGCTGCTGGCTGTCAGGAAATCCCCATTCAGTATCAGCCATAACATCTAACACAATATCCCACTTGTGTTGCTTCTGCTTACTGTTCCACTTTTCTCTTTTTTCTCTTCAAAGAAATGAGCAGAAAATCCCCTGGATAGCATCACAGCCCATCACATGTATCCCCTCTTGTCTGGATTCTGCTTTATATTCACCACATGACCTCCTTCCCTCGTTGACCTTGACTTTACGTCTGAAACGCCCAATAACCTCCATCTTTCTGCCCTTTTTGCTGAATTCCTCCCTCCCCTTGCTGTCATTTACATTCGCTTTGTTCTGAGCAGATTAAGGTCGCGCGCTGATGAAGGCCTCCGGAGTCTTTCTCGGGACTCGGGGCCTTCGCTCGCTGGAAATCGCGTTTATTGGCTTTGCTTCCTCATTTGCTCTCTGAACGTGTCTGAAACTGAAATGTGTCTGGATCGCGTCCACCGAGCCGGCGTGGAAGAGGAAACGAAAGGTCGGAGAGCGCCTGCTTGAGTCGCTGCAGCATGTCAGGCCGTTTGCCGTGCTGATTTTCCACTTTGTGAATGCGCTGCACCTCACCTGCGTCGACCGTAATCAGTTTTCCCACAGTGCCGTGGGTTGCAGGAGTTAAACCAGGTCACTGCTGGAGTGTTTTTTTCTGGTCACACTTCAGCTCCAGTTGTGAGTTTCAACCAAACGGTTGCTCGAGGGAACAGGGTTTCTAGTGAAAGCATTCATTGCAGAAACCTGTTGAGAAACTGACACAGGATGTGGGAAGCGAAGTTGCGTCTCACTGAGTGTGTGTGCCGAAGTTAAAAGTGAGATATGAGCAATCCAGAGAGCTGATTTTCATTCTTCAAACAAGCAAAACTTCTGAGGCATTCAGCAGTTTGAGAAATCGAACGCTCTGGAGTCCTCAGGCGCCGCAGTGATTTAGGGTTTTACTTCAAAACGCTGGACGACTTGCAAGAAACTGAGATTGGTCGAAATGAATGAAGCCGAGGGCGAGATCTCCTGAGTTTCAGTCTGTGGTTTGGCCTCCGGTTGCTGCTGAATGTGTTTGTTTTCTTATACAGGAGTAAGGAGGAGCTGAATCAGAGAGTGTTTGTTTCTCCCATAGATCGTTTTTTATAAATTCTAAAGAAGAAACTCTCACAGCTGAATCATTAAGGTGCGTTTAGGCAGAAAGAAAAGTCTGCATTATACAACCTCAGTTACTGGAACTCCGAACTCTCAGTTTCTCTACGTTTACAAAATGCAGAATTTGTTCAGGCTGAAACACTTTAAACTCGCAAAATGAATTAAATACCTCAAAATGCCAGAAAATTTGAATACTCCAAAAATGTCCTAATAATGTGAATAAAATACCTGAAAAATGTTCCCAGAATATAAATAAAATTTCTGAAAAACAGCCTAAAAATATGAATTAAATGCCTGAAAATGTTCTGAAATTTAAATACTCTAAAAATGTCCTAATAACATGAATAAAATACCTGAAAATGTCCCAAAAATGTGAATAAAATACTTGAAAAATTTTCTAAAAATATGAATAAAATACCTAAAAAATGTCCCGAAATTTGAATACTCTAAAAATATCTTAAAATGTGAATAAAATACCAGAAAAATGTCCTTAAAATGTGAATGAAATACTGGAAAAGTTTCCTAAAAAATAGGAATACATTTCCTGGAAAATGCCTTTAAATGTGAATAAAAAGACAGAAAGGAAACTCAGTTAATTGAACTCTCAGTTTCTCTACGTTTAGGTGCAAAATGCAGAATCCATTCAAGCTGAAACACTTTAAACTTGCAAGAACACATCTTTTGTTCAGGGAAAGATCTGCAACGTTCTAGTAATGTTTTCAGCTGGAGTTTTTTTTTTTTTTTTAATTCCCAGAATGTTCATCTGAAAAGCTGAGTAAAGTTCTCTGAAGACTCAGTTCTTTCAGCGTTTTCTGACTGTTGCACTGAGAACATCCTCCTTTCTTATCATCAGAGTGTTTTGTCGAAGAACGTTCTGTAATATGTTCCTCGGCAACGTTGCCAAAACATCCTCAGAATATTGCAGGCAGAGTTTATCAGATTACAAGAAAACATCTCTTTGATCACAGTTATTCAGTTACAGGAAACATTAAAGTTTCATAAAGACAAACCTTACGGATGTAGAGTTCTGTGTATTTGCATGTTAGGGTTGTTTGATTCAGATAAAAATAGTTATAGATGGATATAAACTGAGTGTTTGGCACAACACCGGAAATCAAAAATCTATAATAAGAATAAACCAGAGGAACAGTAATAAAAATGTCCTAAAAATGTAACTAAAACATCTGAAAAAGGTTGAAAAAATATTAATTAACTACATTAACGTGTCCTAAAAAGAATATTCCAAAAATATCTGAAAAATATGAATAAAATACCTGAAAAAATGTCCTAAAAATATGACTAAAATACCTATAAAATGTCCCCAAATAATAAATTACAATTCTAAAAAATATGAGGAAAATGTCTGAAAAATCTCCTAAAAATATGAATTAAATACCTCAAAATGTCCTACAATTTGAATACTCCAAAAATGTTATAAGAATTAGAATCATATTCCTTAAAAATGTCCTTAAAATATAGAATAATAATAATAATAGCAATAATAATAATAATAATAATAATAATAATAATGATAATAATAATAATAATAATAATAATAATACATTTTATTTGTATAGTGCTTTTCAAAAGACTCAGACACTTTACATATAATAAAGCAATGTCATAAAACATAAAATACCTGCAAAATGTCCCCAAAATGTGAATGAAATACCTGAAAAATGCTCTTAAAATATTAATAAAATACCTGAAAAGTTTCCCAAAAATATAAATGAAATACCTCAAAATGTCCTAAAATTTGAATAATCCAAAAATGTTCTAAAATGTGAATAAATTCCTGAAAAATATTCTAAAAATATAATTAAAATACCTGAAAAAAATTCCTAAAAATCTGAATAAAATACCTGAAAAATGTCCCCAAAATATAGATCACATTTCTGAAAAATGTCCTAAAAAGTGCATCAATATATTGAATGATTGGACGTCGACCATCAACCAAACTGTGAACCACAACATGAACCAACATGATTGTTCCTTCCTGCATCCTGCTTCTGTGTTGATCATTAAGAGATCTTCAAAACATTAATGGAGTTAAATGGAAATTCTTTTTATCTACAACTCTGCTGAGGTTTCTCCCCGATTTCAAACCTGCCAGATCTCCTTCTAGAGCCACAGAATCATCAGTTCTAACCACATTTCATTATAGCTACATATATTAACCAGCTCTGAATGAATCAATAAACCAGGAGGCCGCTTTGAGCTGCTTCCTGCTGTCATTTCTCAGCTCATACGTCATGCAGGAACCTCACCGGAGTGTTTGATCGTTACCTCCGTGGACGTCCCCCGAACACGGACCTGGAGGCGCCGAATGTCCTTCATTAGCGCCGTTACTCATCACCTCTCCTGGTCCCATCCCCCATCCTTCACCCTCCATCCCTGCCCTCCTACTGTCCGTCCTCCGTCCCTTCTCTGGTGTCACTGTCCCTTCCTGTCTCGTCACCCTGCCCTCGTTTGTCCGCTCTCAGTGAATCTGCCTCTCTTGCCCCCTTCCTGTCATCCAGGCCGGGTCGCCTATGGATCTGGAACCCAGGGGATTCCATGGACTCATCGACCCGACGCTGAGGCTCTGAGGGCGGCTGGAGAGCAGCGAGGCCAGAGGGGTGAAAGGTGACGACTACCGAGGGTGGAAAGGTTTCAGGAGGGGGAGAACCGGGAAGCATCGGGACGGAAGACGAACGAAGGTCGAGTCAAGATGATGACGTCTCACGGAAAGCTGAGGAGGGAGAAGGGAAGTCTGGCCGAATACGAGTCGCAGATGAAAGGTAAGATGGTCCATGTCACTCCTCTGTGTGGGAATGAATGAGTATTAGAGAGCATGAAGAACTCCAGTATACCGACACAGAGATGAAACTGGATTTAAGATCTGGAAAAACTCAGAATCCTAAAAGATTTGGTAGAAATCAACTGGACCTCCCCGTAGGTTCTTCAAGTTTTTTCAGGTATTTTATTCACATTTTTAGGACATTTTTCAGGTAGTTTATTCATATTTTAAGGACTATTTTTCAGGTATTTTATTCATACTTTAAGGACATTTTTCAGGTATTTTCTTCATATTTTGGGGAAATTTTTCTGAAATTTTATTTATATTTTGGGGGAATTTTCCAGGTATTTTATTCACATTTTTCTAAATTTTTCACGTGTTTTATTCACATTTTTGGGACGTTTTGAGGTATTTAATTCATATTTTGGATATTTTTCAGAAATGTAATTTGCATATTGGGGACATTTTTCAGGTGTTTTACTAATATTCTTTCAACATTTTCCAGGAATTTTATTCATATTTTTAGGATATTTTTGGAAGATAATTTTTTTTTCAGAAACTTAATTTCTATTTTTAAGACATTTTTCAGGCATTTTATTAATATTTTTTCTACATTTCTCAGGTATTTTATTCACATTTTTAGGACATTTTTCAGAAATGTAACTTATATTTCTGTCACATTTTTCAGGAATTTTATTCATATTTTTAGGACATTTTTGGAGTGTTCAATATTTCAGAGATTTTTCAGAATTTTTACTCATATTTTTCAGAGATATAGTTTATATTTTTGGGACATTATTCAGGTATTTTATTCACAGTTTATTCACAGTTATAGGACATTTTTGGAGTATTCAGTTTTTTCAGAAACGCAATTTATATTTTTAGCACATTTTCAGGTATTTTATGAATATTTTTAGGAAATTTTTGGAGTATTAAAATTTTACAACATTTTGAGGTATGTAATTTAAATTTTAAGGAGATTTTTCAAAAGTTTTACTCATATTTTTAGGGAATTTTGAGGTATTTGATTCATATTTTTAGGACATTTTTCTTGAAGACGTTTCACCTCGAGGTGAAGAGAAGTCCAGCTGATTTCTCCTGAAGCTGCTTCGGCTGCACAAGATGCTCTGACGAACCAAAATGGGGGTTATGAGATTTTCCCCAACAGCCTGCATGTGTGTTGGATGTGATTCCGTGATTTGGAGGCTGCATGCCGTGGCGGCTGCATCTCTGTACTGTACTACTAGAGTGTATTTATAGCTAGTATTAGTGATGCTGTCTCCTCACATCCAGTCAGCCCGGGGCTGTGTACTCACACAAACGCAGTGAAAAAGAGTAAAGAGGGGGAAAGAGAGCGAAGTAGAGCGGGGAAGGAAAAAATAAGAGACAAAAATGGGTAAGAGAAGAAGACGGAGGGGCGAGGGAGTTATTTGAGAGGATGATGTTTGTATTAGTCTGTTCCGTCGGGACACTGAACCACTGGCTTAGCTGTGTGTGTTTAATATCAGGTTCTGCTGGATTATAACAAGTGAGCCGCCTGTAATAATCCATATGTTTCTGTCAAACCCTGCAGAGACAACATGGACGGCGTTTTATTCACACTTAATTCCATTAACTACAGCAGACAGTTTTCAGGTTTTACACTTGTGTCGACACATCAGTGTGTAAACATTAGTTTTGTAGCTGCTTTATATGCAATAGTTTGGTCCAGTGATCGACTCTTTGAATTGCTTCTACTGCTAACATTTAATACAGTACAGTAGTAGAAGCTAAATGCTGGTAAAATGTATTAATGTCATATATTTAAAAAGGCTAACTAGCTGAGTTTATGTTAAGCTAATGGCAATATTTTAGCCTCCATGTCCTGCCACCTTTTCCTCCTTTGATAACTGTTTTTTTTTTGCACTGGAGCTTCATTTTGCATACATCATCTTCTTTGGATTTAGTTTTTTTATGCATGTGTTGTAAAGTGAAAGTATTCTGCATGTGTTGTGTATCATTGGGGGTAAAAGGTGAAGCTGCAAACTGTGTTTGTGCAGCTTCAGCTGGTAAAGTTAAAAACCACAAACCGAGCCAGAAACTGTAGTGTGGTCAGTTATGAATCATCTCTAGCCACGATGAAATAATTACCAAGTCAGCGTGCTACCACCTGAATATATCAATGATTAAAGGACTCATGTCTCAACAGCATCTTCACAGGTTTCTAATAAATCAATCAGTTAAGTTGATCCAGAAACATGGATCACATCATTCCAGTTCTGAGGTCTTTAAACTGGCTTCCTGTCCACCAAACAACCGATTCTAAAATACTGCTGTTGGTTTATGAAGCACTGAATGTTTTAAGGCCAGAATACATTTCTCATCTGCTGCTCCGTTGTGAATTTCTGTCCCCAAAATCAAAACTAAGCACAGAGACGCAGCTTTCAGGTTTTATGTAGCACATATCTCAAACTCCCTACAAATCTACTACAACTCTGCATATTTTAACTGTTTTGCTTTTGTTTTATGTTCCATTTACAAATCGTCTTGATGCTTTTTACGTTTAATGTAAAGCACTTTATATTGCTGTAGTGCTTAAATGTGCTGTACAATCTGCCTTTTTTACCTTTTCCTACAAACCTTCTCCTGGTGAAAAAGTTTTAAAGCTGCTACACTGACTGAGGACAGTTCATTTATTATTTAAACAAGTTTCATGACTGTTCCTTGAGGATTCTCACCAATTTGACAAAGCTGGAGGCGTATTTATGCACTTTCACACCATATGCCAGATTATTTTGTTTTTAATTAAATACCGGTGGATTCCTTGCCTCAAAATGGGTTCAAGACATCATGTGATGTTTTTTCCAAACTCCGCCTTGTTGGATTTTCCACTATATTGAATTGTATACATACAAAAAAGAAGTTTATAATTTTTTACAGACCATGCTTTTTCCAATCTTCACCAAAATTGGCACAGATGATCTTCAGAGCGGACCTCATAAAAGGTACCATATGGATTTTTGACTTTTGAAAAAATATATCCGTCACTGCCAATCAAAATTGATGGCAAAGCTTCCAAACAGGAAGTGAGGTCATATCATCATATCTGAGGAAACCGGACCTGGTGTGTTAGCTTCACACCTGATCCTGAGGTTAACTGAAAAACGTTGCATCATTTGATCATTGGAAATCACTGCAATAAAGAAAAATTACTTTTGGTTTCCATCGACAATCTTCTGGTTTATCTTTGACTCCTCTGGACAGAATTGGTTCAGTTCAACTAAATTTGTTGTTTCTTCATCAGTCCACAGGTTCTTGATGGGTTTAAGTCAGGACTTTGGAGAGACCAGTCTAGAACCTTCATTCTAGTCTGATGGAACCATTTCTTTACGACGTCTGATGTGTGTTTGGGCTCATTGTCTTGTTGAAACATCCAACTGTGTCCAAGATCAACCTTCTGCTGATGATTTTAGATTTTAATTTTCCTTCTTCTTTATTCCATTTACTTTGTGTAAAGCTCCAGTTCCATAGAACATGATACTGCCACCTCCATGCTTGATAGTAGGTTTGGTATTCTCGGGGTTAAAGGCCTCAAGTCCTTGAAGTCAATGATTTGCTTTTTCATATCTTTGCTGAGCTCCTCAGACTTTCCCACTGTAGTTTATGTGGCTGAGTCTAATGAGTGGATCAAATGGGTTCTATTTAAATGGGATCAGAAGAATCAGCAGCTGTAGTCAATCATAACTTCTCACTAGAAGAGGTTGGTAAACAAAACTATCTGCATCATCAAAGCTGGTGTTTGAAGTTGCTGTATGTATATTTTTGATCCACCGGAAGACCTTTAATAAATCTACGAAAGAACCAAAATGCATGATGTTTTTCATGACAAAGACTCATGTGTTTCAGTGATTCTTTCATAGAAAATTAAGAGTTGTAGGAATATTTAGAAACTTGAGACTGCCATTATATACCTGGTCTTTACAAGAGCGTGTAAACTTTTATATACTACTGTTCTCTCTGCATGTGTCCGGGCCTATCTACAT
Source organism: Amphiprion clarkii (assembly GCA_027123335.1). Lineage (NCBI taxonomy): Eukaryota > Metazoa > Chordata > Actinopteri > Pomacentridae > Amphiprion > Amphiprion clarkii. Next base: position 34,718,379 of record CM049574.1, read on the forward strand.
ATATTTACTTGAAATGCTGCCCTCCTTTCTCTTTGTGTCTCTTCGAATCTCAGACCTTCGGGCGCAGCTGACAGACCAGATAAAGATTTTGGACTCTCAGGTGGAGGTGAAACAGCAGCAGCTCTCGGATCTGTCTGAGTTTCTCCGACGTCGCGGCGACATCGAGGCCGAATACGCTCGAGCCCTCGACAAACTCACCGAGAGGTTCACCCACAAGACTAAGAAGTAAGCAGAGGGCGTGCATTTGTCTTCTCTGGTTGTTGGGTGGTTCTAAAGGTCGGTAATCTGACGGAGAGCCTGTGTTGTTCTGCAGGAAGGAGCAGTGGGGTCAGTCGGTGTGTCAGGTCTGGTCGGTTCTGTTGACCCAGACCCGTCTGGAGAGCCGAGAACATGCAGCGCTGGGTGATACCTGCTGCAACACACTGACCCAGAGGCTGGTACACAGTACAGAGGACACACACCGGCTGCACAAACGGGTGAGAACACGTTTAATGTTCAGTCACATGTATGAACAAGCAGACACGCAACAAACATGAAGTAAACCAGAATAAACAGCACCATTAGAACCATTAGATATAGCCATATGTTTTCATTTCAGCTCTTTTCTTGGATAATAGGGACCTTACTAATCTTTAAATAGTGTTGGAAATCATTTTACTAGTCAAAAGAAGTGGCTCTAAGGTAAGGCAATGGAATATTCTAGCAAAACAGAGTAAGCTTTTGAGGTTTTCTGTAAGAACATACATAAAATAAGTTTTCTATACTGTTAATATGAGAGTCATGTGGAGGGTTATCCATGAGTTTGAATAAACAATAACAAAAACTTGATCTGTAATGTGAAAATGTCAGATCAGAGTAGGATGTTTAAATGAAGAAACTCCCATGGACACCAATGATTTTTAAAAATGTAGTCTTTCTAATGTTGGATTTATGATAATGTTCTAATACAGTACAGTAGTAGAAGCTAAGCAGCAGTAAAATGTATTAATGTCATACATTTAAAAAGGCTAACTAGCTGAGTTTATGCTAAGCTAATAACGTTATGTATACTAGCCTGCTAAAGCACTAGCTAACTAGACAACTTTATTTAATTTGCTATATTAGCTTACTGTAGCATTACTTAACCACCTAACTCTATATTAAGCTATTATCTCTATGGTATATTAGCTTGCTATAGCACTAGCTGACTAGCTAACTAGCTTACTCTATATTAAGCTAATAATGTTGTGCTTTTTTAGCTTACTGTAGGACAAGCTAACTGACTCTGTACTGACTCTATTAATTAACCTAATTACAATGTTCTATATTAGCCTGCTGTATAGGGTTGCCACCTTTCAGAAATGAAAATCAAAGACGCCCACTGGCTGCTCGGGGCCACGCTTCAATAAAGTTGTAAAGATATTCACAGATTCAGACTTCCAGCATCAATAACTCAGATAAACGTTGTCTAAACATAAACAATGCCTCTTTTCCATCGTTGTAAGGCAGACAATGTGCTACAAGCCCAGTTTTATCAAAAGTAGCTGTCTTTCAAGCTGCAGGACTTTCAACTTTACCAAACTCGGGGCCACTACCACCCAAGGAGTGATATATTTAATTCTGAAAAAAGCATTTAGCCATACTTAAAGCTTTAAGTGCTTTATTAACACAGAACTAGGAGTTTTGTATTGTTTCATGATCACAGGTTCTGTCTGAAATAAGCTAAACATCTCTGCTGATTTGACATTTATTTCATGTCATAAATTTAAAAATCATTGATAGTAAAGTTACAGCTTTAGTCCTGGTTCCTTCAATTATAAATTTGAATTAATCTATTTTTGTCTGTTTAATTGTATACCACCCTTTTTGCACATTTTTCTTTGTCTTATCTTGTCTTTTGCGTCAGTTTTAGTCAGCTTAGTTAGTTTTGATTATACTATAAATCTCCTGTGCTACAATTCAACTTGTCTGTACAATTTTTAATTTATTTGAAATAATGAATTACATTTTACTCTATCTTGTACTTTGCATGATATTTTTTACCAATACCTGTTAAAAAACAAACAAAACTTGCAGTGGAAGATAATGTAGAGTTGTATCCTTGAAGGAATCCTCCTCCCTGAGTGCAAATAATCCATTCAAATCCACATCATTTGTTCTGTAGAGCGCCGTATAGTTGTAGAGCCATGATTGACAGATTTTCTGCATTTTCTATATCTCAAAATATGTGTATTTAAACCAAGGACAAACAATTTTACTCAATTTCAGTTCTTTTTTTTTTGCAGACAGTCAGTATCTGGAGTAAAGTTTATCACAGTACACTAACAAACAGGAATCACTCAAAAACAAACCAGAGACTTGAGGCATAAATTCATTAAAATAGATTTATTTTTTTCTAGTGCTGCAACATTAATTTTGTAATAAAACACGAATGACTCCAGTCGTTAGTCGGCAGCCTCGAAAAGTGAACAAAACTCACAAAATAAAGTCCAGAAGTCGACACACGCCGAACACAACGTGAGTCTTTGGATGGACTCCGGTCTCTGGAAGCGCTGAGGCATCTGCAGCGTCGTTCATCTTGTAAAGTACACAGAGTCGTCTTGTTCAAATTACAGGTTGTCAGACACGCTCTGTACCTATCTCATGGTGGAAAACGAGCAGAATCTTAATGAAGCCGCTACAGAGCAGCTAAGAGGCGTTTTCAGGCCCGATGCCAAACACAGCGAGCCTCTCAGGACGCTGCGCTCTCAGCACCGAATCCAACACATCACTGCGTCTTATTCAATAAGTGATGCTGTGCAGTCGACAAGTAGCAAAACAATATTAGGCAGATTAGAATGACGACGAGGCTCCGTTTCTTTCTGCCAAGAAATAAAGTAGCCGAGCGACACGACTGCAAAGTGGAGCGTTGTTATTGTTGTAGCTACTCTGACATCTTTATTCGCTTTCCTGCCCGACATTAAATGACAGCATTGATACCTGTCGCATGTCTAAAAATCTAAGTCTTATAATAAAAGAAGCAGCATACAAGCACTTCAAAGGGTTATTCATTGCATCGCACAAAAACCGAAATGCAAAAGCAACAAATTGTGTTTTTATGGGGAGTTACAAGCTGGAGCTAAGCCAAGCTAATCCCATTAGCTTCATATTTAGTTCACATACACGAGAGCGATGTCGACTTTCTCCTCTAACTTTAAATTAGGAAAGGAAATAAGCATAATTCCTGTATATATGATAAAACTGTGAGGACATTCTTGTTCCAGATATTACTCAGAATAAACAAAAAGACATGCATTGCATAAAAAGTAGAAAAGCAGTAAGATATGAGTGTGATGCGTTACTGAAAACAAAATAAGTAAACCAAAATAAGACTAGAATGCAGCAATAAGAAATCATGCTGGCAATTATACTGAAGTAATAAGTAATATCACACATAATCATGAAGTATTGCTCTTAAAAATTAGATGAAAATGAAATTACGCACATTAAACTGACAAAGTTGCACATAAAAATGGAGATATTGCACGTATAATAATCAAAATGATGTACATAAGAATGAAATTTTAAACATGAAATTGAAATATTGCATGTTACATTGACAATATTGTACATGAATGTAAAATACTGCACATGTAATCAAAGTAGTACAGATGAAACTGAAATACTGAACCTGAAAAATTAGATGAAAGTTAAATACAACATCTAGAAAATGAGATAAAAATGAAATATTGTGCATAAAAATTAAAATATTTCACCCAAGGAATGAAAAATCAAACACACTGCACATAAAAATTGAAATATTTCAATATTTCATTTCAATTAAATATGAAATATTGCACATTACACTGACAATGTGTACACAAATGTGAAATGTTGCACATGTAATCAAAATATCTTACATGAAAAATAAATGTTTCACATGATATTGAAATGTTGCACCTGAAAACTTAGATTTAAAAAAATGAAATATTGCACATTATATTGACAATGTTGTACATGAAAGTGAGATATTGTGTATACAATCAAAATGTTTCACATGATAATGAAATCATACACATGAAATTGAAATATTGCACCTGAAAAACTAAATAAAAATAGATGAATGTAAAATATTGCATGTTATCAAAGAACTGCACCTGAAAAATTTGATTAAAAAAGTAAATATTGCACATTTGATTGACAGTGTTGTACATAACATTACAATGCTGCACATGTAGTGAAAGTTTTGCACGTGAAAATTAAATACGGCACCGAAAAAATTAGATTAAAATGAAATATTGCACATTACACTGACAATGTTGAACATGAAATTGAAATATTGCACATGAAAATGAAATACTACACCTGAGAATTGAAATGAAAATGAAATGATGCACATTACAATGACAACGCTGTGCATGTAATTAAAATACTGCACATGAAAAATGAGATATTACAGATAAAAAATGAAATATTGCAAATGAGAAATTAAAAATGAAATATTGCACATTACATTGATAATGTCCATTATTATGAAATATTGCACATCTAGTAATCGAAATGATGCACCATGCAGTGAAATATTCCTCAAAAATGGACATATTGCACATAAAAATGACATAAAATTAAAATATCGCACAATACATTAACAGTGTTTGACATGATAATGAAATATGACACATGAAACTGAAACATTTCACATGTAATCAAAGTGTTCCACAGGAAAATTAGATGAAAATGAAATCATGGACATTACATTAACAATGCTGTACATGAAAATGTAAAATATTGCTCATAAAAGTGAAATATTATACCTAAATGTTTCAATATTGCCCATTACGTTGAGACATAAATGTGAAATACTGAACATGAAATTTTAATGTTACACATGGTCCTGAAACCAATATTGCAAATGAAATTGGTATTATTGTTCAGATGTAAGTGTCTGATGTGTTTGCTGTCATAATAATGTTGATAAATTATAAACCACACTGTACTTTAATGTTAAAATGACTAAAACACTGTTCTGTGCGTTGCAGAGCAAAGAAGTTGGGATCCAGATGCAGGACGAGTTGATGAAGGTCACCACTGAGCTGCAGACGGTGAGAACTTTGATGCTGTAAAATATTAATAGCTGTAAACGTCTGCTGACAGCTGATGTTGGTTTGTGCTGTTTGACCCGATGAAGGCTTTAAAGACGTACAACCAGTACCACACCGACTGCCTGATAGCCGAGGGGAAGCTGAAGGAGGCCGAGCGGTTGGAGGAAAGACACACCGGGAAGTCTGCAGAACTGGGACCAGGTCAGCTGGTCGGACAGAGGAGGAGTTCTGTCAAGAAGATGGAGAGACTAATGGAGAAGGTGAGAGTCTGGAGGTCTTTGAATAAACAAACCAACATCCTCTGCTCAAACTAAAGGCCTTCTAGCAACATAGCGCCTCATGCACTGGATATTTCTTGACTTGATATACACACTTACATACAGCTGCACCTTGTGTTGAATCTTTGCACTATTTAACCCTCCTGTTGTCCTCATTTACGGGTTTCCTTGTCTGAAAAAAATCCAAAAATTCAGCAAAACATGTGAAAACATATTTTTTTTCCCACATTTTCAAACTTTAAACCGGGTCAATTTTGACCTGCAGGACAACACGAGGGTTAAAGCCATACCTTTTTGTATATGTTCGCTAATTTGCAATATCTAGAAGTGTTTTTGCAGTTCTTAATATACCAAACAAGAAAAGCACTCAGAGAGCGCAGTACTCTGCCTTAGTCCTTGTATGATTTCCAACGGATGAGTCCTGATAAGTCCTCAGCGATAGATTTGTAGCAGGATCACAATCATGTGATCATCAGCAGGCAGCTGATGTAGTGTTCACTTGTTGTCATGGTTACAATGACGCTATCTTGCAATGATACAGAAATCTTTAACAAATCCATGGATCCAGACTATAAGCTGCATCACTGCCAACATCTAACCACTTGGTCCTTGTGTCATTTCTGACCTTCCCTGAAAATTTCATCCAAATCCATTAGTCTGTTTTTGAGTAATGTTGTAGACAGACAGACAGACGGACAGACAGACAAACGGACAGACGGACAGACAGACAGACAGACAGACAGACGGACAGACAGACAAACGGACAGACGGACAGACAGACAGACAGACAGACAGACGGACAGACGGACAGACGGACAGACAGACAGACAGACAGACAGACAGACAGACGGACAAACGGACAGACGGACAGACGGACAGACAGACAGACAGACAGACAGACAGACAGACAGACGGACAAACGGACAGACGGACAGACGGACAGACAGACAGACAGACAGACAGACAGACAGACAGACAGACGGACAAACAGACAGACGAACAGACGGACAGACAGACAGACAGACGGACAAACAGACAGACGGACAGACGGACAGACAGACAGACGGACAGACAGACAGACAGACAGACAGACAGACGGACAAACAGACAGACGGACAGACGGACAGACAGACAGACAGACAGACGGACAGACGGACAGATGGACAGACGGACAGACAGACAGACGGACAGACAGACAGACGGACGGACAGACAGACAGACGGACGGACGGACAGACAGACAGACAGACAGACAGACGGACAGACAGACAGACGGACAGACGGACAGACAACCCAGCTCCGATCGTCACATAACTTCGCCGTTTTCCTTGGTGGAGTAATAATCTTTAAAGAATAAGCTATCTCACTGTTTTCATAAAAACACTTGCACTTACTGTTTTTACTTATACTAGATGTTTATTACTCCAACAAGGAACACAGCGGAGATATGTGACGATTGGTGTTGGTCTGTCTGTCTGTCTGTCTGTCTGCCTGTTAGCAACATTACTCAAAAATGGACTAACAGATTCGGATGAAATTTTCATCCATGTTTTGTTGATTCCAAACTGGTTAGCGACGGCTTTCTTGCCGATTTCTTCTTCGTTAAGCACCAACATATCTAGAATGCTCATCTTTTAAGCATTTTTAAGTGATAGTTTTGTTTGGATTATCTGTTTGCTTCACATACGCAGATTTTTCAAACTGGTTAGTAGCGGCTTTCTTGCCATATTTTTCTTCATTGAGCACCAGAATATCTGTAATTCTCTTCTTTGAAGGACTGTTAAGTTATAATTTAGTTTGGATTATCTGTTGACTTTACATATGCCATTTATGCATGGTGGATTTAAAAAGCATTTTCGGTCATTTAATGCGAGTTTTACACATGTTTTATAAGACTTTTTTCTTGCCTTTTAGAAGATTAGATTAGATTAGACTAAATTCTGTTGATCTTTACTGTCATTGCATTAAGACAATGAAATGCAGTTTAATGTCTCACCAGAAGTGCAAAAGCAGCAGTAAAGCTCACAATATACAGTATGTTACAGTAAAAACTATATGAATGCGCTAATTTATGAATATATAGATGTGGGTACAATATAAAATAGATAATCTACATCCACTGGTGGAGTTAAATAGTGGTATGAAAGTAAAACACTATTAATATGGATAGTGTGAACAGTATAAAAAGACATATTTACAGGATACATACAGGACCAACAGTATGAACAATGTATTGGGTGTGATATTGAGGATATAAACACAGTAAAAGTGTAATTACTTAACTATGATCAAGGCCTGTTGTGTTGACTTTGTAGAAGAAAACAACAGGTGGGCTAATAATTATTTCCAAAGCTGCGTGAGGCCAGAAACTTCAGGATGTCCTCCTACATCTGGTCGCATTTCTCAGCACGCCAGTTTTCCTGATTCACAATCCTCTCTGTGTGGCGGGAAGAAATGTGAGTGTAAACAAACCAGAGCCTGAGATGGATGACGGCTCGGTCATACGAGCAAGACGTCGACGCTTCAGGTGTGATGAAGGAGGTCTGATGGTGCTGCAGGACGCATGCAGCAGCTCTGAGGAGGAAGCTGCAGCAGAGGAAAGAGAATAGTCTGACTGAGACACAGAGAGGGAGGTAGCAGGCCTCAGGAAGTCTACAAGTGGGTTTACTAAAGAACAAAGCGCTTCTTCTTCCTGTTGTTCTGTCTGTGCATTCAGGTGTTTAATATGATCCATCCTCCTCCACATGTGTTTCTGTGTGTAATTTTCTCTTGAATGTGTGTTTTCAGAGGCACGGCAGAGTTCAGGAGACCCAGCTGAAGTGCACCAAAGCTCGGAACGACTACCTGCTGAACCTGGCAGCAGCCAACGCAGCCATGAACAAGTATTACCTGCAGGACGTCAGCACGCTCATCGACGTAAGGAACACGGGATTTAGGTCGGGTGATACTCTGACACAAATAAACGGGTTTCAGTCACCTTTTAGTGCAGGATGGTTGTCAGTGTTTGCCAAAGAAAAGCTGAACGGAGAATCAAAACCTTCCTCAGAATCAGCTTTAACCCTCCTGTTGTCTTCATTTATGAGCACCAAAAATATTGTTTCCTTGTCTGAAAAAAATCCAAAAAAATCAGCAAAAAAATTCCCCAAATTTCTGAAAATTTGCTAAATCTTGAGGAAGAAAATTCCAATAATTCTTTAAAAGTTTCCCTTAAAAGTTTTAATTAAAATAAATAAATAAATAAATAAATAAATTTGGCAAGAAAATTCTTGTAAATATTTTTTAAAAATGAGTAAAAGTCTTACAAAAAATCCTAAAAATATCTAAAGTGATTACATATATATCATTAAAACTGCTAATATTTTCTTTAAGAAGATTCACATAAAAATCAACCAAAATCCAGCGAGATTCGCTGGATGTTGTTTGATTTTTTTGTGAATATTCTTAAGAAATTTTTTTTTTTAACATTTCTGTTTTTCCACCAAAAATTTTTCAAAAATTTCCTAAAAATGTTGAAAATGTGGACATCAGAAGTTTCACTGTGAAAATATTTCTTTTACCCTCATTTTCAAACTTTAAAACGGGTCAGTTTGACCCACAGGACGACAGAAGGGTTAAAGGCCACACAACATTCCAACAATTTGGATTCAGCTGTTCGTGTCACCGTAGGAACAAGGAACGAGAACAATAAAATAACTATAGAAAGAAGGATTGTTAATGGAATATCTCCATAGGGGTACAGAGGAACATTTCCAGCAACCATCACTCCTGTGTTCTAATGCTACATTGTGTTAGCTAATGGTGTTGAAAGGCTCATTGATGATTAGAAAACCCTGCAGTTATGTTAGCACCTGGACAAAAGTGGGAGTTTTCATGGAAATATGAGGTTGTCTGGGTGACCCTAAACCTTTGAATTGTAGCTGTTTTGCTACAGTGATAATAAAGTGCAAAAAGCAGAGAATCCTGTTCGTAGTGCAAAGGTAATGGTCATATACGTTGGTATATAGTACAGGTGTGGGGGAATGGCTCAGCTGTTTATTAGGGGGATGGCAGTGGGGGAGAATCTGTTGTTGTGTGACTCATGACTCATGGCTTCCTTCCCTCTCTCCTCCACTCATTCCTTTTTCCTCTCCCACAGTGCTGTGACCTTGGTTTCCACCTGTCCGTGGAGAGGGTGATGAAGTGCTACCTGGCCAGCAGGTGGCGCATCCAGAAGACGGAGGAGACGGGGCTGAAGCAGCTGGAGGCCGCCGTCACGTCCCTGGACCAGGGAGGAGACAGAGATGCGTTGCTACAGCAACACGACTCGGCCTTCTGCCTCCCGTTCAGATTCAACTACCATCCACACGAAGGAGACCAGGTGACGTTACAGACTTGGGGTATAAGTCGAACATTTTCATGCACGTTTTCCATTGCTTTCTTTGCCTCTTTTAGCTATCTGTTACTTTTTTCAAAATCCAAAAAGCTGTAGATGGAATTTTGTGTCGTGCAGTAAGGTGATGCTTTTTGGTGAATTATCCATTTTAACAGCAGTGCTCACTTCCCTGCATTCAAACGTTACATCAAAACAATGCACTGCAGCTCTGGAAATAATGATTTAATCACTGTTTTTTGCATCTGTCTTGGTGGTTCTGCTGGGTTTTCTTCTTAAAGTTGTAATGGACAGATGTTCCACTCTTTCCAAACTAATTAGCTACGACTTTCTCCCTGTTTTCTTCTTCATTAAGCACCAAAACATTTGGAATTCTCTTCTTTTAGACATCATCCAGTTTGGATTATCTGTTGACTTAAGCAGTTTATGCACCAAAAAATGGTGGATTTTAAAAAATGTTTTCGGTCATTTAGTGTGAATTTTGCACATATTTTAGAAAATGCTGTGGTTATTTACCTACGGAGAAATTCAAATAGAGTTATTCAGTGCTGAAGCTTTCTACATACACTAGTCAGCTAGTTTTACCCTCACAGATGTCATGAGCTTAGGGTTAGGGTTATGGTTAGGGTTAGGGTTAGGGGTTTAAGTTAAAGCTAGCAGCTCTGTTTAGCTCTTTTACTTGGATTTTAAAGTTTACACCAATAACTCCAGCCAGACTTTTTACGCAACATGGTGTTAAACTTCCTCTTTCTCATAATTAAACGTAACTTTACCTTCAAAGACATTTTTTCCAAAGAACTGCAGCTTTAGCCTCAGGATTTTTGCATTTTATCCCTGCATTCAAACAATTCCACCCTCGATATTTTAGCTTAGCACCACCCAAGACAACTGTGATCAATTTAAAGATATAGCAATTTTTCTCCTGCAGCAAAATTATAATCGGCTGCAGTCAGACCATTCTACACTGCAGAAAAGAATGGTCTGACTATGTAAGACTACCATAACTCAGACATATTTTTGCAGTGGTAGTTAATGATGGATAAATAGCCTAAGTGGTGAGATGGTTCTCTAATATATCTATATTTTACAGGTTAAAAATGTTTCCAGAGCTAAGCATGGCCACTCTGCGAAGAGTTTGATTTGTCTGCATGTTGAAGCTTGTGGAGACCCAAATAAATGGTGACAAACAAAACAACCAAACAAAAAATAATGTGACAAATTGAAGTTTAATTAAATAAATTTTCATTAAACTAATATATTTTCATGTGTGTTGTTTTTCCAGAAGCAACAAACTGCTTTAACATCACTTGCTCTAAGCTGCGAATGTTAGCATGCCCCGCTAACTAACTTACTGCAAACAGTAGCTAGCTAGCATTACTTTCAAAACCGAGGTTAGCCAAGATGCTGCTACCTGATAGTTTAGAGTAAAGCTAGCTAACCCGTCCTGCTCTTTAGCTTGGATTTGGAAGTCTTCACCAACGTTTTCATAGTTAACCTTAATATTAACTGTAAAGACTTTTTTTTCCTGGGTCACGTAGCTTTAGCCTCAGGCTGTTAGCATTTTATAACATAAGTGCATTCAGTATTCAAGATCCCTTTAGATAATTAATGTTCCAACTTTAAAAGGAGTCAGATGGAAATAAATTTTTTAACCAACTCACAGTAAATTAGCAAACTAGCTAGAGCTAATATAATCTGGTAACTTCTAGGAGACTAATTTGAATTCATTTGACAAAAGAAAAGCATTATTCTTCAAAGGAACACCTGCCTGTTGTTTTAAGACAGAAACCATGTGAACTTCTTCTTCAATATTAGATTTCTCTGCAGTTGATGTGAATCCATCAGCTGCTGCTCTTTGTAAAGAAGAAAACTAACTTTTTCCAGCCAAACTTCACGGCTACAGTCTGAGTGCTTCATGTTCAAATGGTTTCAGGTTAATCTCTCACTTTAACATAAGCAGGGCTGCAACTAGTCATGTTTTAATGACAGATTAATCAAGTTTTTCCTCAATTATTGTGTAATTTAGTAAACAAAGACAACCAAACCATTGCAAGTTCCGACAGGTGTTGTTTAAGTATTTAAACAAGATTGAATTTGATATTTTCAGAATAAGACCCTAAAAGTATTCAGGATATTTTTTGTTCTTATGTAGGATTATGTAAATACTGTCATATGTATAAAAGTATTTGTGTGTTTTACGTATAAATTGCTCTGTTTGGACATTTGTCAGGAAAAATATCTCGCTCCTTGCTAATAACAAAGCTAATATTCCTGCTCATACAGTTAAAAAGACTGAATTCAATAAGACGGTAATAAGATGTGTTCAAATCCTCACTCATTTTTATAATTATGTAAAAGATATAATTAAAATACATCCTTTACACTTTTATGGCTGTAAAGTTGGCAGTAAATTTGATTCTAAGTGGCAATAAAAAGGTCTTTAAAGAAGTTTTTAATTAAACTTGGGGGGAAAACCCCCTAAGGGTAACTTTATTCCTGTGATCAGATGAAACTGAGACACTTTGTCCTACTTTTCTGAGAATTCAAAGACTCATTCAGTAATTATTAATAATATTATGTGGTAAATTCACCGCTGTCAGCTGCATTTGCGGCGACAAACTGGAAAGCTTGACAGGAGTTTGGCAAACAGTGGCTCCGTCTGTTTTCCATTCGGGCTCCAGGAACACCCTGCTGCTTGTTTACATGTTTTGTTTGTCTTTAATCGACGTGTTTTTGGAGACGTCTTCGGATAAACGTCCCACCGGTTCGACCTCGACGCTCCTCCGTCGTTTCATCCTGTTTTGTTTGTTGTGTTCAGGTGTGCGAGGTAAGCGCGGAGAGCCAGGTGAGGTACGAGCTGGAGACCCGGTTCCAGCAGCTTCAGTCTCGCCTCGCCGCCGTTACCTTGGAAACAGAGGAGGTCAGCTGATAGTTCTCGCTGTTTCCGTAATGATCTGTCTGCTGGGAAAAAAGAGTCTTGAATTAACAAATAAACTTCTCTTCCTCAGGTCAGTAAAACACTTAAAGCCACGCTCGCCGCCCTGCTGGACACGATGTGCGACAGCGACTGTAACCCCTCCCCCGACGTGGCCAGCAGCCTATCACACGAGCCGCCCGGAGGAGGAACCCTCCCCAAACTCACCCTCGCCAAGCGTCGAGCCAATCAGCAGGAGACAGAGACCTACTACTTTACAGTGAGTTCAACCTAGCTTTAAAATAAAATCAACAAAATTACACTGCAAAACTCAAAAAAAGCTGAAGGAATCATCAGACTTTCTACTTTCCAACGGTCCTTGAACTACTCAGGAAAATCAACCAAATTTAAATTAAAAACTATTTTAAAAATTGTCAAATTCTGAGTCAGTTAGTGGCTCAGCTGCGACCAACAATCATGTGACAAAAATTCGTCTGAACTGCAGGCAGTGTTTATGCGCAGCAGCCAGGAAACAAATATGGAAATGTAAAAAGCAAATTATATAAATGTAGAGTCACTGTTGGAAGAATTTCCATGGTGATTCCAGTTTTTTAAAATTTTTAAAAATAAAAATGTTGATATTCAACTTTCTATGTTTTTTTGAGGTATTATTTCTTTTTGTAAAATAAAAAAAAAACAAAGAAATGATTTAGTTTCTTTCTTTTTTAGAGGATTTATGGCATTAAAACTTTGTTATACTGCACAGAAGACATTTCTAAATGATCTATATTATCTATATTGCAGTGAAAAACGAACCTACAGTGACAGGAGCAAAAAGCATTCAGTGGGTTAATACAGTACAAATGCAAGATTATTGTGTGTTTTTATTTATTATCTTGTTGTTAGGTATAATTGTATGATTGTTTTATGTGTGTGGATCATTTTCATGGCTGCAGCACGAGTAGAAGGACGATAACTGATTATTTACTATTAGCTGTTGTCAGCTTATTGTCATTATTTAATATTTCAACTGTTTTTGATCTCAGAAAGTGAAGGAGTTCCTCACCAGCAGCTCTCTGACGTCCAAACTTCAAGCCAAACATGATCTCCTCCATGATGCCATTCAGAAAGGTACCTTTATAGATAGTTTAGACTCAGTTTTAGCATTTGTTCTAACTTTTCTTTGATCATATCTTTGAGACGTTACCCATGATGCACCCTGACAGTGTGTTCTACTAGTAGTGACTAACGTCGTCTGGAACCTCCAGCCTTCAGCAGAATCCGTCTTCATTCCCAGCTGGCGCCACATGGGAACATTAATCAGACTTTAGTCCATCTGGAGCCACAAACTAACGCAGTTCAGTGTTTAAAATCAGTCACAGTTCCCTTTGATGACCAGCTCTGATGGTTTAGTTCCACAAAACATTCTGACAAAGTTCTACTGCAGAGTTCTACTGTGTTCCTCTTAAACGCAGGATATTTAAAGATGTTCAAAAATAGTTAGAACTGAGAAGGTTCTTCCTTTGTTGTCATATAACATTGTGGAACATTGTGGGAACGTTTCAGTTCATCCCCAAGAACATGGCAGACAGAATGTTCTACTTTTTTAATAGATCCCACGACAGGAACATCTTTTAAAGAACATTCTGTCTGTTTTCTGAGGTTTTAAAACATCTTGAAAACGTTTTTTGAATGTTGCATTGAGAACATCCTTCCATTGTTTTCACTGTGGGAACGTTTTCTAGAAGAACGTTCTCAACATCAACATCCCCAAAACATCCTCAGAACATGGCAGGATAAACGTTCCACCTTTATTAATGTTTTAAATTACAGGAACGTTTTATAAAAACACGTTCTGTCATCTGAGGCCTCGACAACATCTGGAGAACGTTTATTGAATGTTGGTTTGAGAACGTTCTTCTTTAGTTATCATGGAATGTTGTGAGAATGTTTTCTAGAAGAATCTTTCTGTAATGTGTTCTCCCAACAACGCAACATCCCCAAAAAATCCTCAGAAAGTTGTAGGAAGAATGTTCCTTTGTAAATTATATCACATTACAGGAACGTTTTATAAATATTATCTGAGGCCTCGACAGCATCTGGAAAACATTTTTAAATGTTGGTTTGAGAACGTTCTTCTTTAGTTATCGTGGAACATAATCTGACAACATCCTCCGAAGGTTGATTTTTTAAATGATTGATAATTATGAGCATATAAAATTAGCAGCAATAATCAACAAATTCAGACACGAGGTTCAAATGTTGTCATTTTTGTTCTTAGTCACACATTTCTGCACAAATCTGCAGGAAAATTTCATTATTGATCAATGACTGAAAATGAATACTGGCTTTCTATTTTCTGTATCAATTGATTTATTATTATTTTTTTAAAGGTCATTTAGTTTTTTTCGTTGAGAATGAGATGAAAAAATTGACACCACTGAGTGTTTGTACAATAAATAAAAGCAGCCACTTAGCTTAGCTTAAAGGCATTTTTATTTAAGCATAAGTTTAAGCCTAAATATAATTCAAACCGATAAATTATATAAAAAATCACGACAGTACAGTTGTTATGAATGTTAGAATTAGCTATACAGACCTGGACTGTTTTTTGTACCGTGCTGTAAACACCTTTATTTCTGCTGTACAGTTTAGCATTTTAACATGGAAGTCTATGGAGGTTGACTCACTTTTCACACAAGCCTCCAGTGGACATTTGAGGAACTGCAGTTTGCTTTGAGATCACTAGCAAGTGAATCAATCAATTAAACATCCTCTAAAGATTGAGTTTTTTAGATTATTCAGTTACCTTTATAGGAACATTTTTGGGGCAATTAAAACATTCTTTTGACCTTTGATGAATGATTTCTTTTTTAGAATTATTAGAACTTAAGTAATATTTCCTGCCAGCCGTGAGACGCTAAATCAGAGTGTTTTCTGTGTTTTTCCTCCAGCTGAGGCCGTGGACAGCGACCCTTCCAGGTAAACAGTGTGTTTATAGTAGAGAGAGGATGTGACTGAGAGGCTTAGAGGCCAGGAGAGAGCAGAGAGGACGAGGAAGGAGGCAGAACTGAACCAGAAAATCACTACATCATGCAGAAAGTCTTGATATTAGCGGGGGATGCTTAACTAATCATAGCACTTATCAGATCTCTTGACTACCATCATGCATCATTTTATCTATTATATTTCCCAGAATGCAAAGTGCTCGGTCGGTTCGCGTCAGGAAGTCCCGACCCGTTTCCCAATTCTGCCACACACTCTTCACCACAGACATACTGTCCTACATACAGGTAACCCTGGCAGCAGAACGCACCTTTTTCTCTTTTTACTTCCCTTGTTTTGCTTTCTGCACTGAAATCATGTGGAAAAAAACCAAAACAACCCTGAGCTGAAATCCGGGTTTTTCTCTGGGCTCAGTCGGTCCCTGTGCTCTTCACGTGTTTGGTCATGCTTCTAGCTTACTGCTGGCTTTTCTCTCCTTTTTCAGTCCACCCCCCTTCTTTTTATATCTCTTCCTGTTGTGAAAGGGATTAGAACGCTCCGGCCTCTTTGCTGCCTCCTCTCCACTCCTCTACTGACTGTGTTCTCTCCCCGCCGCCTCCAAATCTTTATTCCCCTTATTGTGGCTCTCCCTCCTCGTCTAATCGCTGCTTCTTCTTCTTTCTTCTTTTCTTATTTTTTCCCGTCCCTGCTCTGCTGTGCTTTGGCTTTGGTGCAGGAGAAGAAGGCGAATGTCTCGGACTCAGGTACCGGAGCAAACCATCTGTGACTGCTTCTGAGCTGCATGTGGGCCGTTTCCCACAGCGACGCTCACTCAAGTCACGTCCAACCTTTGCTGGCTTTTAAACATTCTTTATCTGGGGAGTTTTAGAAACCTCGGAGGAAGATAACAGTTTACAATCTGGTGCAAAAACTTAAAGGAATAGGTCAGCATTTTGGAGATTTCCGAGCAGCTTTTGCTGACATTATCTGCACTAGAAAGCCGTCTGACAGCAGTAGAATACATTCTAAAATTAGAATATGATGGACTGCTTAAAGTGGAAATTAAATGTATTCTGGACTCCGTGTACATAAACTGAAATATTTCAAGCCCTCATTTCTTTCAGGTTTGATGATAGCAGCTTAAAGGTAATCATCAGTCTCAAAATATTGGAATATTTCAAACTATCAGCGATTAAAAAAATTATTTGTAATGCAAAAATAAATCATGAAACTCCGAAAAGTCTGATCATGTACACGAAAAGTGAAAAGTTTGGAAGCAAGATCAAGTTTGTATGAAAGAGATCATGGGTTCAACAACATAACATGATTATTATATAAAGAGTCACTCATCAGGATACATTTTTACTATAATTATCAGGTATTTGTATCTGTAGCCTTGTTTCTTTACTCTTTCTAGACATTTCTGTGGTACTTCTACAGATATGGACACAGCTGAGATTTATTGGGATTTTTTGTCTGCAAACTCTCAAAAGCCAAAGAGGAAATGCACTTTTTATTATTTCTGCATTCATTTTGATTCTGATTTTGCATTCTTTTGTTTATAATATTTATGCAAAGTGAAGTTAACTGGGTCTAGCTTAATATTTAAATGGCCAATACGTAAACAAAACAAAAAAAAACGGTGGAGTTTATTCCCTAGTTCATCAATGATAAATTTGGGATGTTTTTTATATTCTGATTTCATAATTTTTACACAATTTGTAGACATTATTTTTATTTTTAAACATAACGTCACCTCTTAGCGGCTATGTAGCTTAGCATAGCACGAAATTTGCTCAAATTTGCTTAAATGTAAAAAAAATTATTACATTTCTTTTTATGCATTGTTTTAAAAAGTCAGAGGACACAGCATAGCTAGCTGTCTTTGAGTGTTTCCAGTCTTGTTGCTAAGCTAAGCTAAGCTAACAGCTGTTAGCTGTAGCTGCATATTAAATGGTCCAAAGTCACTGCATAGCTAGCTGTCTTTGAGTGTTTCCAGTCTTGTTGCTAAGCTAAGCTAACAGCTGCTAGCTATAGCTGCATATTTAACAGACACATATAAGAGTGTTACACAATATTTAGCTCAATGAAATGAGCAAAATTTTCAACTTGAGACTCAGGAATGTTCTTGTTGAAGCACTGATTTGACGTCTAAATGGTCCAAAGTCACTGCATAGCTAGCTGTCTTCTTATGTTTCCAGTCTTCTTGCTAAGCTAAGCTAAGCTAACGGCTGCTAGCTGTAGCTGCATATTAAATGGTCCAAAGTCACTGCATAGCTAGCTGTCTTTGAATCTTTCCAGTCTTGTTGCTAAGCTAAGCTATGCTAAACTAAGCTAAGCTAAGCTAACAGCTGCTAGCTATAGCTGCATATTTAATGCACTGGTCTCCATATTCTGCACAGTATTACTTTATAACTTCAGTAGTATTGCCAGTATTACTTTTTAAGTTTCTACTCTAGTTATTTTTTTATTTCTACTCATGTAATTTTCTTACATCTTACTGTTTTTATAATAGACACTTTATTTATTCGCGTATTATTGCAAATCTTATCTAAAACACAGACTAGACATCAAATACGTCTTTTTCCCAACATATTTAACAGTTTTCGTAATATTTTCCAGTTTTGTAATCACACAATAATTTCCTTTAAAGTTTCCTTAAAAAGTTCTTTAATCTGGTTCTCATTGCAAGAAAAAAAGAAGCTAGTTTTCATTTTAGTTAGTTGTGGATGAACATCTTTTCTCAGTTTAAATGAAATTAGCATTTTATTGGCTATTTTCTGTTATCTTCCTGCTCTTTTCATCCCCTCCTACTGTTTTCTTCACTGAATCTTCGTTTCTTGCTCTATCTTCCTTTGTTTTATGGATTCTTTGCCGTCTTCTGCAGCCTCTCTCTGTCTCCAACCATCTCTTCTCCTCTCATGCCTCCTCCTCTAACCATCTTTCTCCTCCAGAGCTCTGGCCAGCAGATTCCTGTGGTGGTTGAAAGCTGCATCCGCTTCATAAACCTTCACGGTGAGTCGCTTCTTACCGTTCATCGATACCTGGACGAGTTGTGTTTGTCTGTGGAATCCTGAGTACAGAACATAAAGAATGTACGTTATAGGTATGAATTGTAATGTTAATGTGTGTTTTTACGTCTCAGGCCTCCACCATGAAGGGATTTTCAGAGTTCCAGGTTCTCAGAGGGAAGTTAACCTCATCAGAGACGCATTCGAGAGAGGTACACTAGAAAAAAAACTTATTTCAGGGAACTTTTACCTTGAAATAAGTGAAAAAATCTGCCAATAGAACAAGTGAAAAATGGCTTGGTGACATTTCTATAAAGGAGATATGATATTTAGAATATTGAGATCTTAAAATTAGCTGGAAAACTTATTTGAAGCTCTATTTTACCAGGATTGTCAAGATTAGGTGTCCTAAAATAAGCCAGATATGCTTTAAAAAAATACAGTTTTTCACTCAAAAATAGATTTTTATTTCCATGGAACCTACTAATCTGAGATGTATTAACCCTCCTGTTGTCTTCATTTACGGGCACCAAAAAATATAGTTTCCTTGTCTGAAAAAAATTCAAAAAATCAGCAAAACAATTCCCAAAATTTCTGAAAATTTGCAAAACCTTCAGGAAAAAAAATCCAATAATTCCTTAAAACTTTTATTTTAAAAAATCCCCCAAATTTGGCAAGAAAATTCTTGTAAATATTTTCAAAAAACGAATAAAAATCTTAAAATATCTAAAGTGATTCCATATATATCAGTAAAACTTCTAATATTTTCTTTAAGAACATTCACAAAAAAATCAACCAAAATCCAGCAAAATGTGCTGGATTTTGGTTGATTTTTATGTGAATGTTCTTAAGAAACATTTTTAACATTTCTTTTTTTCCACCAAAAAATGTTCAAAAACTTCCCAAAAATGTTGAAAATGTGGACATCAGAAGTTTCACTGTGAAAATAGATTTTCTTTCCCACATTTTCAAACTTTAAAACGGGTTAATTTGACCTGCAGGACGACACGAGGGTTAAACTTATTTTGAGTTTTCTTGTAAAATTCAACTCAAAACAAGATCATTTCCAGATTGTTTGATTTAACAAGATATTTAAGATGCATTGTCTGAAAACAAGTTGCTGAAATGTCTCTTGTTCAGTGAATTTATCTTAAATCAAGTAGGATGAGACATTTTGACTAAAAGTAAGACAAATAGACTTGGTAAGAGTTTGGGTTTTTGCAGTCTAAGAGTCGTTGTACAGCATGTTCAGGTGGAGTTTATCAGTTTTTCCACTGACAGACAACAAGAAAACCCCCAAAAAATCATTTTAAAAAACAGGAAGAGTTTAATTTCTAGCCAGTTTGATTTAAAAAAGTGCTTCAGCGTTGATGAAAAGATGAATTTTAAGCCTTGGAATATATGAGAAAGCTTTCTGAAGAAACCCAACAAGCTCAGAATTTTGGCACCTTGGATTTATACCAATTAAAATCCAAAAAACTTATTGGGAAGACATGTATAGCATCTGCATAACGCTAGTTTAAAAACAATAGTGACTGGAGACTCAGTAATGTTCTTGTCACAACACTGGTTTGACGTAAAAATAGATGTTTTAGATATTTTTGTGAACAGGATGAGTGTTTCTGAGTTAAATACAATACAGAAAATACACACAACAAATGTAACAAAGATTAACATCTTGTTCACCAAATCACCAGAATGGCTGCAAAAATTTGGGGTTTTGTGCAGGTTCCTGTTCAGATATAAAAAAAATCAGAAACATTTCAGAGCATTAAAGTCTGAAATTTAACGGCTACTATAAAATACATCTTAAGACTATAAAATACGTCTTAATACTTTAAAATATATCATAAAATACGCATTAATACTATAAAATGCATCCTAATACTATAAAATACATCATAAAATACATCTTAATACTATAAAATGCCTCATAAAATACATCTTAATACTATAAAATACGTCATAAAATACATCTTAATACTATAAAATATGTCATAAAATACATCTTAATACTATAAAATACATCATAAGATACGTCTTAATACTATAAAATACGTCCAAGTGATGGTTTTAGCGTTGCTTGGCTTCAATGCCAGAAACAGCGGAAACAACCTGATTAAATTCAGACATAAAAACAAAAACAAATCAAAACTGTAATTTCAGCTCACTAAAATTTAAGGTTTGGAACTTAACGGCTTTTAATTAAAGTCTAGTTTGGCTGATTTGCTTCCATAAAACTTTTTTGCTGTGAAAAATAACCTGCAGTGAGTGATTTCTGGATGTTTGCTTCTTCTTCTTGCTTTATTAATGATTTCACTGAAACAGCAACGTCTTCTCTTTTCTCTACAGCACTTTATTTATCTGTACGCCTCGTTTCTGCATTAAAAAGTCTGTCTTCCTGCTCTAATATGCATTAATCTGCTGTGTTTCTGCAGGAGAGGATCCTCTGTCGGACAGCGAGTGCGACCTGGACTCGGTGGCCGGAGTGTTGAAGCTTTACTTCCGGGGTTTGGAGCCTCCTCTGTTCCCCTACGACAGCTACTCCCAGCTGCTGGAATGTGTCCGTAAGATCCCTTCACACAGCGTCTGCTTTCAGGCCGTTATTTATGCACTGCTTTGAGGTTTCCTGATGCTATTTTTCAGCCTCGGTTACCGTAATTTATCAAGAATGTTTTACAGTTGATTGTCCATTCCAATCCTGAGTTTAGTTGTGTGCAGCTAAAGTTGTAGCACTGTAACACGCTTGTAACACTTTGGGAGCTAATTCAATGATTCTCCTGCAAAACGAATCAACCGTTCATTCATGAATTGCACAGATGAACCTGCCTGCAGCTTGTTTACTCATAAATTCTTAGATTTTCCATCTGTCGCAAACAAACTCAGCTGAACTAAATAGTCACAACTTTCCTTTAAATCATATATTGAGGTTATTTGTGCGGTTTGTTGTGGAATAACTGCATTTGCAACGAGCAAATCTTGTCATTTTAGTTAAATCCGGTTGAGTTTTTGTTCTTTAGTTGCTCATTTTGTCTTTCCTCCTCGTTACGATCAGACATATAATAAATACAAATAATTTTTTAATGTCAATATCTTTGCGCCACAACTCATTTGTTGTCATTTCAAGACTTTACATATTTAGAGGAGATAAATTATGTAGAAAACATGTCTTTAAAACTATAAAAGACATTTTAGCATGATAAAATACATCTTAATACTATTAAAAAAATCCGTCTTAATACTGTAAAATACATCTTACTATAAAATAATTTGTAAAATGCGTGTTAATATTATAAAATACATCCTAATACTATAAAATGCGTCTTAATAATAAAAATATATCATAAAATATGTCTTAATACTACAAATACATCTTAATACTACAAAATGCATCTTAACACTCTAAAATACATGTTAATACTAAAAAATGTGTTTTAAGAAGATAAAATACATCTTAATACTACAAAATATGTCGTAAAAAACTATTTAGTACTATAAAATATGTCTTAATACTATAAAATACATCTTGACACTAAAACTAAATTGTCATAACTTTCCTTTAAATCATATATTGGAGTGATTTGTGCAGTTTGCCAGGGAAAAAACTGCATCTGCAACCAATAAATCTTGTGATTTTAATGAAATCTAGTTGTTTTTTTGTTCTTTAGTTACTCATTTTGTCTGTTTTGTCAGAAATCGAGGCGGTGACGGAGAAAGCCGCCCAGATTAAGGCGATCATCTCCACCTTCCCTCGGCCTCTCCTCATCGTGATGCGATACCTGTTTGCTTTCCTCAACCAGTAAGCAGCTAAAAAAAACCCACTGTGGGATATTTTCTTCTTTAAAGTGCTCATAAAACTTCACAGAATCATGAACTGACTTAGTGTTTCTGTTTATCCAGCGTGTCTCAGTACAGCGACGAGAACATGATGCAGCCCTACAACCTGGCCGTCTGCTTCGGTCCCAGCCTGCTCAGGGGGCTGGACTCGGACGACGCCGTCGCCAGGCAACCGCAGGTCAACGACCTCGTCAAGACCATGATCCTCCAGCACGACATCATCTTCCCCGGCCAATCGGAGCTGCCGGGCCCCGTCTACGAGAAGCACATGACTCTGGAGCAGGAGTACTGGTGAGGGATGAGCTGAGATCCTCCTGAGATCTCAATACGCAGACGACACTCTACTATATTTGACATTCTATGGACTCTAGTTGTATCTGCTTTCAACAAAAGTCAGTAATTTAGGCTGTTATTAGGCTGTTAAACTCATAAAGACACTTTGGAATGATGCTTAAAGTCAGAATAAGCGGCGTTTTTCTGGTTCTTTCCATTTCTGCTAGAATCCAAGTCAACTTTAGAGCCTCAACTCGGTCAAACTCTTCACTTTGAGAAACTATTTGGATTATTTCTCTCCAGATATGAGTTTTGGTTTTTCAACCAATCGTCCCGTTTTTTGTGAACGTTATACTTTCTTCAAATTTTTCTTCAAATATCCATCATTGGTGAAAATGTGTTGTAACACGATAAAATACGTCTTAATACTAAAAAAATGCATCTTAAGACTATATATTACATGCGTAAAATACATCTTAATACTGTAAAATATGCCTCAATAGTAAAAAAAAATGCGTCTTAATACTATAAATTACATCGTAAAATAGTATTTTAAGCATTTTTAAAAATTATCTCTGAATGTATTTGTTATATCAGCGTAAAATTTTCCACATATAATTTTGAAAATCCAGAGTTTATATATATTTATGTATATTTATATTTATACAGAAGTTCCACACAAATTCTGTTGGATTTACACAATGAGAAATAAAAGCCTCTATTTTATTCTATTCTATATCTGCCAAACTTTTATTTTTGATGTCTTGTTTAGTTAGATAAGTTAAACAACAGCATCTTAGGGACAATTAAAGGTAAAAGCCTGAAATTTTTTGCTGTTATTTCTCATCTTGTCATTGATTTACAATCTGCAACATTTCTGCAATAGTTTTTCATCTTTTTAAAGTATTTTTCTTTAATTTATCACACAAAATACTTGATATATCAATCTAAAATTTCACAGTTACTATTTTAAATATCCATAGTCAGAGACGGTCAAGCAGAAATTCCCTGAAGATTTGAGAGAAAGTAACCTTTTTATTTCACTAAATACTGACATTTTGTGTGAATTTGGACAAACGTGGACGTAAACTGCATCAGTTCCAGCAGCTGCAGAGATTTTAGAGTTTAAGACTCCAGAATAATAAAGCAGCTTCCGCCTCGGCCCCCTTTTTCCACGGCTCATCCTCTGGAAACAGAATTTCATGCTACACCAGAGGCATCTCTGTGCAGCTCGCCACGCTTTGTGCAGAAACTGCTTAATACCATTAAGCTGATTGTCGCTGAAGTTGAACACGAGCCTGCAGCATCGAACAGTGTCCATGGAAACCTCCAGTAGCACTGTTTAGTGACAATCTGAGGTTTTTACATGTAAAATAACATAAAGGAAGTGTATAAATGTGCTTTCCTGTGTGCCTGCAGTGAACCAATCACAGAGGAGGGAGACGGAGAAACTGAACATCTGCCCAGTGAGGATGGTCAGTCGACACACAAACACCAGAAATAGGATTAAATCAGACATGACTGGACCACAAAACGACACACGTTACACTTTAAACCAGGATTTCTACAGGAAACAGCAGGATTTTTTAGTAAAATCAGTAAAAATAGATGCGTTTAGATCTTTGTAATCATATTTGTACAGAGTGGAAGGCCAAGGCCAGATCTCCAGCAGAACTTTTTTTAATCAAATACTTTCCAAGAATTTTTCTTTTGAAGAAAATACCCACTAAACCGCTTATACAACATGTCAATTATGTTTTTACAAAGATTAGTTTTTAAAAAATATTTTTTAGCAATTTTTAAAAAATCAAATACTTTATGAGAATTTTTCTTTTTTAAGAAAACTGCCCGTTGATCCACTTTAGCAGAAAATATCACAGAAAAATTTTTGAAATTTTTTTTTTTAAAGTTTTTTTTAAATCACATTTTATCAAATTTTTGTCAATTTTTTTTTTTAAATAAAATGCTTTCAGAGATTTTTTTTCTTTTTGAAAAAACTGCCCTCATCTTTCAGGAACATTTCATTTAATTTTATTTTGTTAGTTTTGTTTATCAAAAATCACTTTCTCATTTTAATATTTGTCAAAATATTCAGTGGGAGGCCATGGCCAGATCCCCAGCAGAACTTTCTTTAATCAAATACTTTTTGAGAATTTTTCTTTTTAAGAAAATGCTGATTGAACCATTTTGAACGACAATATGTCAGGAACATTTTTGCATTATTTCTATCTTCTTCTTTTTTTTTCTTTTTTATAGATAAAATTTTTTATCTAGTTTTTCTCTTGTTTTTTTAAAATCATGTACTTTTTGAGAATTTTTAAAACATGCCAGTTGACCCACTTTGACATAAAATATCACAGAAAGATTTTTGAAATATTTTTTGTCTTTTTAAAGTTTTTTTTTTAATCAAAAGCTTTCAGAGAATTTATCTTTTTGTAAAACTGCCTGTCGACCCACTGTAAACATCTCAGGAACATTTAATTTGATTTAATATTGTTTTATTTTATTATTTTTTATTTATCATGAAAAGTATTTGATATATCATCCACTGTCCTACTGATCATATTCTCCGCATGCTTTTTTGGAACAAACTGCAGCAAAAACCACGTTCTCATTTTAATATTTGTCCTAATATTTATTGTTTGTACAGAGTGGGAGGCCGTGGCCATGTTCGACTACGTGGCCAGATCTCCAGCAGAACTTTCCTTCAAACAGGGAGAACCTCTCATCCTCCACAGCAAGGCCTCATGTGATTGGTGGAGAGGGGAGGTGGGCGGAGTTAAGGGTCTAATCCCTCACAAGTACATCAGCGTCCTGGAAGGGTGAGTGACAGGAGGGAAGAAGGTCTATATGACGTTTAGAGAAATATCTTCTCATGGAAGTGTTGCGCTGTTCCTTCAAATTAACTTTACATGTACAAATTACCAGTGCAGTGCCTGTTTTCATTGGCTAAACTACATGACAGCATAACAGAATCTTGCTTTCATGATGATAATGTTGCCTGGCAACAGTGGACAACATAGGCTCCGCCCACAGGCAGCATCCAAAGACCTGGTTGAGGACCTTAAAGGGACCCCCAGACAGCCAATATTCATTCGATCTACTTCAAACTCAACACTGAACTTCCTCAGGTTTCCAGCTAGACACCTGCCAAGTTTGAAGTGGATCAGATGTAAAGTTGTAGAGATATGTAGAGAACAGACACACACACACACACATATAGATATTTTAGAACTACTAGTTTAGAGAAGAATTTCAGCACTAATTTCGTATTCAGTGCTTGTGTGTGTAGTTTAAACTGCGTATCTAAGTAAATTCTGCTTGAATTGGTTCTATTCCAGTTACATTAAAGTAATATGATGTAGACGTAAAGTACAATGAAATAATTTAACACCATTAAAATCATGTTTCATTTAATACCTTCATAAAGTTCTTATTTTTAGCTGCTGCATTTAAAGAAGTTTGCATTGTTTTGCTGTTGGATTCCAGATGATTTAGTTCTGGTCACACATAACGTTCCTCCCACTTCTGCTCCGTCCTACTTTTATTTTGTCGCTCGCTCTTCATCCCAGATTTAAACTTGTACTGGTTGTACTTTCTGTGGTGGAATATGTGCTGACTATATCCGTCTCCTCTTCTTCTGCTGCTGCCTCAGGTCAGAACGAGGGAAACGAGAGGAAGGAGGAGGAGGAGGAGGAGGAGGAGGAGGAGGAGGAGGAGGAGGCAGCACTGGAAACCTGACAGCAGAAGATCTGCAGACGGAGAACACGACCCGGTAAAACCTCAGACGTCAACATGAACGTTCACACAAAGAACAAACACTTTTAATAGAAAATGACTGGAAAAACACACATGTTCAGTTTTCTGTCATTTCACACAACTTTTTAGTGGATAAGGATGTAAACACACAAATTATTGACTGGTTTTGGGTTATTTCATCTAAAATCATCAAATTTTTACTCCACTATTTTTTTCATATCATAAACTACAAACATGTATAAAGATATTTGTGCAATTTTATATTCATGTTTAAAATACTTTCCGAGAATTTTTCTTCTTAAAACAACTTCCTGTCAGGAATATTTTTGCAATTTTTATTTATCTTTTTATTTATTTATTTATTTTGCATTTTTATTCAAAAATTTGTCAATTTTTTTTATGAAATCAAATACTTCCCCCCAATTTTTTAATTTTTTTTTTAAAGTCCATTGACTCACTTTTTGGATTGCATACAACATTTTTGCAATATTATTTTTTTTTTTAGCTTTTTTAAAGTTTTTTTTTTAATCGTTTTTATCAATTTTTTTGTCAATTTTTAAAGACAAATGATATATTTTCAGAGATTTTTTTTTTTAAAACAGCTCGTCAACCCATATTGAATGACAATATCTCCAGAACATTTTTGCGATATTTATTATTATTTTTTTTAATCTTTTTTAAGTTTTCAATTTTTTAGTGACATTTTTTGTCAGTTATTAGTTATCATTACTTTTTAAAAATCAAATACTTACAGAGAATTTAGATTTTTTAAAAAAAAAAATACCAATTGACCCACTTTGAACGAAAATATCTCAGGAATATTTTTTGCAATATTTGTTATCTTTTTTTTAAAAAAAGAATTTAAATAAAATTTTAAATAGATTTTTGTCTTTTTTCAAAATCAAGTACTTTTTAAGAATTTTTCTTTTTCAAACTGCCCATGATTGATTTTGACAGAAATTATCACGGTAGATTTTTTTAAATATATGTTTTATCTTTTTAAGTTTTTGTTTTTAAAAATCACATTTTTTAATACATTTTTTTTTTAATCAAATGCTTTTTAAAAAAAAAAAAAACACTGTCCGTCGACCCGCTTTGAACAATAATATCTCAGGAACATTTAATTTAATTTAATTTAATTTAATTTAATTTAATTTAATTTAATTTAATTTAATTTAATTTAATTTAATTTAATTTAATTTAATTTAATTTAATTTAATTTAATTTAATTTAATTTAATTTAATTTAATTTAATTTAATTTAATTTAATTTAATTTAATTTAATTTAATTTAATTTAATTTAATTTAATTTAATTTAATTTAATTTAATTTAATTTAATTTAATTTAATTTAATTTAATTATTTTATTTTATTTATCATGACAAGTATTTGATACATCATCCACTGTACTACAGGTCATATTTTCTACATGCTTTTTTCACATTCTCATCTAAATTTTTGTCAAAGTATTTATTTTTCATCTTTTTCAGCCCTAAAATTATCATTATAAAGAAATAATGGAGTTTTGAAAATGCATTTAAATTCACAGAAATTTCTTCAAATTTCTTTGAAGGTTTGCTTACTTTAGGTGTTTGTTTATTTGATTAGAACTTTTGTATTTGCTTAGTTAGATTTTTTTGTTGCAGCTACTTTCTGATAAAGGTTTTTAAAACAAACCAGAGCTGGTCGAACAGAAGGAACTTGATGATTTATTTTTCTCTCGATGAACTCAAACACTTCAAAGTCGTCGCTTCATTTATTGTGCGAGTCTGAAAACTGAACATCTATCAGACGCTGACAGCAAACTACACTCAGTTCCGTGTTATTTTACTTTCACACTCGTGAACACAAAGTTTCCGTCTTGACAGGATGCGGGTGAACAGCGACAGCGCCTCGTTGCCGGGGCGACAGAGAGGAAGTGAGGGGAGCCCCAACAGGAAGCCGCCGACCTCCCCGGCCACAAGACACCTGCCAGTGTATGTCTGAAACACACACTTTAATTCACTTCACTTCAGCTCAGCTTCATAGAACAAACTCACCTTTAGTCTCTCAGAGCTACAAACTCAAACTGTGATGAGAACTTACTGCGTTCCTCCGAATTTCAAAATAAAAGAATATATTTTAGCAGATGATCTGTAGTAGTGGTGAGCCAGCAGAGATTAAATCAAACACGAGAAACATCGATTACAACACTAATAAAAAACAATGGCAAGTAATTATTAAGTAAATAAAGAGCAAAAGAACGCACAACATTATTACTTCTGGATTTAATGACTTAAGACTGTGTTAAAATAGTGTGATTCATTCATTTTTCTCAGTTAGACTCAAATTTCTGAAATTTTTCTGAAAGTTTTTAAAATCTAAAGTGTGTACAGAGTTGCTAAAAGTGTTAATTTCCACTATGACCTTTAGGTGGCAGCGAACTGATAAAGAAGTTTGTCTGTTTGGCCTAATTGTTTGTACTTGTTGGTGCACAATGGTTATTATTATTATTATTATTATTATTATTATTATTATTATTATTATTATTATTATTATTATTATTATTATTATTATTATTATTATTATTATTATTATTATTAGACCACCTGCCCTCCACAACCAATCAGCACACAGACAAAGTTAGCTGTTAGCCGTTAGCTGTTAGATCCTGAACATTGTGGAGTGTTTGGCAGATAAAAAGACACATATTTTCATCTTAAATTGGTGGAAACATCGACACGTTTAAACACTGGAAGGATAAAAGCTGCGTTCCTGCTACATTTTGACAGATCTGTTGGGATTTCTGCTGTTCTGTCGCCAAACTTCCGTCTTTTCTTTCCAACATGTGAAACCATTTTCAGATCAAATGTGGCATCATTCTGCCTGTTTTAGTTTTATTTATCTGTCTTCAGGCTGCAGAATCTTCCTGTAAATCACCTCCTAAATCTCATTTTTATAGACTTGTTTTCATGGGATGTCATGTATTTTATTTGTCTATTTTATTCTGGTTGACTCTTTATTTATTGATACAGTTAGTTTACTTAGTTAGATAGTTGTTTGTTTATTCATTCATTCAGTCAATCTGTCGCTTGTTTTTTGTTGTTTATTTGCTTGTTTGTTTATTCAATCTGTCAGTCAGTCATTTGTTTGTTTGCTTGTTTGTTTGTTAGTTAGTTTGTTCGTTCGTTCATTCAGTTAGTTAGATAGTTGTTTGTTTATACATTCAGTGAATCGTTTGTCAATATCGTCATCGGGTTTTTTTGCCTATCATGAACATCGATAAAATATTACCTGGATTTCGCCGGCATTTACTGGCATACAAATGATGACATCATCAAACTGCATCGTGAAGCGACTAGCAATATGTCTGTGTGTAAAATTTGTTAAATAGGCCACATATATCGGTATCGTTTGATATCGGAATTGGAAATTGAGAGTTGGACAATATCGGCATATCGGTTGTTGGCAAAAAAGCCAAAATCAAACATCACTATTGATTTCTCCTCTTTTTATCGTTCTTATCCTCTATTTTCTTTCATCGTACTCACTCTTTTCTGTTATTTCGATACGGCATCTTTGCTGCTTTTATTGTTTTATTTGTTTTAACTGGTATTTGTTCATTTATTTAATCATTCACCATGTTTGTTGTTTTTTTTCATTTCTGTTTTTTATTGTTATTTTTGTTGTGGCTTCACTGTTGGCCTGAATGTCGCCTCAGTGACAGATTTTTTTTTTTCCTAAACCTACTGGATTTTTCTATATCTGCTCGTATTTATTAAAGACCCTGAAATGAAAGTTGAAATGAATTTAGTAATAAAATGCAGAAGAATAAAGATGTTGGAACGAAACAGTTCTTGTTAGAGAACTAAATAAAAATAGACTCAAACTGCATCAAATAAACGCCCAGAGTCTCCTCCTTTCTGGCTCATCTGTAGAGCATTTTATAAACTCTGCTCTATGAATAAAGATATTATTATTAATATTATTCTTTGTGTTCCAGGTCTCAGGAGCGACGCCACACTCTGGACACTGTGAGACAAGGAGCCTTCAGAGCTCCAGACAGACCTCAGTTCAGTCAGACGGAACGACCGGCCATCGATAAGGTTTGGAGTTCAACTCTTTACTCTCTATTCAAATGAAGAAGTTAAATAACTATAAAGTCTACTTGTGTTTGTTCTGCTTAAATGTGCTGACGGCAGAAATTCAACATATAAATGTCTATTTTTAATGTTCCTGTAAACGCTGGAATCTCCCCTCTGATACTTTCAAATCTGTATCCGCATAAAAACATGTGTTTGTTTGAATATAAAGATTTTCTAAATATTTACAACCTGAAGATTATTATGAAAGGAAACCAATGTAAAATGGACGTAGATATATATTAATATTGATATTCTGTGTGGAAATAGATGGAGTTTTGTGGGGAAATTTAGTGTGTAGATTCTCCAGAATATCCAAGACATAACAACCCTAAAAGCTCCAGTAAATCACAACTGGTCGTCTGTTTTTGATTCTTGAAGACGTTTCAACTTCGTCCAGTTTGGTCTATTTCTAATAAAAAACAGCTGTGGTATCATGTAAACAAACTGACAGTTAAAGGGTTAAAATCCTGAAAATAAATTAATATTTGGTAATTATGATCAGGACTGATGTTGATGAAACAAAGCGATTCACTGAAAGTGAAAAATAATATTAATAGGTCACATTTTTAGCACTTTTTTGACAGATGTTTTTTGTCTTTAAGGTCCTGAATGTGAGCTTTCTTTTTAAAAAATGTTACGCTGCAGAAGAAATAATAATGCATTGGAATCAATGTTGTTGTTTTTAACTAATACATTTAAAAAAAATAGGTCATTAAAAGTGAAAAATAAAATTAGTAGGTCACATTTGTAGCACTTTTTCTAATTGTGATCATGGCTGATGTAAACTAAGAGACATAGGTCATTAAAAGTGAAAATTAATCATTGACACATCAAGACTGTAATAATTTTACAAAAATCTTCCACTTAGCACTTACTGTATGGAAAATAAATGATGAATAATTAATATTTTTTCCAGTTTTCTCTGCAAAAAACAGTTGTGCCATCATGTAAACAAAATTGCATTTAAAATCCTGGAAAAAAAGATAATTATGATCAGGACTGATGTAGATTAAGAGAAACAAGTCATTAAAAGTAAAAAATAATATTATTAGGT
The DNA here is from genome assembly GCA_027123335.1 of Amphiprion clarkii. Lineage (NCBI taxonomy): Eukaryota > Metazoa > Chordata > Actinopteri > Pomacentridae > Amphiprion > Amphiprion clarkii. The sequence goes on from CM049574.1 coordinate 34,750,042, forward strand.
CAATTTTTTGGTATTTTTCTTGATGAAGACATTTTTGTCTTTAAGGTCCTGAGTGTGAGTCTGCATAAAAAATAATAATGCATCAGCATCAAATGTTGTTGTTTTAAATTATGACCATGTGTGATGTTTGAACCAAAAGAAAAAAGTAATTAAATATGAAAAATAATATTAATAGCTCACATTTTTTGTGTTGTTTTTTTGTCTTTAATGACCTCTGTGTAACTGTTTTTCAGGGTTAAACTGTGATGTAATATGAACTGAAACTGAAATCAGACTTTACAGCGTCTGTTTCTCCCATAAACTAAACTTTCTCCTTTGTCTCTCAGGACATGATCAGCCGTCAGATGAACTCGGTGTTTAAGGAACTTCTGTCTCGCCAGCCTCCGGTCCAGCCGTCCAGCCTCGCCACCGCCGCTCTTCCTCCTCCATCTTCCTCCTCCTCATCCTCCTCCATCCCTCAAGCCGCCCCCGCTGCCAAAAAAGTTGGCTTCAGTCTGAGGGGCCGAGCGTTATTCAGACCGGTGGACTGAAACCTGATGCTGCCGACGGTGAAGATTTATTTTTCTGACACTTGTATGATAATAATAATTGCGTCTCTGCCATCTCATAGTGCCACTAGTCTCGGTGCCGTGTTCCTGTACGTCCAGTGTGTCCGTTCTCCAGCTGGGTTTGGTCTTTTTTTTAATGTTCTGCTCAGTTTTTTTATTTCATTTTTGTTCTCCAGGCTTTTTTATTTTATTTTATTTGGAGAATCAGGGATGTGACTTCGCCAGTGATATCACCAGACTGACCTTTAAAAAGTGGTTGCCATGGTACTTACTGTACAACAACAACAATGAAAGACTTACGCTGCCCCCTAGTGGCAGGTCTGAGATCAGCAACACGCAATCGTGGAGGTTTTATTTTGAAAAGGAAACTGATCTGGGGCCTGTGTCTAGGAGTGCCTTCACATCTTTAACTCTTCACTTTGATTTCACTTTTTAAAGACCTGATAGGTTTAAACTCCACATTTAATGTTAAAAAGATAAATAAAAGTGATCCAGGAAAATGTTTACAAAGCCCAAAGTGTTCAATATTAAAAATATTACGACATACAGGAAGTAATGATGGGAATAAATTGTGTAAAATATCTAATTCTAAGTTATTCAAACCCTCATTATGGCATCTAATTATTTTCCACCAAAATAACATTAAATGTAATTTTAATTTAACTATAGACATTTTATTTGACTTTAAATGTATTTCCAAAAGCCCATAATTGTTTTAAATTGTATTTTCTAGGAAAGATTCGCACAAAAAACCGATTTGACAGACACTCGAAAAACTATTTTAGTCAAAATAATCAGTTTTCCACTGAAACAAATATAAAAGTGATGATTTCTGCTGTGCACGGTGGCATTTTGTGCCAAGTTTTCCCTGTAATCCAAAAATTGTAGCTCCTATAATATGAATATTGCTCTTAGACAAACTAGGATTTTGAAAATATTTCAATTAATTATCAAGCCGTTGTATTTCCTCAGTATGTCATTGTGCTTTTTATTGAATAATTGCTGTAAATCCACACAGAACACAGAAACTGCTGTAGTTTTTAGCTCTTTTCTTGACATAGCTGCAATGCAGCATAGCTAGCAGGCTAATGAGCTAGGCTAACGAGCTATGCTAACGAGCTAGGCTAGTATGTGAGCTTAGTTATTAAATTATTTTTTATTAAAGTATTTTTGAACACCAAAGTGTAGTCCAGTGTTATTAGCATTAGCTCTCCTTGAATTGAGCAACACCGACAAGTTTTTCTAACGTTCACTGATGCTAATTACAAAACTCCAAGCTCACAACCTCGGCTAGCAAGCTAACCTGCTTTATTTTTTCATTGTTTACATTATTTCCTCCATTACTTTACAGTCTTGCTACTGAAATCAACAGCACAAGATGTTAGTTTCTGTGTTTTCTGTGTTTTTTTTAAGCAGCAGCCAGTTCAGAGTTACTTTGATGCTGTTTTTTTTAGTAGCTAATAGCAGCTAATCGGCTAATTTGTTAGCAGTCGTTGGGCCTAACAGCAGGTGGAGCGTGATTGGCTGAAAGTAAGAGAAATAATGACAAGGCCACTGTTATTAAACATGGCATTATTACATAATAAAGTTAGAAATACAGCATTTTGAATTTAAAAATGCCACATGGAGAACCCAGTCCTCCACCAAGGTCAACGCTCTGTCTTCCCATTTTAAAGAAAAGTGTTCTGGATGCGCTCCAAAATGAAATGGATTCTTCTTTTGGCTGCGAGCCACTTCTAAAGCAAGTTTAATTCAATTCAGCTCGGTAGTTTTTGCACAAGACAGACCAACAAATCACACTAAAAGCATTCCTTTCCCTTTATGAAATAAAGTCACAATAAAAATAACATTCCATAATAATTTATGGACCTAATTATCTGGAAAATTATAGCGTCATTTATATATTTTACACAATTTATTCATTTATTTTTGAACTATCTATGTATTTACTGGACACTTTGGGCCTCTGTAGATGTTAAGCTGGAATAAAAAGTTGGTATTTTTTGCATAGCAGCATGCAGCGTTAGAAAACACACACAAACACACACACTGATGGAAAACACACATTCCCCTTCATATGTGATACAAGGCCTGGCGAGCAGGCCGGATCTCAGGGCTTCTGCAGAGTTAAAGACGGGCTAACTCAGGTTTGGCTTCGGAAGGAACAAGTTTAGAGATTCTCACTCAGGTCTTCGGTTGACTCGCTCTTCAACTGGAAACTGTGCCCAACTTTCAAGAGCCAAAAAAACGTCCCCCCGAGTCGGAGAGGAGTCCGTCCTCTGGTCTAAACTGTGAACGCACCGGCGACGTTTCGGAGCCACGATTGATTGGAACTCTTTTGTCTCGTTCATCCACGACGTTTCGGCCTCCGAGCCCCACCCACAGGTCCCGTTCAGACGCCATTCAGGAGTTTCCGCAGTGAGCTGTGCCGATTACTTTGACTCGGAAAGCATTTGAAATGTTCTTACATGCAGCATCACCCCTCCGTTGTGTTTCGGTATCGGAGACATAGAAGTAGATTCTGTTTTTGGTTTATTTTTGTTCAATTCTAATTATTATCATCGATTCTGCTTCTATGATTAAAACACCCTGTTGTTCTGGATCACTGTTTGATGATGTCACTAAATTTATTGTGTCCAACTGTATATGTGGTTAAAAATATGAATATAATAAAGATGACAAAGTGATGAATGATTAAGCAGCCACCTGTCTATTTAAACTACATATATAACTGTTTTCATGCAGGGGGCTTGAAGAAACAGGTTTCTGGAAAAATGACAAAATCTACTGAGTAAAAAATATACATACAACAACTTGAATGATCAGTTTTGGTTGTTTTAATCAAAATTTCTTACTGGCATTACCTCTTACCTTCTAGTGAGTGACTATAATCGATTACAGCTGCTGACTCCTCTGATCCAGTTTAAATAGAACCCATTAGATCCATTCATTAGACTCAAATACTACAGTAGGAAAGTCTGAGGAGCTCAGCAAAGATCTGAAGAAGCAAATCGTTGACTTGAACAAGTCAGAAAGTCACTTGGAGCCATTTCAAAGCAGCTTCAGATCCTAAATCATCAGTTTGTCAGAATAAAGTTCATGGTCCAGTTGTGTTACTGCCACCATCAGGAAGAAAACACAAACTATCACCTGCTGCTGAGAGACCACTGGTCAGGATGGTCAAGAATCAACCAAGAATCCTGAAAAAGCAGGTCTGAATGAATGAGAAGCTGCTGGAACACAGCTGTCAGTGTCCACGGGGTTTTACATCAACATGAGCTGAGAGGATCCATGAAGAAGGAAGTTCTTCCTCTAGAAGCAGAACCTTGAAGCTCCACTCAAGTCTGCTGCTGATCACATGGACAAAGAAAAGACCTTCTGGAGGAAACTTCTGTGGTCAGATGGAAGAAAAACTGATCAGAAATAAGTTTGGAAGAGAGAAGGTTTTAACCCCAAGAACACCAAACCTACCATCAAGCATGGTGGTGGCAGTATCATGCTCTGTGGAACTGGAGCTTTACACAAAGTAAATGGAATAATGAAGAAGGAGGATCACCTCCACATTCTTCAGGAAAACCTAAAATCATCAGCAGAAGGTTGATCTTGGACACAGTTGGATGTTTCCACAAGACAATGAGCCCAAACATACATCAGATGTGGTAAAGAAACAGTTCCATCAGGCTAGAATGAAGGTTCTAGACTGGTCTCCCCAAGGTCCTGACCTATATTAGCTCAGGACTTTAGGCTATATATTATAATATAAGCCCATCAAGAATCTGAAGAAACATGTTGTTAAAAAGTTTAAAAATTGCCCAAAATGACTCAATGTTTGTCCAAAATGTCTAAAAATTGTTCCAAGATGACTAAAAAGCGGTTCCAGAATTCTTAAAATTGGTCCAACATGGTTTAAAATTTGTCCAAAATGACCCAAACTTGTCCAAAATAACTAAGAATTGGTTCAAAATTACTCCAAATTTGTTCAAAATGACAAAACCTGTCAAAATTGACTCAGAAATGACTTGAAACCTGTCCAAAATGACTTTAAAAATGGATAAAAATGACTCAAAATTCACAGTTACTGGTGAAGAAATAGGTCAGTCAGGCTGGAATGAAGGTTTTAGACTGGTCTAAAGGCCCAAAGTCCCGACTTAAACCCATCAAAAACCTGAAGAAAACTTGAACTGCACCAGAGGAGTCAAAGATAAACCAGAAGCTTGGAGATGGAAACCAAAAGAACCAAACTGAGGAGAAAATGGTCAAAGGATGTTTAACCAAATATTAACATCACTGTGTGTACAGTTTTGACTCAGAAGATGTTGTCATATTTCCAGAAGACCTTTAATAAATCTATGAAAGAACCAAAATACATGATTGTTTTTTGTGACAACAAATGCTTGTCTTATCTTACCTTGTCTTATCTTGTCTTATCTTGTCTTATCTTGTCTTGTCTTGTCTTGTCTTATCTTGTATTATCTTGTCTTGTCTTGTCTTGTCTTGTCTTGTCTTGTCTTATCTTGTCTTGTCTTGTCTTATCTTGTATTATCTTGTCTTACCTTGTCTTATCTTGTCTTGTCTTATCTTACCTTGTCTTATCTTGTCTTACCTTGTCTTGTCTTATCTTGTCTTGTCTTGTCTTGTCTTATCTTGTCTTATCTTGTCTTGTCTTGTCTTGTCTTGTCTTGTCTTGTCTTATCTTGTATTGTCTTGTCTTGTCTTGTCTTATCTTGTCTTACCTTGTCTTGTCTTATCTTGTCTTATCTTGTCTTATCTTGTCTTATCTTGTCTTGTCTTATCTTGTCTTGTCTTATCTCCTGAGCTCAGACAGCACCACGGTGCTGTAATGTGATATTTCAGACTCGTCCACTCCTCCTCCTAAAATAACTTCTTCTTCTCACAGCCAACCGACTCACACCAGGAATCAGAGGCAGTGAACCACATTAACACCTCTGTCTGTAAGTCGCCGTCAGCTGAAGGTGTCTCCACATGAAGGATCAACGCTGTTGTTCTGAAGCTGCTGAACTGATCTCATTGACATTTTAGATTATCACTCCTCTGCCTCCTCTGTGCCACTGATACAGGATTAAGATAGACTAGAAGAAGGTAAGATCTGCCTTTCATGCTGCTGCTGTTGTGCATCTGCTGTGACCAGAACAAGCTTTGGAGCTACAGATTTTACACCCGTTGTGCAAATATGTCTGCAATTTAACTGAGAGTCTTCTGAGCAAACCTCAGACATTCACCAGAAGTGTCCTCAGTAGACGGATAGAGGACCATGACGCTGTTTCATTTTTAAAATGTCGTCTTAAAATTACCAGCTGCTATTTAGAGATTTTGGAATGGTTTCTTATTTTGGGCGGCTAAAGAACAGGTGCTAGCTCCGAGGCTGAGCTCGCCGTTACACTTCACATGCTGATTGTGTTTGTGTGCCAGTGGAGAGTCGACTGGAAGCATGATGATGGTGAGCGATGACTGTCTGGTGGAGTGTAACATCGACGACAGCGACGAGGACGATGGAGAGCAGGTCAACACTCCTCCTCCTCCTCCAGAGTTCGCATCCAAAGCTTCCACTCCGGCTCCCAAAGCTCCGACGCCTCCGGTCGCTCCTCCAACACCTGAATCCACCTCACCTGTCAGCAGGGACCCCAACAACATCAACCAGCACCTGAAGGTCCTCTTCAGCTTTTTACCTCTTCAGACTTTACCTGTCAGAGCAGTTGTTAGCTCAGATTAGCTCTAAATCATCCAAGACAAAGTTCTCTTCTCAAAATGTGCCCTTTCTTTTTCCTGCAGTAACATTTTAGACAAATTCCAATTAAGTTTCAGAATAAAACTCTTTAAAACATCATCAGTTGGTCTCGTGGTGGCTCAGTGGTTTAGAAGCCCAGATTCCTACCAAGCTGGAATATTTCCCCTTGTGGGATCAATAAAGTGTAGAAAATAAATAGATTTTCTTTAAAAGTTAGCGAGTTAGCTTCATCATGGGATTCTGGCATCTCTCCAAGGACCCCTGAACAGCCAAGCAAGCAGGGAATGTTCCCACTATGTTAGTTAACATTTCCTACAAGTTCTAATAATGTTTGAAAGAAAACATTTTAATCTGATGTTCAAAGAACGTTTTAAGGATATTTATCATTTCTAATAATGTTCCCGTGAGGTTAAAAGTGAACTAAGACAGAACGTTTTAACATTCAGAGGATGTTTGGAGGATGTTGTCAGATTATGTTCCATGATAACTAAAGAAGAACGTTCTCAAACCAACATTCAGAAAATGTTCTCCAGATGTTATCGGGGCCTCAGAAGACAAAATGTGTTTTAATAAAACACTCCTGTAATTTAAAATATTAACAAAGATGGAACATTTTACCTGCAATGTTCTGAGGATGTTTTGGGGATGTTGCTGTTGAGAACGTTCTACTATAAAACGTTGTCAGTGCAACATTTGGAAAATGTTAAGGGTTAGAAGAACTTTATCTGCCTTTTGGAAGAACGTTCTGGGAACTGAAAGAAAACTACGGTGTGTTTGTGTGTCTGTTCGGCAGTTTTCTCAACAACTGTACTTCCAGCTGATTTCAAACTTGGCATGCATATTGTTGAGGGCCCAGGACAGTGTAGTGTCAAATTAGAAAGCAATCGGATGAAGATTGGTCTTAATTCTGGGGTCTTCTTGGGGTTGCGTATGGTTGCATGGAGGCTGCGAGGCAACACCATCAAAAGTAAATGTGTGAAGTCGTGTAATGCCAATAAAGACATGCAGACTTCAGCAGAACTAGTTGCTTTTGCTTGTTTGTCTGTTAATAATCTGAACTCTGGTTTTGCTGTCTGCAGGTGGAGGTCAGCGACGTTCTGGCAGAACCCGCCACGCCTCACAGCATGGACCAGGTGTGGATCTACAGCCTCACCGGCTTTGAGAGGACCCGTATCTGGACGTACCGCTGCCTCTCTTTGCTCTTTGCCGTTCCCTTTGCGTTCCTGTGTGGAGTTTTCATCGCTGTTCTCGCCTGTATACACGTCTGGTACGCCGATGACAAACACTGACTCTTTCAGCAGAAAAACACAGAATATCCTGGCAGCACAGTTCCTCTGAACCTGAGCTTTTCCACCGTTTTTGGCTTGTCAGTGTTAAAATACACAACCACAGCCACCTTTACCAGCTGGGCGTGTCTATAGTTTAGGAGTAGGGCTGCACTCTGTGATCATTTTCACTATTTTATAATCAGGTTAGTGTCATACTGATTCATATTTTGGTCAATAAATGTCAGATAATAGAGGAAAAGATTCAGTTTGACACTTCAGAACCCAAAAGTTTGCATTTAAGAAGCTTGAAACAGCATTGTTTTGTATATTTTTCACTGAAAACTTACTTAATAAGTCATAAATCCTGTTGCTAGGCAGCTTTCTTTAATTAAAAAAGTGATATATAGGATTTAGTGGCGTAGCAGCGATCTGTACAGTAGAAATACATCTGTGTAGGTTGATATAAACTCATTTTAAGGCACTTTAAACACAATAAGTCCAGTATTTACATGGTTCTACATGAAAAAAAAACACAATTAGTTACTGCTATTAGATACTATATTCCATTTCCTACAACAGATCACCTTAATTCTCCATCAGACCTGTAATAGAATATTATCTCCAGCTCTCAGTCTGAAAAAGGGCAAATTATCCCGTAATTGACAGGGAAATCCAATCCAATCTGTCTAATTTTGTGCAACTAATGCCTCTTTTTTACGCTTTTCTCTTCTGTTAATGATAATTATCCTGTGATTTCTTCATGGGGGCCATTTCCTCATCAGAAGTCGTTCCTGTAATTTAATTTACGACTCGCTCAGACCAGAAAACAGCAGATTTAATCTAAATAATGTGTCTTAAAATGACTCCAAATCTTTATTTCTCTAATTATCTGTGTAGTGAAAGCAGAAATAACCACAATTTGTTTTCAAAGAATGAACCAGGAAAACTTAATGGATGGAATATCTAATGGAGCCTTTTATTAAAAATAAATAAATAAATAAATAAATAATCAGTTTACCTACCTGCAGTTTACCAAGGGAAATACTTTCTTTTACTGTTTGTTGATGAAAAATGATGATAACAACATTAGTTTCTCTCATATAGTTGTACAATAACTATGCAAATATGGACATAATTATGCAAAATGTGGAGATAAAAAGGAAACTATTGACTTTCTCAGCTTTCTGCCACATGGAAAGCATAAAAAAAAGCCAAAATTCAGTTTAGCACCACATAATTTTACTCCATTCAAAGCTAATGTACCACCTCAGCAAAAAGAAATATTATTTTCACATTATGATATATAACAAAATTGTATATTAACTCATTAATAACTCCTTGCAGTAATTACTTCTCTATGCAGTAACACTATTAGAACTCTAATATTATTTATTATACTTTTATTTATTTTCCTAGTATGGTTTTCATTTTTACATTTAATGCTTATATTTTTCTACTTATGTTTATATTCTTAGTTAATATTTTTCTATATATTTTAATATTTTTAGGACAGATTTTTCTATCTATTTTTTCATATTTTCAGGACAGATTTTTGTACTTATGTTTATACTTTAGGACATTTTTTTTTACTAATGTTTATATTTTTAGGATGTATTTTTCTAGTTATTTCTATATTTTTAGGACTTATTTTTCTCTTTATTTTATATTTTTAGCTCCAATTTTTCTATTTATATGTATATTTTTTAGGACATTTTATTCTCCTAATGTTGATATTTTCATGATATATTTTTCTACTTAGGTTTATACTTTTAGGACAAATTTTTCTACTTATGTTTATATTATTAGGATATAGTTTGCTTCTTATGTTTATATTTATAGCTCATATTTTTTGATAATTTTTTATATTGTTAGGACATATTTTTTGATAATTTTTTATATTGTTAGGACATATTTTTTGATAATTTTTTATATTGTTAGGACATATTTTTTCTGCTTGTGTTTATATTTTTAGGACATATTATAGGAAATATTTCTCTACTTATGTTTGTGTTTTTTTTATCTCATATTTTTCTACTTATCTTTATTTTTTTAGCTCCAATTTTCAACTTGTGTTTATATTTTTAGGAAACATTTTTCTAGTTATGTTTCTATTTTTAGGATATATTTTTCTACTTATTTTTTACATTTTTAGGACATTTTTATTTTACTAATGTTTATATTTTTGGGACACATTTGTATGATCTCAGTTGGCTTCACAGTAATTTCCACTTTCTCGTCTTTATTTGTTCACATGAATAGCCACATGTTACTGAAAGGTTCCCTCTCTGTGGTTCCTGCAGGGTTCTGGTTCCCTGCCTCCAGCTGAGCTACACCTTCCTTCCCTGCCTTCGCTCGTTGTGTTTGTGTGCCGTCAACGTCTTCGTCTCTCCGTTCTGTTCGTCTCTCGCTCTCTGCTGCAGCCAAATCGCCGTTTCTCTGTCCAACAGAGACTGGAGTCCAACCAAAGACAAAGACGCCGTATGAATGACAGATTAATCTGAGTGACTGAAAAGACAGAAACAGAGGATTTTGTGGAAAATAGCTTTTTTTTTTTTTTTTTTACATGGCATAGTTCTGCAACCTGCTCATGTTTTCCTATTTGATATGATTTCTACATGTAAAGCCAGTTCGTATTTTTTATTTCTACTATTATTGTCTATAATAATATAAATGTAATGACATTGTGATATTTGTAATGATAATAATTATTATATTATTATGCTGTTAATTTTAGATGTATTTGTAAGAAAACTGTACTCAGCTGTATTAATAAAACACATTTTAGACATGTTTTTGTTTTGTTTGACCAAATGTAAAGGGAACTTTTATTTCCTCATGGCAAATATATTATTATTATTATTATTATTATTATTATTATTATTATTATTATTATTATTATTATTATTATTATTATTATTATTATTATTATTATTATTATTATTATTATTTATAATAATAATAATAATGATAACAATGATAACATCAATAATAATTTATTACTACTTTAATTTATAATATAATTACAATATGAATTTTAATTATATCATAAATGAGTTGTATTTATTTTCTAATAATTTTGTAAATGTATATATTTATAAATAAAAGAAAAACACAATACTTATGATAATAATAAAATAAATCATAATATTTCAATTGTAATCAACCCACTACCTGGATTGTTATACTATTATTATTATTATTATTATTATTATTATTGTTATTATTATTAATAGTAGTAATCATAATAATAATAATAATAATAATAATAATAATAATAACAATAATAATAATAATAATAATAATAATAATAATAATAATAATAATAATAATAATAATAATAATAATAATAATAATAATAATCACCATGCTGGTTGCACTTTGAAACCTGGAACCTGAATTTTGAAAAATAGTTACTAGTGAATAATGATTGTTATTATTAGAAGCAGTATTTCGCATGTATTTCATAGTAAACCACATTTATTTTAAGGCATTATTATTTTTTTATAGCATCATTTATTCATGCTTTTGAATAATATTAAATAAAACGTTGTAATTTCGGAGACAGAAAATGTATAATAATGTAATAAATAATGACTGTGGTTCATAATTCCGAGGTTTCCTGAAGTGCACTCAGCTACCCAGCATGCACTGCGCCGCCGTCTCCATTTTTCTTGTTGTGGTACAGTTGGCTGTCTGCTCACTGCTGGAAAAATATCAGGCTTTTACTCCTTTTGTCGGTGTTAATAGTATTTTTTCGTATTTTGTTGTGCATCTAAAGTAAATAAAGATCATGGCTCAGTACAAAGGAGCCGCTAGCGAGGCGGGAAGAGCGATGCAGCTCATGAAGAAACGAGAGAAAGAAAGAGAACAACTGGAGCAGCTGAAACAGAAGATAGCAGAGGTCTGTAGCGGTTTAGCCCTGTTTTATAGTGTGTTTGGTCATATCCTAGTGTTACAGGAGGGAATTTAACTCTGTAACGGGCTGTGTTTGTCTAAATATTCACCTGTTATTGAATGTAACTGACGGTGATGGGATGGAGATGCATTCAAGGACCGCAGGGGTATATTTATTTTACATCAACTCTAGATAACATTGCAACCACTTGTTTACTACAAAGACAGCTAACAGATACTGATAGAACGAGAACTATGTACAGTTTTAGTCAAAATAAGCATCTAAACTGCAAACTTATTAGTTAGAAAGTAATGTTTGGGTGGAATTATCCTTTAGAACTTTAACTTCTCGGTTAGAAAATACTATTTCATTGAGTAAGCCTTTAAAATCAAACAGTAGTAGGACAGAAAGTGGAATAAACCCTCAAAATAATAAACTGATCGTTTTTAAGTACTGTTTGCACGGGATAAGCCTTTAAAACTACAAATACTAGGTCAGAAAGTAGTATTTTGGGTGGAATAAACCCTTAAATTCGTAACTTGTTGGTTAAAAACTACTATTTGGGTTGAATACACTTTTAAAACTACAAGTACTCGGATAGAAAGTAATATTTTGGTGGAATAATCCTTTACAAACTATAAGAACTAAGACAAAGTAGTATTTTGGGTGGAATAAACTCTAAAAGCCATAACTTGTTGGTTAAAAAGTACTATTTGGGTTGAATTTGCCTTTGAGACTCAAGTACTACGACAGAAAGTACTATTTTGTGTGAAATCAACCTTTAAAACCATAAGTTGTTGGTTAGCAAACTATTATTCGGGTTAAATGTGCCTTTAAAACTACAAATACTAGGACAGAAGGTAGTATTTTGGATGGAATAAACCCATAAATCCATAACTTGTTGGTTATAAAGTACTATATCGGTGGACTAATCCTTTTCAATGTCAAAGAACTGAGACAACGTAGTATTTTGGGTGGAATAAACACCTAAACCATAATGTGTTAGTTGGAATCCCTTGTTTTAATATAACTTTGGTATTCTTATTACCATTTTCATGCCATGACTGTTTTTCTCAGGACAACATGGTGAAGTCCAACATCGATAAGAAGTTCTCGGCTCACTACGACGCCGTCGAGGCCGAGCTCAAGTCCAGCACCGTGGGTGAGTTTCTCTGCAGCCTGAGAGGAAATATGGGAGCGATTGATGACTAATGTTGTGTTTTATTTGAATTTATTAATGCGATAATCAGGTCTGGTGACGCTGAACGACATGAAGGCCAAGCAGGAGGCTCTGGTGAAGGAGAGGGAGAAACAGCTGGCCAAGAAGGAGCAGTCCAAGGAGCTCCAGCTGTGAGTTAAAGCCCCGTCTACATCATGGTTTTACTTCTTTATCTAGAAAACTTTAACTCTGAGGTGTCCACAGATCAACTAACCTGTATGAATTAAAATCTCAGGCGGAAATGTTGAAATTATTTACAACATTGTGACTTTTTTTTCTAGCTTTCTGGAGTTTTTTAAGAAGATTTGTTCTTATTGTTCTTGTACAGCCTCGAGAACCGTTGCTTTGCATTTTGATGTGACAAATAAAAACTCTCGAGATAATTCGCAAAGACTGAAATTAAGAACATGTGTGAAGAGTTTATTTTTCATTGTAAATATTTAATACTTATTAGATGATGCTCCTGAACCACGGAAGGCCGACCTGTTTTCGTGTCAGATAATATTTGAAGAAAGATCTTATTTTCTTCAGTTTTTAGTTTTTAGACACCCCTAAAATTTGACACAATCTCAAATATTTTCGTGAAATATTTATTGAAAAATCTTTTTTGTGTTTCAAAAGGTGTGTCTGCATTAGACAAATACAAACAAATACAACAGATTTTTTTTTGTTTATTGTTTACAAGAAAAACAAAACTAAATTTACCCAAATGACCCAACACTCAAAATGTTTTACTGTTTTAATGGCTTTTGTAGGATTTGTTTAGTGATTTCACAAATGTATGTTGTGTCTGAAAACTTTCTCCTACTGCTGTATTATTGCTTTATTTTCTCAGCTTAGCATCGTCCTACGCCATTTAAAAATGGTCATAAATATGTCTTCAACACAATTTAGGTCTTTAACTTCTCATCTACAGAACAGTCAATATTTTGATGGTTTCTTGTTGTAATTCTTCATGTTTTCTATCACGCCTTTTAGCCTTTTGTTGTCATTTTATTCACAATATCAGATTTGGAGTGCCATTTCTGCTTCTTAGAATTAAAGAGACGTGCAATTTTAAAAAACATACAAAACAAAGGTAGCTGTGCAGTAAAATCTAATGAATCTAAATTAATGTAACACCAGTAGCTTACATGTCAAATAAAGTCACTTTCTGCAGAGTTTTTCCAACTAAGAATCTTTTTTTTTTTTAACACTCCAACCAGCAGTAACGTGCAAAAACCCAAATGGAATATATGAGATTAATAAATCTCTCTTTTCTACCAAAACATGTGAATAAATGAGGTGATTAAATGAGGTGATAGCAGGCAGGAGATAGTGTGGTGTTGATGGATTCATGTTCTTGTTGGTGCAGAATCGATCATGAACTCTTGATTTGTCGTTGAAAGGAAACAACATGTCTTTGCCTTCAGGGGTTACACTTCCACAGAGCTGCTGGGATCACCGAAAATAAAAACTGAAATGAAAGAAATGCCCCTAAGTGTTGCCCAACCTAACGTTTCTCACCCAATATATCAAAAGAACGTGTCGACAGTCGGACCGGCAGATTGTTTTTCTGTGCGCTGGTTCAGTTTTGGAGATCTTTGCTGTTACTGGAAACGTTTTTGTGTTTTTTTATGGCACATTATTTGTTTCCTCTGTTTGCAGGAAACTGGAGAAGCAGAAAGAGAAGAAGAGGAAGGAGGAGCAGAAGAGGAAGATCGCTAGTTTATCGTTTAACCCTGAAGACGAGGAGGAGGAGGAGGAGGAGGAGGAAAACGAGGAGGAAGAGCCGGACTGTAAGTATTCAGGGTCGTTTTAAGGTCTTTGCTGTTCCTCCTCCTTTAGATGGTGTGTTTTATTCGACTTCAGTCTGTCAGTCAGAGTTGGTCCGAGTCAGAAATGTATTACTAAATTGAAAACGTGAACATTTAAACAGGCTTGTGCAGTAGTTTTATGAAGAAATCCAGAGTCCCTGTGCAGGAGTACAGATGTGTTTGCATCAAAATGACTTTGCAGATACACTTTATGAAGTATTTGATGGGTTAATTTCTTGCTTCAATGCTTTTTTCCTGTACATGATTAAAGTATTGTGGCTCCATGTGAGTATTTTACATCCCCAGCAGTTTATAGAGCTTAAAGGAACCTGTTTATTTACCATCCTGACATGTTTAATACCACTTATATCTACATATACAGCTACAAGACATGGTTAGCTTAGCATTAGCATAAAGACTGGTAGCAGAGGAAAACAGCCAGCTGTGCTTTAAAGTGTAGTTTGTTCTTCTGAATAGGGACGTTTGTTGTAGAAAAAACACTTTCACTACATTGATTTTGTTGTTTTTGCATCAAAATTACTTGGTAAGTAACTTTTTATGAAGTATTTGATGGGTTAATTTCTTGCTTCAATGCTTTTCTCCTGTACATGATTAAAGTATTGTGGCTCCATGTGAGTATTTTACATCCCCAGCAGTTTATAGAGCTTAAAGGAACCTGTTTATTTACCATCCTGACATGTTTAATACCACTTATATCTGCATATACAGCTACAGGAGGTGGTTAGCTTAGCATTAGCATAGAAGACTGGTAGTAGAGGGAAACGGCTAGCCGTGCTTTACCTCTAAGGTCGATGCGTAAGGTTTAGCATGAGCAGCATGCTAGTAGGTCTGTTCCCACATTGGACAAAAGACAGAAAAAGTCTGTAATGGTAATAAAATCCGCCTGAAGTTTTGTCACCACCATGTAGAGACGCCACAAAGTCGCTGTCCGTGGTCATAAAACTGCCCTGTTCTTGTTTTTCCCCTCTTTTTTTGCGCTTATTTAGCCAACGAGATAGAAAAATTTACAACGTTACGGCAGCAAAGATAGAGCAAATATTTAAAGAATGAAGTATAAAATAAAAATAGACCAAAATATAGTTCTAAAAACGAACTTTATTGCACATATCAGTGGTATTGGACAGATTTTTTGATAAATAGAAAATATCTATCGAGCATTATTATCGCACAGATTGTATATAAGTAGTAAGTATTTGTTTTTGTGTCATAGATGCTCCAGTTAAGAAGAAAAAACTTGGGAAAAATCCAGACGTGGATACGAGTTTCCTTCCTGATCGAGACAGAGAGGTGAGGTTGATATGTGCGATTTATTTGTTTTTTTTAAATGGCGTTACTCTGGGATTCTGGGGATAGTAAGTAGTAATGTATATTTTACACGTATCCACAGAGATGTGCTCAGAATTTAGCTGTAAAGACCGAAAAACTGTAAAGTCTCTGCTTTGTCTGCAGAACAACACACAAACCAAACCAGAGATGCTGCTGTTAGTCGGTAAATCAGTGATGTCGCTGCTGAAAGTCCGAGCAGTGACTAGTAAATACCAGGTTATCCAGGTGTCCTATCAACATGGAAATTCTCAAAAAGCCCTCTGAGTCATTGTTGGATCGTAGAGATTAACCTGATAAAACCTCTTCCATGGAACTTGTGTTGCTGTTTGTACAGGCTCTGATTTCATGTTTATACAGCACTGAAAGCTGCCTGTCAAAGGTTCTAGTTTCAAATGTCAAATAAAAGTAGTTTGTTCTTCTGAGTAGCAACATCATCTGTAAAAATAAACCTCTAAATTGATCTTGTGTCACGTTCAGGAGGAGGAGAACCGTCTCAGAGAGGAGCTTCGGCAGGAGTGGGAGTTAAAGCAGGAGAAGATCAAGAGTGAGTTCCACGACGACAAACATCAATATGTCTAAAAATAAGGACATTTCTAAGAGACAACTAACTTTTGAACCGAAGTGTACATCAATTAAAGTTGCTCTAAAGGAGTTAAAGTTGCTCCATATTAGCTACAGTTGCTCTATATTAAAATTGCTCCATTTTAGTTCAAATTGCTCCATATTAGTTCAAATTGCTCTATATTAGCTAAAGCTGCTCTATATTAAAGCGGGTCTAAATGAGTTAAAGTTACTCTATATTAAAGTTACTCTATATTAAAGTTGACCTACACTATGCTGTTTAAAAGTTAATTATATTTAAAGAGATTTCCTGTGTCCAGACTTTAGGGACGTCTTGTATTTTAGATTTTTCCGTTCTTCTTATTAGAATATTTATGAATCTGTTTGTCTTCAGGTGAGGAGATCGAAATCACGTTCAGTTACTGGGACGGTTCTGGACATCGTAAAACCGTCAAGGTAAACCCTGTGGACAACCAACAATAACAGGATATTAACGGAGAAATCCAGTTTTCTCCTCACAGCTCCAGTAAACCTTGACCTTGTTTGTTTCTCCTGCAGATGAAGAAGGGAAACACCATCCAGAACTTCCTGCAGAGAGCTCTGGAGGTCCTCAGGAAGGACTTCAGCGAGCTCAGGTGAGTTCAGACTGAAAATAACACATAATAATAACACATAATCTTCTTGATTTTACATCTTCTTTCCCACTTTCTGTTGTTTGAGAGCGAAGAAAGACAATTTTACCAAACAGACTCATAGGGAACTAACAGAAGAATTGATATCTTCCTGTTTTTCAGGCGTTAAGACTGAAACCAACCCTTTATTAAAGCAAAATAAAGTGCATGTAGGTTATTTAAAGCAAATAGTCTCCAGCTTTTACAGGTAATTTGAGTAATTTTCACTCAGAATGGGGGAAATGTTATATTAGAATATGTTTTATTTGGTTATAAATATTACTAGCACTGTTTGACGTTGCCACCTGAAAGAAGCTGGATTTTTTTTTTGGCTTCACAACTTTCTTCAACTTCGAAATTGAGAAGAATCCTGTTTTTTTGAAACTGCGAGTTCCTCTAGTAAAGTGAAATGGCAGTAAATAAGTGTTTTCACAATCTCATAGCTTTTTATTTTTACCCCTCTTAAGTTTTTAATGCATACAGGACACAAAAAATGGATTTTCACCACCTTTGAGTTCCTGTCTGCTGCTGAGTTTCCTTGATGCTACCACTAGGGGTCGCCAAAAGTCCCAGATATTGAAAACTGACAAAGAGAAACTTTAACTTTCCCCAAATTTAGCAAAAAAATTCCCCAAATTTCTGAAAATTTGTAAAACCTTCAGGAAAAATCCCCCAAATTTGGCAAGAAAATTCTTGTAAATATTTTCATAAAATGAGTAAAAATCTTCCAAAAAAAATCTTAAAAATATCTAAAGTGATTCCATATATATCAGTAAAACTTCTAATATTTTCTTTAAGAACATTCACATAAAAATCAACCAAAATGCAACAAAATTCACTGGATTTCGGTTGATTTTTTTGTTGAATGCTCTTCAGAAACATTTTTAACATTTCTTTTTTTCCACCAACAAATGTTCTAAGATTTCCCAAAAATGTTGAAAATGTGGACATCAGAAGTTTCACTGTGGAAATATATATTTATTCCACATTTTCAAACTTTAAAACGGGTCAGTTTTGACCTGCAGGACAACACGAGGGTTAAATTGGAGTGTTTTACTCAGCTTTATGTTTTCTCTGTGCAGGTCTGCTGGAGTAGAGCAGCTGATGTACATCAAAGAAGATCTGATTATCCCACATGTAAGAGCACAACAAAAAAAAAAAAAAAAACGCAGCCAAACTGTGTTTTCACTTTGTTTTGATTAATTTCACTTCATTGCAAAACATCAGTTGTGTGTCCAAAAAAACTCTAACTCTGTTCAACTTGTATTTCTGTGAGTTGTGAGATTCTTTATCTTCGTCTCTTTCAGCACCACAGTTTTTACGACTTCATAGTAACCAAAGCCAGAGGAAAATCTGGTAAGCGAGCATCAGCACCTTAACAGCAGCGACGTACAGCGTCTGTTTTATGATTTCAACCCTAAACACTAGTTTCTACTCAACATACACCTGCAGAAATCCCAGTTCAATCCAATACAAGAAAAGCACTCTGCACAGTCCTCCTCCAAGGCTGCTCATTCCCCCAAATAGCATTGTCAGAAATGCAGCATTTGTTTATTAGTTATTGATGATCTGAAATCACAACAACATAGAATGTCCCCATTTAATATAGATGGACCCACAAACAAAATGACCTTGCTCTAAGCACAGGTGTGTGTTCTGTATGTGTACGTTATGTACGGATACCGAATCACATGACCTAAATATGTAGCAGGTGGTGGGAATTAATAGGACTCAGAAACACCCCCACAATTGAATCAGTTGTTCCTTGTATAATTTCTGATGGATAAGTCCTGGTAAGTCTACAGTGGTGGATTTGTAGTAGGATCACAATCATGTGATCGTCAGCAGGCAGCTGATGTAGTGTTCACTTGTTGTCATGGTTACAGTGACGCCGTGCCGCTATCTGGCAATGATACAGAAACAAATCTATGGATCCAGACTATAAGCCGAATCTCTGCCAAAATCTAATCACTTGGTCCTTGTGTCATTTCTGACCTTCCCCGAAAATTTCATCCAAATCTGTTTTTGACTGATGTTGCTGACAGACAGACAGACCAACGCTGATCGTCACATAACTCCACCGTGTTCCTTAGCTGACTAATAAACAGCATAGTGAGTTAGTCCACAGATTTTAATCAGTGTGGGTTTAGAACAGGTTAGGTGGTCCACATCTGGAATGAAGATGTTGTTGTAAACGCTCACAGGGTTTAAGAATCAGACTAATTCCTGGGTAGGTTTACTGTTGTGCAGACGAGAACCAAACGGGGTCGCCAGTTAAATCCCAATGAGAGGGATAACCTTCTTCAACAATTTCATGTTTGACAGTTTGTTCAATATTTATGCAATACTTCTGTCACTGAAAAGGAAATGCTCTTTTAAGATGCATTTCTACATTGGATTTTTTTTTTTTGTCATCCCAAAATATTTCCCAATGGTCATATTTTACCCCACCTTCACTGATATTAAACAAAACACTAGAAACACTTTCTGCGCAATGCAGTGAAGTATTTAGTGGTTGTGCAAGCACATGTGAACACTCCAACCATGAGCTGCAACATGATTTTTTTAGTTGAGGTTAAATTTTAGATAATAAAATTCAGCCAATTAGCCAGTTTTTATTGTTTAACCCTCCTGTTGTCCTCATTTACAGGCACCAAAAAATATTGTTTCCTTGTCTGAAAAAAATCCAAAAATTCAGCAAAATATTCCCCAAATTTCTGAAAATGTGCAAAGCCTTCAGGAAGAAAATTCTAATAATTCCTTAAAAGTTTCCCTTGAAAGATTTATTTTTTTTAAATCCCCCAAATTTGGCAAGAAAATTCTTGTAAAATGTTTTCAAAAAGTGAGTAAAAATCTTCCAAAAAAAATCATAAAAATATCTAAAGTGATTCCATATATATCAGTAAAACTTCTAATATTCTCTTTAAGAACATTCATATAAAAACCAAAAATGTTGCAAATGTGGACATCAGAAGTTTCACTGTGAAAAGATTTTTTTCCCCCACATTTTCAAACTTTAAAATGAGTTCATTTTAACCTGCAGGACGACACCAGGGTTAAAACGTATCACTTAATTGCTTTGAAACTGAAGAATATCTTCAAAACATGAAGAGTCCAGTTTCATTTCCTGCCCCATTAGTCTGTTGAGTATTATTTCATCATTCTGACATTGTTTTTTTGTAATTATGTGATTAAGTTCTCATGGTTCGGTTTAATCTTTTTCCCCTCAGGTCCTCTGTTCAGCTTCGACGTCCATGATGACATCCGACTGGTGAACGACGCCACAGTGGAGAAAGATGAGGTGAGGAGTTGGGTTTTAATGTGCCAAAACAAACTGAAACAGACAAAAAAAACACTTAACAGATGGTCTCCAAATTGGTTTCTTGAGTTATTTGGTGTTGAAACGTCCTCAGAAGGTGTTAGCAGATGCTAACGTCTGGGCTGTCATCTGATTTAAGAGACTTTCTGCTCTGGTCTTAATGTTAATCCGGTCTAAATGTTACTCTTAGCTACTTGAATAGTTCCACTAAAATAAGCACCCACATGAAGCTAATTATCTCGGTGGTCACATTAGCATACCACGTAGCGATCGGCTAAACGGTGTCAGCTGCACTGTGTGCTGTTTCTTTCACCACCAGCTGAAATGTTCCTCGCCCTGCCGACTTGTTTGGCTGCTGTTTGTGCCAACACGCGATGATGGAAGCGCAGGAATGCCAGGATGATGCATCAGCGTTTCAGCGTTACCCGCCTCTTTCCTGTCGACTGTTTGTGCCCAAAAATAGATTCTAACTCAGTAACTTCAGCATTTTCCTCAAGTCTTTAAACTGCTTCCTGTACTGGAGGGAATATTTCAGTTTGCAGCTTGTTGAATTTTGACAATTAACTGTCTTTAACAGGCTTGAGATTCTTGAGACTTTAGCCAGAATTTAATAATACATGATCCTCCATTAAGTTTAATGTGAAAAATACCCATAGAAGTTTGTAGGTACAATGACTGTAAAGGTTTCAAGCATAAAAACAACTGAATATGTGCAACTTTGAAAATTAGACCACATATTCTGTCTCTTTCTTTGAGGTTCTTGTTGGAACAATGCTGTATTTCTTTTTAAGATCATAATAGAAGGCTGTTTTGCTGATTCTAAGCCAGTAAGCATCAACTGTTTAGCCGTAACCTTCTTCATTAAGCACCTAAAGTTCTCTTCTTTTAGGTGTTGGTGAAAATTTAGTTTGGACTATCTGTTGGCTTTACATGTACAAAATAACAGTGTTGTAAAAATAACGTTTCGACCATTTAATGTGAATTTTACTCATCTTTTTAAAACAGAGTTTGTCACATGTATTGACTAATTAAAGGGCTACATAGATGCTTCCACACGTTTAGCGTATTGTGGCTCCATGTGAGCATTTTAGATCACCAGGATTTTATAGATCTTGAAGGAAAACCTGCTTATTTTGTGTCTTGACCACTCAGATTTGTTAAGTAAGAAGCTACAGCTGTTTGTTGGTTGGCTCAGCATTAGCTTAAAGACTGGTAGGAGGGGGAAACAGCTAGCCGTGCTTTAAAGTGTAGCTTGTTCTTCTGAACAGGAACGTTGGCTGTAGAGATAAACACTTTCACCATTTTGATTTAGTTGTTATTGCAACAAAATTTCTTACTTAGATTCTATGTAACTATTTGATTGGTTAATTTCCTACTTACTTCTTACTTTAATACCACTCAAATTTATTTGTGAAATATGAAGCTACGGCTACAGGAGACAGTTAGCTTAGCGTTAGCATAAAGACTGGAAGCAGGGCAAACAGCTAGCTGTGCTTTAAAGTGTAGTTTATAGGCATCAAGACAGTCAAGATTTCAAGCATAAAAAACAACTAAATACCAAAAACTTGGAAAATAATTCTAATTATAGACCACTGTGACCAGCGATTTCTGCCTTTCTTTGTGGTTCTTGTTGGAACAATACTGTATTTTCTTTTTAAGATCGTAACTAGCAGCTATTTTGCTGATTCCTAGCTCGTTCACGATGTTTCTCACACTGTAAACCTCTTCATTAATCGCAGAGTTATTTGTCTTCTTTTCTTTTAGGTGTTGTTGGTGAACATTTAAGTTGGATTATCTTAGTAGCTTAATAATGATGATTAAAATAATGTTTTGGGTCATTTAGTGTGAACTTTACATGGATTTTTAACAGAATTTGCTGCATGTATTGAATTATTTTTGGATTTTTTTCCACATCTTTTAGAAGATGCTTTGAATATTTCACCGCTGCGATGAAATTCGGGTGAAATTATCAACGTTGAAGGCCTGTTGTGTCGACGTAGCTCACTTATACAGCTTTGGAAATAATTATGTTATTATGTCTTAATGTTTAAATGTAAATACCAACTGTGTGAAGGAAAAATGACTCTTTCCCCTTTCTAGTCATAATGGCCTTTAGACAGGCAGACGCTGCAGGAGGTTAGATATCGTCTACAGGGGGTCCTCAACTTACGTCGGAATTCCATTCCTACAGCGCGATGCAATTTTTGCTGCAAGTCGGAACTCAAATACTGTGACGCATGTGGCGTACAACTGGCGAATGTAAACAAAGCGTCTTCTTTTATAGTGGAACGTGACGACGTATTCGCCTGCTCCGCTCGCCAGCTAGTTCCCATGTGAAATCTGTGTTAACGTACGTCAGAATGATGGAACAAGACTTTCTTAATAAATTTATGGGAGATGACAACGTAACCACGAAACGCCGTAGGTCGAGGACGTCGTAAACCGAGGACCTGGTGTATTCTGATGTGACTTAACAGACCAGTTGTCTCTATATTGGTCTGTAATCTAAATCTGACCTTCTTCCAACTACAACATCTACCTGAAGATCAGAGAGAATCCTCAGAACTGATGCTGGACTGCCTGCATGTCCTGCTGCTCTGTTGGTGTCACTTCTCCTGACATCCGTAAACCTTCCTCACAACCTCAGTCATCTGAGTCTCCAGTGTGTCTCTCACTGAACTTCCACAACAAACTGATATACAGGATGTCCATAAAGTCTCTTATCAATTTTAAGAATTTATTACAAAGGCAGTTGATAAGATATCTTAACCAGATTTGTTTTATTGTAATCAGTGGTTGTCAATGTTACCTCATTTAACCCTCCTGTTGTCTTCATTTCCTCATCGGAAAAAAATCCAAAAATTCAAGAAAAAAATTCCCCAAATCTCTGAAAATTTGCAAAACCTTCAGGAAGAACATTTCAACAATTCCTTAAAGCTTCCCTTAAAAGTTTTATAAAATAAAAATAAATCCCCAAAATTTGGCAAGAAAATTCTTGTAAATACTTTCAAAAAATGAGTAAAAATCTTCCAAAAAATCCTAAAAATATCTACAGTGATTTCATATAAATCAGTAAAAACTTCTAATATTTCCTTTAAGAACATTCAGAAAAAAATCCAGCGAATTTTTTTTACATTTCTTTTTTTCCACCAAACAATGTTCAAAAATTTCCCAAAAATGTTGAAAATGTGGACATCAGATTTTTCATTGTGAAAATATTTTTTTTTCCCACATTTTCAAACTTTAAAACGTGTCCATTTGACTCGCAGGACGACACGAGGGTTAATACTCCTCTATATGGCACCATTAGTTGCACGAAGCACATCAAGACGTTACTCGATTTCTTGCCATGTTCGCTGTAGCAGAGCCTCATCAATGGTGGCAGTGGCATCAGAAATCCTTTGCTTAAAGTCAGTAATGTCCCGTATCTTTGTTGGATACACGATATCTTCAACGTAACCCCATAGAAAGAAGTCCAAGGGAGTGATACCTGGTGAACGTGGTGGCCAAGGAATTGACCCATCCCTTCCAATCCACCGCTCTGAGGAGTAGCCATTTATCAGGGTTTCATTTAACACTTCCTCTTTCACCAACAGGATACCTGAAATACACAATTTCAGTGTGATTACAAATTTTAATAAACACTGATTACAATAAAACAAATCTGGTAAGGATATCTGCCTTTGTAATAAATCCTTAAAATTGTGAAGAGACTTTATGGACACCCTGTATATAGAATTGAAGAGCCCACAATCAGGTCAGATCTAAAGAAAACCAGCCAAATCTAAATTGTATTGTCAGATTCAGGCGCTAAACATGAAAATATGAAGTTCTGAAATGTCCATCCTTGTCAGGTTTAATGCAGTTGTGCTGTTTTGCCTCCAGTCTCACGCAGGTAAAGTGGTGCTGAGGAGCTGGTACGAGAAGAACAAGCACATCTTCCCAGCTAGTCGCTGGGAACCATACGACCCTGAGAAGAAATGGGACAAATATACGGTGAGACTCTCTAAATTCCAGCAATCCTAATAGCAGGTAATTATGAACTTTCCCTTTAGGGGCGGTTCAATCCAGTCTGGTCTTTGAACTCAAAAACACCAAGTGTATGTTTTTCATAGCGAACTGATCACCAGCGTTCCACAGATTGACAGTGTTCAAAGCAGCACATTACCGAACACTAAAATCACTACTTATCTGTCATCAGTCCCTCTGGGTGACTTTTTACCTCACTTTAACCTCCTCAACATGCTTCTTCGTGCTGTGAAACTTCAAGCTTTGAAGGTTTTAACGTTTGTCAGGACTGAAGTTAAGCTCAGGTGGAGACGGCAGTCAATCTGAGCTGGAGAATGAGCTTAAAAACAAAGAAAATTACAAAAGTAAGGAGTCAAAACATGTTAAAAGTCACTCAGAAAATAGCCCCAAGTGACAAAAGAATGCTAAAAATCATCCAAAATGTGTTTAAAACTACAAAAAATATCTGCAAAATGACTCAGAAAATGTTCAAAAGTTTGGGTTCATCCAGACAATTTCATGTTTTCCAGTAAAACTCCCACTTTTCTCCATGTTCTAACATAACTGCACAAGGGTTTTCTAATCATCAACGAGCCTTTCAACACCATTAGCTAACACAATGTAGCATTAGAACACAGGAGTGATGGTTGCTGGAAATGTTCCTCTGTACCCCTATGGAGATATTCCATTAAAAATCAGCTGTTTCCAGCTACAATAGTCATTTACCACATTAACAATGTTCTACACTGGATTTATCATTCATTTAATGTGATCTTCATTGGAAAAAAAATGATTTTCATTCAAAAATAAGGACATTTCTAAGTGACCCCAAACTGTTGAACAGTAGTGTATGTAGACCTCGTTAATCAAGCAACAAGTCTAGTTTTAAAGTATTTTAACCTCCTGGAAAGTGTGTCTTTTTTGCACAGAACCACTGATGTATTCATTTTTAAGCCATTTTATTTTTTGAGACATTTTTCTGTGTATTTATTTGATTGTAATCGTCTCCCAGCAGGTCATGCAGGTAAACATTTCTAACCATCGTAGCTTGACAGTCCCTCCCAGTTAGCAGTCTTTGGAAACTCTCACAGCAACATGCCTGTTATTCCAGCTCAACTTGGAAGCTTTAAAGCTGTTTTAATCCCTTTACTTCACTACTACAGTGAATGTCACAGTAAATACTGTTATAATAAGCAGCTATAACAATGGACAAACTGCCCCACAACTTCACTGCTGTACTGCTCTGGTTCACTTTCACCCTCCTCACCGGCTTAGCAGTTGTCTTGGTTTAAGAAAAAGTTCAAAGATGAACCTTCTGTAGCACCAAACAACCAGAAAAATGTACTAAGTGGTGAATATGCTGTAATTAAAGAGCAAAATACTGTGTGAAAAGTACTGCGAAGACGCCAGGGAGAAAAATAAAGAACGAATAACCACTTAGCTAACAAGTTCTTTTGGGAAAGAAAAATCAGAAAAACAAACATTTGCCAGTTCGTGCAGGAACGTTTTCTGTATTCTGTTGTGTTAAATCAATAAATAGGTCCGTGTTGCTTGTTTCCGCTTGATTAACGTCTTCTTTCAATGAGGATCCATGAGCAGCAATCATCGCGCCTTAAAATCATCTTATTGCATAACTCTGCACTGCTTGTGGAAAAGAGAACAAGAATTTCAGGGAGCAAAATAATGTCATCAGAAAGACAAACGGAACAAAAGACCCAAAGCAATTAGAGAATTCTGTTAAGACGCCAGGAATAAAGAGGAAACAGAGCTTCTTAAACCGAGTCTGAAGTCCATGAAGACGGTAGAATATCGGTGGAATATTAAAGCTAGTATGAGTCGAAGTGAGAGAATTTTTCACGTTGTTGGCCAAAGTTTGCTTATAAAATGTAGAATAAACTGTCAGTAATTTGGCAACGATTTCAGCACGTGTGAGATACGAATCTTCAAGTGTGGAGATATAATTTATTTCAAAGTCTCTTAATTCCATGTTTTTGCCCCGTGGAGAGAGTCAGACTAGAACAACAGGTTTTATACCTCCAAGAAAAATGGAAGTTGAAGCGAATTCAGAGCAGAGCACGTTTTCTGTTAAAATCTGTTGGCATGAGTGACTGCATTTGATTCACTGTTTTCTTCCCATCAGGATGATTTGTGGTAAAAGCCGGTCTGTAATTTTCAAAAGTTGATAGTGGAAAGAATCCAGAGCTTTGTTGTGTTGGATCGTAACTGAGAGCATATTTTCCATATTTTGCAGAGTTAGGAAAAAGTGTATTACGCTGGAAAAATAAACACTAATGAGCCTTTTTACACATGTTTGCTCAGAATATGTGTAAAGTCTAATAAAATTCAACACAACAGCTCTGAAAGAAATTCCACTTTTACTAAGAAGTTGTGTTTGCAGTGTTTGGTGACGTTGTGTAAAAGGTGATAAATCTACTTTTTTTAAAGACGTCCACATTATTAACATACTTGAGGGGGCGAAATAGCAGGAAAAGTCGTAAATTTAACGTGACCCACCACCTACTTTAACCCCAGCAATCTGCATAGAGTAGATTCATCAAGTTTTATGACAGAAACTGAACCTCCAGACACTTCATAAAAGTGGATCCCACAGCAGAGCTGTCGGATGAGATTGCATTAGATTTGAAGGGTTTTCCCTGAGCGAGTAGAAGTGAAAACTTTAACGATCACCTTCGCGTGTGACATGCTGCCAGTAGTAGCTGTTGGAGAGCATGTTTCCTTTCAGGGTGGAGCTGCCAACTTAGTCCTGCATGGGCATGCCGTGAAATACCGAAAGTCCGTCCAGATGTCTGAAGCTAAGAGATAACAGAAGCGCTGTCCTGATTTACGATCAAACATCAGGTTGGAACTTCTTTTTGGAGAAGTGTGGTTTGGAAAAGGCATGAGTGGCATTAAAATTTCAAGATGAGATAACTGCGAGTTTAGGAAATGAGATCATCTTTGTAAGTACCTTCTATAAAGACTGCCGCAATAACTGGGAATAAATAAAACGGTGCCACACAAAGCTTTTCATTAACTCGCAACATGACAACTTAAAATGAGCTCCTGACAGGTGAACTGAGTCCAAATGTGGGTTTCACATGATTGTTTTGTCTCTAAATCAACCAGTTGGGCTACATTTGGGCCAAATGAGAGCGAAGGATGGGATGCATCTGGAACACAAGGGTCTAATATGGTTTATTCACATCAACGGGACAAAGCATCCACATTTTAAGGTCTATTTAGTTATTCAGTTGTCCTACTAGCACGTCTTATGGTTCAAAAACCTTCTGATTTCTCTTAAAGGCCTCCTTTAGTGAAAATCAAGTTATTTGCTTACCTTGTTAACATGATCATATGGTGTTTTTTTTACTTGGTGGTTTTGTAGATGAAGCTCAGACACAAGAAACACCCAGAGAAGAGACATGATCAAGGTCTTTGGTTTATTATAGAAAGATCTGAAGGAGCCACATTCCTCAAACTGGATTGAAGTTGAATAATAGTTCTCCTTTCACGACTAATGAATGCAAATAATGAGCAATTAAATGAATAAAACAAAACCACACACACGCAGATGGCATTTACCACCACTTTATGAGCGAAACAAGCAGTCAAAGGCATCGTTGATGATTTCCACCTTAAAACCGCAGTTTACTCATAGCGGTGTCAAAAAAAAACGCATTCAGGCTGTGATTTTTCACATGTTCCAAACTAAAGGAACCAATCCTGAGTGGATTTACAGTGTTTGAGTGGAGGTGAAGGTGATGGGATGGATGGAGGTATACATGGAGACTTCATAGATACTATAGTTGTAGAGTTCCATCAGAGCCATTTCAGTTAAGAGTTCTGATCAGAAAAGTACATCAGATGCTCCTTAAATTAGATAAGTTAAAATGTTTAGGTTCTAGTTCTAGAAAAGATCTGTGACAGTGTCGAAAACACACGTTCAGGCTTTGAGGTTTCAAATGTAACCAGGTTTTACTGTCTTTTAACTGAGTCAAAGATGAATGGATGGATGGAGGTATACGTGGAGACTTTATGGATAGTATAGTCGTAGAGTTCCATCAGAGCCATTTCAGTTAAGAGTCCTGATGAGGAAGCACAATTAGATGCTTCTTAATCTGATAAATTCAGGCCTTCAGTTGATTCCACTGGTAGAAATGTGAAAAATGTGTGAAAGGCGAGCAAGCTTTAGTCCTGCATGAGTGCAGTTCACTTCAGTTCATTTGTTAGGGGTGTTGGTGTGTTTGTAAGGGGCCAAGGAGGGTAGAAGAGGAACAGTTTATACTAAAACCTCAGGGAAGAGAACACGAGAAGATTTGTGGAAAAGGAGGCTCATCTTTACTTGTTTGGAGCCTCCAACAAAGACGCTACCATCCGGCAGGTCAGTCGTATTTTAGACAACCTTATTGGACGCTGCTCCTGGGATCAGATCGCTGTTTGTAGTCCCTTATTGTCCAGGAAATTCCAGCGTATCCAGCCAGCTTTTAGAACAAGAGCAACTCTGTTCACTTTTATGTACTTTTCTAAAGCCAAGACATCCAAAAGCTTCCAAATAATCTCCCCTTTCTTTACAGTTGTCGCTAATCACAGCGTTTCCCTTACGTGCTACCTGTTGCCTTCCTTACCTGTTCTGTTACATTTTGTTTTCAGTGACTTCTGCTACTCACACAGTGCAGTGCCAGCCATGTCTGGTTAAACTGAATGTTCACACATGGAGGTTCCTTCTGGATTCTGGCCTGTGTTTATTTATTTTGTATGCTTTATTGATCCCACAAGGGGAGATTCTCTTTTCGCATATTCCAGTTTGTTAGGGATCAAAACACAGGGTTCGAGGTCCTGACAGTGGCAGGTTGGTGCTGCTGGTGCTTGAACCTCTGACTTTTTAATCAACAACCCAGTTACAACAGGGACTTAACCTAAAGTCAGCCAAAAACCAGACTGAAGACCCCCCAAAAAGGCCCTCAAACCAGCCCCTGTTCATCCAATCTGCTTCAACCCAACACTGAACTTCCTCGGGTCGCCATCGACTCGCCCAGCAAATTTGAAGTGGATCGTACGTACAGTTGTTGATATCCAAAGACCAGAGAGATGCCTTCCTTGAATTATAGCTGGATTTAGCTGGGACATTTCATTCTGTGGAGTAACCTCATATTTTCTTTGTTTTCCAGATCCGATGAAACCCCCGTCTTCGTCAGTCCGTGGAACCCCCGGCGCCTTGTGTTTTCCACCTCATCTTACGTTCTCGTCGTTTTTTCAAGATGTGAGAAACGACCGGATGATGGCTTTACTTTGTATCTAAACAACTGTTTTCCCTCCTGTTGTTGTCGACCGCTAGTCCATGTGTAAATAGCCCATAAATCACAAATATGTTGGAGCACCTGTGCTGAATAAAAGGAGCCTGAATGTGACTCACTGATGGAAACTTTTGATCAGCTTAGTTCACATAAGGAGCAGAATCCTCCCTGCTGGTCGCCACCAGCCAAACCATTCTGAGACAAATACACAACCAGAGTCCAATTCCTAATCAGGTCTTTCAACTGAAACACTTACTTATGTACACTGTTTTTTTAGAGACTACTTAATTATTGAACATCAGTCACTCTGTTTGACTTCACTTTAACCTCCTCAACGTGCTTCTTTATGTTGGGAAACTTCCAGCTTTGAAGTTTTTCACTTTGTCAGGACTGAAGCTGAACTCAGGTGGAGACAACAATAAATCTGAGCCTGAAAAAAATCCAGCTGCAACATTTATCTTTGCATATTTCTGTCATTAGAATAGTCTCCTACCGAGTTCTGGAGGTAAACATTTGTAACGGAGCCAATCTGTCGCAGCGTGTGATCGAAAACATAATTACTCGCTGCTTACGGCGTTTTAACCCAACAGTAAATACTGTTAGAATAAGCTGCTGTAATCAATATTTCTCCATAAACAATGCATCAAAAATGTGCAAAGCGTTTCACGGCCCACAACTTTGCTGTTCTGGTTTATTTCCACAGACTGTTAAAAAAAAAAAAAAGATTAAAAAAAAAGTTATTTTTATGGTGAAATTCCCAACAGCTGTGGTTGATAGAACGGAATACCTAAACATTTTCTTCATTTACGGTGAAGAAAATGTATTAATTCTGTTGATTTTACGGTTAAAAAATGTGCTTCATTCCATATTTTACTGGAAATAAAATAATTTTAACCTTAAAAAACAATTAACAATTAGTTTTACTAGAACATTTACGTGATATTACCTATAAAACAAAGTTTCTATGACCTTTTATAAATATTACAGTATTATTCTATTATCAGGACAACAGTTAGAGTATTTAACATTTAATATGTGTGTTTTTAGCATGACATATATGCAAAAATTGTGGTTATAGCTGTCAGAAATCTTAAAAACTTAAATTTCTCTACAGTTTTTTAATGGAACAACTCTGTAATATGTATATCATTCAATAATGTCATTTTTGCATTTATTTCTCGAAAATAATACAGTTTTTCACAGTTAAATGTACATGCTGATAATGGAAACATGCTGTAATATTTATGACAAGTAACATGGTGATTTATTTCATGTAAAAAATACTATTTGTACCACTAAAAATGATGTTCTTTTGTGTTAATTTGGTAAAAATCTGTAAACTCTAACACAGTTTCATACGATTTATATAACACTGAATCAATGTAAATAAGTTATTCAGGAAAAAATAGTTTTTTACATTTTTTCTCTTGAAAAGAACTGTCATGGTTTGACAGTTTGTCATAGATGTAAAGAAAAACTACAAGAGAAACCCGCTGTAGCACCAAATAACCAGAAAAAGCTGCGTTAATAGATTGGTAAATACTAACCTCAGGAAAGCAACCGGGCGTGAAAAATACGAGCGTTGCCAAACGACGCATCAATCACCAACCAGGTGTTGATTTCAAGCCACTTTCCCTTTGAAGAAAGCCAAGAATAAGAAAAGTATGGTTGGAGAACTTCCATTTGTCTGTTTTCATTCAGTTGTACTTAAGAAAACAAGAACATTTCTGTATTCTAAACACATCTTTCCTTTTTGTGAGGTGTCAGATTGACCAGATTCAACTCTGTACAAACGTAAATCAATCAACAAGCCAGAGCCGCTTGTTTTGGCTCGACAACCGCCACCTTTCAACGATTAGAGCCACCATCAACGCCCTGAATATCGTCTTATTGCACAAGGTTTTGTGCAGTTTTTTGGGAAAGAGAACAAAGATTTGCAATTCCCGTCAGCGCATCGAAAGCCATCTAGTGAATTCTGTTGCTAGTCATGAGAGCAGCTGCTTACGTGCCAGAAATAAAGAGGAAACCGGTCTTTATGGGCCCAAACACCACATGTAAAAGTACAAGAATGCTACAGTAGAAGTCCTGCATGCAGAAAAGGTTCTGCTTTGGTCCTGATGTATTGTTGCATGCAGCATTAAATTATGCATAGTGAAGCATCTGTCAGCAGCATGTTTCAGTTTGAACTATTTTATATCCAGAAGATAAATCTGAGGGCCCCCATCATGATAAATGGGAGAGAAGAGAAGGCAAAGCAAAACCCCTAAACATAAATCTGTTTTCAGTTTTTGGACTTTTTCCTCTGATCTTTGACTTTCGATGATGTGTGATCGTTTAGACGTTTATTGAAACCGAATGGAAGGAAAAAAAACATCTCATTTGGTGGAGTTGTTAACAACTCAGACATCTGATATGACTCACTGCTGTTTCTAAGAAGCCACGTCAAATGTTATTAAAAAACACATTTGAAACAGTAGTTGAGTCACTGTGCTGCATACGTTGAAACCCATAAGACACAAACACTAATTTAAAAGATAAATCTGAGGGAAAAACTTAATAAAATAATGAAAATTAACGAAGTCAGAGGGTCAAACTCTACTTGAATCGAATTCCCAACAGGAAGTCCCTTCAGTAGCAACTTAAGAAGCCAAAGAAGTTGGAGACGACCTGTTTAGTCTTTAATTATGTGTTGAATTTTAAAACCTTGCTTTATTATTGATCATGTCAGATCTTCATCTTAACCGTCTGAGCTAAACAAAAAAAACAAAATCCTCCAAATTAAACCATTTATAGGAGCCAGAAAGTGTAAAAACAAGAACATACTCTACCAGTCACCCCAACACAACCAAAGTGTATTCTAAACGTTTGACTCATCAAAGTACCACCTTGGGCAGATATAACAGCTGAACACACTTGTGGCATTCTTTCCACTATGGAAATCAAATATTCTTTGTTGCAGAAGTTCCCATAAATGTGTGGTTCTTGTAGGTTGCTTTGCTTTCACTCTTCTGTCCAGTTCATCCAAACCAGCTCCATGGGTGTAAGTCTGGAGACTGTGCTGCCACTCCATGTTTTCAAGCTCACCATCTGGTTCTTTTTTCCTTAGATAGTTCTGGCAGAGCTTGGACTGATGTTCTGGGTCATTATCTGCTGTAGGATGAACTCCTGACCAGCTAGGAACAGACCAGAGTTTACTGCATGGAGCTGCAGAATGCTGTAGTAGCCGTTTAGGTTCAGGGTTCCTCTCACTCTGTACAAGAACCGACCCTGGATCCAGTAGAACAGCCCCAGACCATCATACTTCCTCCTCCATCTCTGACAGTTGATGTCACACAATGAGGAACCGGCTTAGATATCTAGGAGGCTACACCAACACAGCGATATAGAAACAAAAATTGGTAAAGCTTGGGGAGCATTGCACTCTCTGTCAAAGATATGAGTATCTTCAATTACAATGCCAACCAAAATGAGAGTATTCCAGGCCTCAGTGGAATCTACCTAGCTTTATAGATCTGACTCCTGGTCACTAACAAAGACAAACTCAAAAACAATTGATGGGACTTCTACCAGAATGTTAGGGATGGTACAGAACATCTCCTGGAAATCGCACCTCCCAACAAGTCACTATGGCTCACATCCATGCTGGTCAGCCATCATTAGGCAACGTAGACCAACCCTGGATGGACATGTGGTGAGACACAATGAAGCAGCTGGTCGTTGTTATGGAAACCTGAGACTATCAGAAAGGCTGGCAGGCCGAGCACAACATTAAGGAAGGAAGGTCTGGAAGGCAAAGAACTTTTGACTGCAGTGTTGGACAGAGGGAGCTGGAAGAAGAACTTTCTTCATGTCACTGATTCCGTCGGATGCAATCGATTGTCTGACTTGACTGAGGAACCATCCTTTCTCCTACTCAACGGCTACAAAAATCCTGCATGATGAACCAAAATTTGATCCATCAGTCCATAATACCTTCTTCCAGTCTTCAGTAGTCCATTGGTGGTGTTTCGTAGCCCAGGCAAGCCTCTTTTTCTTATTCTGACGTCTTAGCAATGGCTTTCTTGCTGCAACTCCACCTGATAAACCTGCAACTCCAAGTCTTCTCCTCACAGTTGAAACTGAGACTTCCTACTACGACTACTATTAAGCTGTGCTTGAAGCTGTTGACTCTCAGAAACTAGTCTTCTGATTCTGTTGTGGCTTTGGGTCTTCCAGACCTCTTCCTGTCAGAGTTTCCTCCAGTTTCTGAGTCATTTGATGGTGAAGAAAACTGGATTCACTGACACCTTGACTTTTGTTGAAGAATTTTCACTCTTAGTCCTTCAAAGTTTGCTGTAGTGGGGCGTTCATTGGTATTCCAGTATACGGTGAGTTTACCAACACAGAGCATGAGTTTGTGAAGGTAAGCCGACCCAGAACATTTTCAGAGGATATAATTTATAGGGATGGTCAGAGAGTAGGGAGGGGGCCGTATGTAAATACAAGGGCGAATAGTGGTTAAATTAGTTGCTAATCAGTAACAGAGGGTAAAACAAAGAAAAAAAGGTAAATGAATCAAGAGACAAAGCAGACAACAAAAGGTAAGAGAGGAGGGGTCTGACAGACAGTAACACATAACAAAGGATAATAGAATTGTGGCTAACCATGAGAACTGGAATGAAGGGGTGACACACAACACTAGAAGGTATCTGTAGCAAAAGGTGTGCTATTTTCTTCATCACTTTCTTCCCAATTTCTCTGTAGGAGAGACCTACATGTTTAAGAGTTATGATGGTCTGTCTCTCTTCTATTGTTAATTGTCTTTTTCTCTCAATTTTTACAGCAACACACTACTTTCTGCAGTACAATACTGTTCTAATGATGCTCTGGAGGGTTCCACGGTGTTCCAACACTACTGTTATGCAGACAGAGGAGGTTGGAAACAAGAAAAGTAGGATTTGGTAACTCCAACTTTCAAGGCTTGATCAACCTCCATTGCAGCTTTAAGTTGTTAACACAAATCTTGTTCCCTGAAAAGGCCTTTTTGTATAATTCTGAAATGTACATTATTTTTCAGTTTTGGGTAACTTTACCTTTTTTTTTAACCTCTGGCAGATCACCACTTACCTTTGTACCATTTCAAGCTATTCATTGGACTTGAACTACTTGAATGACAA
This sequence comes from Amphiprion clarkii, assembly GCA_027123335.1. Classification (NCBI taxonomy): domain Eukaryota; kingdom Metazoa; phylum Chordata; class Actinopteri; family Pomacentridae; genus Amphiprion; species Amphiprion clarkii. Next base: position 34,784,870 of record CM049574.1, read on the forward strand.
TAAAAAATGGAAAAATTGGGGCGTTATAAAACTTTTGACTAGTAGTGTATGTCAAAGAATTTCCAACAAAATCACTTCTTTTCTAGATGGACATTGCACTAAATCCTACAAAAACAATACTGGGTTGAACTGCAGGCAGTGTTTCCACAGAGCACATAGAAATAAATGTGACAGACTGAGAGGAAAATAAAACATACTGGATCAATGAAATTAGAAAATGTAAATACGAGTCAAAGAGCTTATTTATCACATGTAGAGCTCAGTTTGTTCCCAATATTGGTAACATCTGTTGGAACGGGGTTAACGCTACACATGTTTTTTTTCCTTTTTTGTGATTTATTGCACTATAAGTGTCGCACTGCTCAGAAGACCTTTCCTTCTTCTGTTTCCATAGAGGAGCTGGACTTTATGATGTAGTGAAAAATGAACCCACAGTGAAAAGAAGCTGCTGCTTAGAGTTCAGATGATCAAATGTAACTGAAGCTCAACAGGGATGTTTAAATCGAGCGTAAAGCCGCAGACTGAGAGGATTTTCCAACAGTGTGGGGTAAACTGGGGTAAGCTGGGGTAAACAGGGGTAAAACGCCCCCCCCACGTTGTCCCCCTCCTGATTTCCTGCTTTTTGTTAGTAAAACGTGTTCCAAGAGTCTGGAGACAGAATCCGAGGAGGGAAGTTTCTACAGATGTTGATGGTTTTTGGTGTCATTTCATCTGCCAGTCCAACGTCAACACGACGTCTACCAGAAGGTTCTAAAGCTCTTCCTTCTTCCAGCTCCTAACCTCAAGGACATGCTTGTTTCCTGTTCCAGCTGGACTCAGCAGAACCAAAACTAAAACCAAATGGTTCACAGACAATGGTTTCACTGTGCTGGATTGGCCAGCCGACTCACATGACCTGAACCCTGAAGAGCCTCACAGAACCCCATGGAACCCAAAAAAACCTCACAGATCCTCACAGAGCTCCACAGAACCCAACAGAACCTCATAGAGCCCCACAGAACCCCGCAGAACCTATAGAGCCCCAAAGAATCCCATAGAATCCAATAGATCCCCCTAGAGCACCACAGAACCCAAAAGAACCTCTTGAACCGTCATAGAGCACCATAGAATCCCAGATAGCCCCATAAAGCCCCACAGAGAAGTCCTGATAGAACCCCAAAGATCCTTATAGAACCCTATAGAACCACATATGTGGTTTTGTCAAGAGGAAGATTAGAAACACTGGAACCAAAAATGAAGAACTGAAAGCTGCTATTATGTACTTTTCTTTGTTTGTTTGTTTTGTTTGTTTGTTTGTTTCTTTCTTTCTTTCTTTCTTTCTTTCTTTCTTTCTTTCTTTCTTTCTTTCTTTCTTTCTTTCTTTCTTTCTTTCTTTCTTTTAACTTTTTTGGGGTAGATTACAAAAGAAAATGTATTTTTTGTGATTTTCTACTTTTTGGAGCTGTACTACTCTATTATCTTTTAAAATATTAAACATTTTTTTAAATCTGTTATTTTATATTTTAAACATATTTTTGAATAATGTGTACACAGGAAGTAAGTGAACACATTTAGAGGTAATTATCATAAAACCAGAGAACACTTTGGTTTTATAAAACTAGAATGTCATTTTAATCAATACAAGCTTGATATTTCTGCAGAAGTTTCTCTATATTCTGAAATGTTCAAGTTATTCTGAGCTAACAGACAACAGAATTGTTAGAATTATTTTTGATTTGTTTTTACACAGTTTTGTTCCTTTATTATGACTGATATACAAATGAAAAAGTAAATAAAAATATTAAATCAGCCTGAATGTTTAGCGAACTGCAACAAAGACATTTAATTTAATTTAATTTAATTTAATTTAATTTAATTTAATTTAATTTAATTTAATTTAATTTAATTTAATTTAATTTAATTTAATTTAATTTAATTTAATTTAATTTAATTTAATTTAATTTAATTTAATTTAATTTAATTTAATTTAATTTAATTTAATTTAATTTAATTTAATTTAATTTAATTTAATTTAGACCTGGCATCCACTTATATGGACAGAATTATTTTTTTCAAAAACAGCCTATTGTTCATAATAATGATAATAATAAAATAATATCAATAAGAATTATAATAACAACAATAATAATAACAACATGCAGATAATATTAATGCATTATAAATATAATAAAATATTATGCACGTATTTATCAGATATTAGATATTATCCAGTTATTATATTTATTGGTTACTCTGTCCCAAATGACTAGAAAAAATCTAAAATGCAAGCCCAACCAAAATTCAGGTCTGAGGAGGTTAATTTATTTATTTTATTTTATTTTATTTTATTTTATTTTATTTTATTTTATTTTATTTTATTTTATTTTATTTTATTTTATTTTATTTTATTTTATTTTATTTTATTTTATTTTATTTTATTTTATTTTATTTTATTTTATTTTATTTTATTTTATTTTATTTTATTTTATTTTATTTTATTTTATTTTATTTTATTTTATTTTATTTTATTTTATTTTATTTTATTTTATTTTATTTTATTTTATCTTATTTTATTTTATTTTATTTTTACAGGGGCAGCTGATCCTCCCTGGGCAGGTATAGAAAACAACCACACAGCAAGAAATATAGGAAACAATACAAACTTAAAAATCCATCAGTGTGAGATAATAAATAAAACCAGTAAAAACTATAGATAAGAGAAAATCATTGACTTTAGCCAAACCTGGAAGCTTTCTAATCTCATGTTTTTTACATCTTTACCTGAAACTAGCGTTTTAGACAGATTATAATGTGTATTTTTTACTGCTGGTTAGCTTTTATGTTTGTTTATTAGATGATAGCGAACATAATTTGTCAGAAATTTAACATCATGAAGCTAGAATTTTGAAAAATCATCTCCTATTAAAGTCCTATTTTGACATTTTTGCACATTCCAGATCCATTTTCAGTTATTTTTGGTTCAAGCTAACAGATAGTCGTCCACATTTCTCTCATGTTCACGATAAATAAATGTTTATTTATGTATATTTGTATGTATTTGGTTTCCGTTGAGCAGTAGAGTGATTTTAAGGCTATTTAAGGCTGATTAAATCCCCCACCATGCTGCTGTAGAACCTCCTGGGAGTGTTCAAACATGTCCTGCTCCTCCTCCTGTAGCCTCAGGTCACCACTCCCTCCTCCAGATCTCAGCCCTCCTCGACTCCTCGCCTCAGTTTGTCCTGCGGCCGCCTCTGGTTCTGGAGCTCAGCATGGCTCTCTGGACGGCGGCTCTGGTTCTGCTGCAGCTCCTCGGGCCTCTGTGGGCTCAGAATGAAGACCGGGATGCTCCCATCAGGCCTCAGGACTGCAGCCTGGACTGCATCCGACAGGTAGGAACCACCTCCAGCCTGGTTTCTGCTCCGTCTGGACGGGTTTTCAGGCTCCGCTGGCATCTGAGCAGCAGGATTTATGTCTAGTCACACTGTAAATACAGAAAACTAGCCTTAGAGCGCTGCAGAATCTGCAATATCCACATCTAAATCCATGTTCTACAGTTTTAAATGTGTTTTTTTACATAAATCGGACTATTAGCAGCTTCACTTTTAGCTGTTTTCTTCACTTTTGCTCTTTAAATGTGAATTTATACATGAAAAATATGAAAAAAATGTGAATTTATACGTGATGAACAACAAAAAAATCTGTTTTCCTGTTCATATGAAATCATAAATATAGCAAAATACACAAGTTACAAGTAAACAGCTGAGAAAAGCAGCACTAATGTTTCTGTTACTAAAAGAAGTTCTTTCTTATCAGTGAGTCATTTTGCATTTTAAAGCTACTAAAAGTTCAAAATCAACCAATCCAGGCAGCTCAGATCACTGTAAAGGACATAAATCAGACTATTAGCAGCTTGGCTTGTAGCTGTTTTCTTCACTTTTGCTTTTTAAATCTAAATTTAATAGTAACAGACAAGAACAATCAGTTTTCCTGATCATAAAATATCATAAATTAAGCAGAATTTGCAAGACAAAACTGAAGTCACAAGTAAACAGCTTAGGAAGACAGAAGTACAACAAAAAATCTGGAGAATTTCCCATTTTCTTTGTAATTGGTGATTTATTTTGGGTTTAAAAGCTACTAAAATTTAAAAATCTAACAATCCAGGCAGCTCAGATCACTGTAAAGGACATAAATCAGACTATTAGCAGCTCGACTTTTAGCTGTTTTCTTCACTTTTGCTTTTAAAATGTGAATTTCTATGTGAGAAACCAGAAAAAAATCATAAATAAAGCAAAATTTGTATGGAAACCGCTGAGGAATACTGAAATAATGTTTGTTCTTCTAAAAAAAATGCAGATTTTTATATTTTCTTTCTAGTCGGTGAGACATTTTGCATTTTAAAGCCTCTAACGTAAAAAAAAAAATTAACAATCGGACTATTAGCAGGTTGGCTTTTAGGTTTTTTCTTCACTTTTGCTCTTAAAATGTGAAAAAAAAATCAGTTTTCTTGATCATAACAATCATAAATAATGCAAAATTTGGAAGATAAAACTGGAGTGTCACAAGTAAAGCAGCACTAATGTCTCTGCTACTAACAAATCTGCAGATTGTTCACATTTTGTTTAAGATCAGTGATTTATTTTACATTTTGGAACCCTTACAATGTAAAAATCTAACAATCGGACAATTAGCAGCTTGACTTTTAGGTGTTTTCTTCGTTTTTGCTCTTAAAACGTGAATTTATACGTGAGAAACAAGAAATAAGCTGTTTTTCTTCATCATAAAGGATCATAAATAAAACAAAACTTCAAAGTGTCACAAGTAAACAGCTGAGGAAAACAGAAGTACCACAGAAAAATCTGCCAATATTTCACCTTTTCTTTGTAATCAGTGAATTATTTTGCATTTTAAAGCTACTAAAAGTTAGAAATCAAAGGCTCCAGTTGGATTTTCAGGAGTCTTTTAAGCTTCAGAGCCTCTGTCCTCGATGACAAAGCAAGTCTGGGAGGAAGTGTTAGTGTTTTCTGAATAAATAAAGGAGATTTTTCAGTAGAAATGCTATAAAAGTCAGCCTGACAACACTAAAAACACCTGACAGATGTCTGCTGAGGTGCATGTTTGGACCTGACCTGTTGAAATATGTACAAAATATTCATTAATAAGCTGCTCCGGGTGGTGAGATTAAGATAAAGTCGGTGTTTGGAGCCTCGGTGGAGTGAAGTCACACACGGTAACACAAACTGTTGTTGTGTTGTTATTGTGTGCCGCCCTGTAATTCCTGGAACATGAGCTGGTTCTAGTTCTGTTCTGCGTTAAACAGTTTCTTTATGTTCAGTAACCGGTTTGAGGCTCGGAAACGCCGTCGTCTGTCCACCTCTGCAGAGCCTCGGGCACATTCAGCATTTCTATCGAGTTGTGATCTCTAAACCTGCAGGACAAGTCCTCGGCGTTTAGAGAGGCTCTCCGAGGTTTTGTGGAAGAAGAAACACAACGAAAACAATGACTAGAAATCATCCAGAGGAGATAAATTAGAAGAGAAAACGTTGAGATCAGAGTCAGAAAGGGTTTAGATTTAGAATCTGACTCAACAGTAAACAGGAGATTAAAAAATAGAAAGTGTTGCAAGTCAAATAAAGATAAGATGAGATGAGATGAGATGAGATAAAATTAGATGAGATGAGATGAAATCAGATCACTTAAGATGAGAAGAGATAAGATAAGATCAGATGAGAAGAAATGAGAAGGCATCACATAAGATAAAGATGAGAGGAGATAAAATGAGATTGGATGAGAGGAGATAAGATACGATAATATGAGATGAGATACAATAATATAAGATAAAATGAGAAGATGAGATGAGATTCAATACGATAAGATGAGATGATATAAAATGAATTGAGATATAATGATATGATATAATATAAGATGAGATGAGATACTATAATATACCATAATATAAGATGAGATGAGATGAAATGAGATACAATGATGCAACACAAGAGAAAATAAGAAAAGGAGATGAGATAAGATATGGTAATATAAGATAAGATGAGATAAGATGATATGAGATACAATGAATTGAGATAAAATGATATAATTTAAGAAGAGACTAGATATGAGATGAGACGAGATAAAATGAGGTGAGATATGATAATATAACATAATATTAGATAAGATGAGATAAAACTTCTTCCACCAGATATTGAACAGAACAGAATCTTTTTTTATTTGTCATAGTTCATGTAAACAAACCTGTTCAGGTGCAAACAGTCAGAGGTGTTTGGAAAAATAAAAGAAAAATGCTTCTATAAAAAGAGAAGGAAATTATTCATAAAAATAAGTGACACAACATAATAAATGCAGCATCAAAAAGTAGAAAAACAGTAAGATTCAATACATGACTGAAGAAACATGAGAGAAATAAAATAAAATAGAAAAGTAAAATGAATTCTACAGTTATACTGAGGTAGTAAGATTATAATCAAAAGCTGCACCTCAAACATTACGTCATAATCATTTTTGCTTTTTAAAACTAAATTTAAAAGCAGCAAACGAGGGAATCATAGAAAACTAAACTGAAGAGTCACAATGAACGACTTAGAAAAACAGCACTAATGTTTCTGCTACTAAAGAAATCTGCAGATTTTTCTTTTGCTTTCTTTCTCCTCACTGATTTATTTTGCATTTTAAAGTTACAAAAGTAAAAATCTAGCAGCCCAGGCAGCTCAGATCACTGTAAAGGACATAAATCTGACTATTAGCCAAGTGTTTTCTTCACTTTTGCTCTTAAAATGTAAATTTAATACATGACAAACAAGAAAAAAAATCAGTTTTTCCAATAAATAGATCATAAAAACCTCAAAAACTTCCAAGATAAAACTGGAATCACAGTAAACAGCTTCATAAAACAACAGAAAAAAATGCAGATTTTTACGTTTCCTGTCTCCTCAGTGAGTTATTTTGCATTTTAAAGCCCCCAAAAGACAGAAATCTAACAATCCAGGCAGCTCAGATCCCTGTAAAGGGCATAAATCTGACTATTAGCAGCTTGACTTTTAGGTGTTTTCTTCACTTTTGCTCTTTAAATATAAATTTATACATGACAAACATGGTAAAAATGTCATAAATAAAGCAAAATATCCAAGTGTCACTGGTAAACGGCTGAGAAAAGTTCAGATTTTTCTTATTTTCTTTGTAATCTGTGATTTATTTTGCCTTTTAAAGCCCCTAAAGTGTAAAAATGAAAGAATCGGGTTGGATTTTAAGGAGTCAAAGCAGCTCCTTTTTGCTGGAGGTCGGCTTAGAGGAAGGACTCTTCCTCCAGCTGGGCCCAGGAACAGACTCCTTGTTGGTCTTGGATGCTGTCAGTCTGTCGGCTGGAGTCAGGATGAATGAGTGAGAGCAGATGTTTGGAAAGCAGAAACCTTCTGCTGCTCCCAGCTTGGCTCATCCTGCAGGACATTCCTTCTCGTTCAGGATTTATTTACGATTTGTGGAGAAGTAAAGTATCGATATCCTCCGTGATGGCATTCAGGGTCCACTTTTATGTGTTTTTTAACTTCGCAAAGATCACAAAGCAGAGCAAGTGTAGTAAATGTAACATACAAAAAGGTCAAAACATGCAAAAACATGTCAAAAGAACCGCTGGCATAAAGTCCAAATGGACTGATCAGAGCAGTGTGTTTTCTCCCTGGTGAATCCACCCAATAACCACATCGTAAAATGTTGCACGGTTCTTGTTTTCCGTGACTAATGTGCAGCAGAAGTCGGCCTGATAGAGAGAATTAACTCTGATTTAAGGCAGTCAGACGTGCAGGATTCACATGAGCTCAGCAAAACGGGCAAAGAACCGCAGAAATACAACGAAAAAAGGAAGATTTGGTTGCAAAAATGTACCACAGTGCCAATTCTACAGCTGCTAAATCAACAGAATCTCATTCATAATGAAGCTTTTTATGTCCCATAATTAAAGAAACATGATAGTCTGGTTTAAACTCGTGTAAATGTGACGTTAGAGCTCCTTATTTCACTTTCGAACTGCAATGAAAGTATTTTGACAGAGAAAAAAGAGAAAAAAAAAAGCTATTGTTACACCATATGAGAAAGGTTCCACATGGTTTGTATTCAAGCAAACATAGTTAAAAGTCATTTTTATGCTTTTTAAAATGAATTATTGTTTATTTTATTCACCAATAAAATCCCCTCAGTTTCTCCAGAGTGACTAATTATTTCCACATAAAGTTGTTTATGTCATCTGGTGAAAAGTCCTGTCTTTTTTCATACTTCAACATATACAGGAAATTACAGAAAAGTCCCTTTTTCCAGCATAGTGCAGCAATAATAGGTGTAGAAGTTTGCTTTTTAAATATTCACCAGTAAGTCTTGTATAAATTTTGAACTTGCATCAAATTTCATTTATGACTAATTTTATGACTAATTTTAACCTCGTTTTAATTCATTTTGCACCAGTTTTAGTCATTTTAATAATTTTTAAATTTGTTTATTGCCAGTTTTAGTCATTTTGAACTATTTCTGTTTGATTTGCAGCCAGTTTTACAACTAAGTCTTGATTTACTTTGGACCATTTTTAGTATGGGTAATGAGCATATTTTTGATTTGTTTATCATCTATTTTAGTCATTTTTAAAAGGTTTGGAGTCATTCTGAACAATTCGTCAGAATTTCTTATTTGAGTTTGGACCAGTTTTAGTCATTTTGATTAAAATTGAATTTCATGCATGACTAATTTTTTGGAGTTATTATGGTCAGTTTTAGACATCTTGACCAATTCTGAACAATTTTTAACTCAAAGAATAACAGAAAACAACCTTTAGCCAAAATAGCACAACTTGAAACCTGACACTGCATTTCCTCGATTCCCCAACTGTTCATCCGCCAAGTTAGAAGCAGATCAGATGACTGGCTGCCAAGTGACGTCAAGAACAGACAAACACACACACAGACAGACAGATAGTTCTTAATTTGCTCATGAAACTTGTTCTACTGGCGTCTGAGCAGCTCCTGTGTTTGTCTTTGATGATGTGGCCAACAAAAACTAAGTTTCGCCCACCGAAACAGCCTGAAGTAGATCAGACGTACTGCTGGTGGGATATGAAACAAGAATTGTCACCTGCCGCCTTAGTTTCATGTTTTTCTTCCCACAAAGACTTTTAAATGCAGCCTAATGCAAAAATATCCAAATTGGTGCATTAAAATCAACCAAAGTGCATTAATTCAAGTGTCTGGTTCTACATATTTCACCTTTTACCGATCAAACATGAGCTACAAGGGCACACTTAAGGGTTTGCGGTAGTTTTGTTGTTATAGTCGTAGTCGTTGTGCTAATGTGAGCAGCTGTTGGAAGTTTCTTTGTTGGGGAGCCTCAAGAAGTAGTTTTTTTTGTCTTTTCTACCTGGACTGTCCACTCAGCTTGCTAGTACGAAGTTGGGCCACTTTAGCCTTCAGAACTGCCTTAAATCTTCTACAACAAGGTGATGGAAACTTTCTTTAGAGGTTTTGGTCCATATTGACATGTTAGCAGACGTTCAGAATCTGCAGTTGCACCATATCCCAATGGAGTTCTATTGGATTGAGGCCATTGGTGTCCAGTGAACTTGTCATGTTTGGAAACCACTTTGAGATGATTTGATCTTTGGTTCCAAGCCATCAGAAGATGAGTTCCTGTGGTCATAAAGGGACAGATATGGTTAGCAACAACACTCTGGTTTTCTGTGGAGTTTAAATGATGCTCAGTTGGTACAAAAATGCCCAAAATGTGCCAAGAAAATGTCCTCAACATCATCAAACCACTAGCATACTCAACCATTGATACAAGGCAGGATGGATCCATGTTTTCATGTTGTTTACGCCAAATTCTGACCAGAAATCAAGACTCATTGGACCACACAATGGTTTTCCAAAAGTTTGTCTGGTAAGTTTACATCTGTAGGTGTTCGATAAACAGCCACTAAGGATTCATGTTTAAATGTGTAATATTACAATAATCAAGTCTCAACTCAGAAAACACACTAAAAATGCAGTTTAAAATGTGTAATCTGATGTTTTGTTTTTTTTCCTTTACAGGGAGGCCCTGAGTGTGAATACTGCAGAATAACCAGAAGTGATGTGAAGGCAGCTCTGGGGTTTAATTCCCTCCAAACATTTGGAAGTAAGTCTTTCTGCTCCACTAATTACACACAAACACTGAGTAAAGTTTGCTCAGACATGTTTTGGCAGCGCTCAGGTGTCGTTCTCCTGATTGTAACGTCCTGATCTTGCTCGTACACGACTCTAAATAAAGGTTTAAAGGCATTGATAAGTCATGCTGTTTATCATCATCAAAACAACAAATATGGAAGGAGATGATCTGCTGTTAACACTGGAGGTCTGAAAAACAAGTCTGAGATAATCTGATGGCAAATATTTGTCAAACTTTAGTGCTACTGAAGATCCACAACCAGCAGCAGTGTGTGATATTTACTTTCTTGTATGGAATAGCAAATGCAGAGTTTTTACTCTTTTTTAATAATAACAATAATTCAATAATTTATTCAACAATAATTTAATTAATAAGTCTGATACTAATATTATTTAATATTATTTAATTTATAATATAATTACAACATGAATTCTAATTGTATTATAAATAAATTGTACTTAACACATATTTTATATATATGTGTATATATATGTGTGTGTGTGTGTGTGTGTGTGTGTGTGTGTGTGTGTGTGTGTGTATTCTTTGTTTTGTTTTGTTTTTGCGTTTTTTTGTTTTTTCAGGTGCAATTTTTTGGTTTTTATTTTTGTTGCCAGCATTACTTACATCTAACTTTATTTAAATCAAATTTTATCTCATCTCATGTCATTTTATCTTATCTCATCTTATTGCATCGTATCGCATCTCATATCATCTTATCTCATATCATCTCATCTGATTTTATCTTATCTCATCTCATTTTATCTCATCTAATCTCATCTCAATTTATCTAATGTCATCTTATCTTATTTAATCTCATACTTTGTCTTGCCTCATCTCATCTCAGTTTATCTCATCTCATTTCATCTCACCTCATCTTATCTCATCTCATCTTATTTTATTTTATCTTATCTTATCTCATATAATTAATCTCATCTCTTCTCTTCCCACTCACGTCTCATCTCATCTCATCTCATTCTGTCTTATTTTATGTTGAAATTCATCACCTACAAAGCTGATGAAACGCCCCTTTTGGCATCAGCCTTTCTTTGTGTTTGGTGCTAAACAGCAAATGTTTCTTTCCAGATCCGATGTCCAGAGACGCTGCTTCCTCGTGTTCTGTTGAGATAAATTAAATCGGTTCCTGCTCTTCCTCCTCAGGTTGTATTCCGTGGCCTTGTTTCGAGCTGCTTGGACAAGACGACCCTAAAATCTGTCAGCACTACGTCCAGGCTCCGAACGAGGTGAAGGTGGAGTTTTTAGAGGAACCGAACCCCGAGTCTGACACCGTGGTCGTCTCCTGGAAGCCCAGCTACTACGGTGGGTTTCCTCCCTTCACCTCCACTTTTAAAGGCAGCTTTTTCAACTTTTTTGAAACTCATTAATCACTTTAGACACATGTGGCCTCCCTCAGAGTAATTTCTCACATCGCGTCTGACAGCAAGATTAATTGCAGGTGAGTTATCGAGAGAAGAAAACTATTCTGCTGTGTGTTAATGAGAATACTTCAAGAGGCTGCTGCATGACTTATAGGACTGTGAGGCACTGAAGGGTACAACTGTCATGTTCAGTATTTAACAGCCTGGAAAGCTGCAGCACATGTGATGCACACATGTATTCACCTGTGTGGGATTTGGATGATTGATGGCGTATCTGCGTGTTTTGTGTGTTTTCTGCAGGAATCGCCTTCCTGCGAGGTTTCCAGGTGTCGCTGCAGGTTCTGGGCGGGTCCAGCGTCGCCTGCCAGCTCTTCCTCTTCCACCGTAACGTCTCCTTACCTGCCTCTCAGGCTCAGAAGGTAGGAAGGCCTCCACTTGCACAAACGCAGACTTCATTTCTGCTCAGACGTCTTTAAGAGCAAATCTTTCCCCACCGGAGGTCAGTGTCTTCGAGTTTTAAGGGCGTAATCGTGACTTTCTGATGGTGTACTTTGGGTGAGGTCACAATGACATCGTCCCCCCCGTGTTAAAACTGAAAGCATGCCTTCAGAGACAACAGCCGTAAATTTAGTGCTGGGTGTCATCTTAAAGGGTGTTATTAATGTGACCATTTCTTTCATCCATGTCCCAGAGGGCTCCACTTACTGACATTCGCCAAACTCCACTGGACACGCTCACACCTATGATGAACTTGTATGTTTTCTTTTTGTTACTGTGCAGTGGTCTGAATCACACTCAAGCTCAGACAGACGTGAAAGCTTCAGACTAACTGGAACTGACAGCAATAGAGGTTAAAAGAGAAATTCAAACCACATTAACAGGAAAATGTACGATACCGTGGTCATGCTGTTCATTTTGAAGCATCACACAAGAAAAAGTAAAGACACCAAAATTCATACTTCATACACTCTCTTGAATGTGGTTTTTGACTTTTTCCAAACACTTTCTGCGTCTTTTGTTGTCTTCATGACAGCATGAAATATGACAAATACCAGCTGACGTGACGGAATAATTACAACTCACCAGAGCGAAAACAATTCCTGAACACTTCTTCATTTTTCTCCCTTATATGGAAAAAATTTAGTTTGGTTTTTCCAGTTTTTAAAGATTTTTTTGCAGTCGGCAAACAATTGGAGCTGTATTCCATTATCCATGTTTCTATATTCTATAGTACACCTGTGGAAGTGAAAGTATGTCCCAAAAAGTATACCGGATCAGTTTAGAAGTTTGCAAATGACATGTTTTCCTGGCTGTTTTGACCCTCAGTCCTCTGAACGTTTATGTTGCAGGGTTGAGCACAATTATTAGGAAGATTAAGCCGCTAACAGTTCGTCTTTGAGGATGTTCCCAAGCAAAAAGGGCAACTTATGCTTCAGTTGAGTAAAATAATTTTCCCAAATCTGTTAAAAAATTATATGGTCGTGTTTTCCCTTTTTTGCATGTGGAACTAGACGAGTATACCAACTTCTGAGGTCAACACTGATAAAGCCAAAGCTTTACCACATATTAAGGATGTTCAATAGCTGCTTTGCGAACAAGCAGCTTCAATGGGTGAAATCTTCTTGCCTACTGTCAGGAAAGTTCTTCAGTGGAGTCCTGACTTCTCCAAATTATTACTCAGTCGTCTCTCAAGTCAGAGCAAAGTTTTACTTGAGCAAGGAATCAACATGAACAGAGCAGATTCTGAACAAGTGACTGACAACAGGTGGAAACAGTTTAGTTTTTAAGGAGGAACATGATCAAGTTACATTGGTATTATCAGTTTCTGAGCAGCCAGTTTCAGCCGGCTGCTCAGAAACTGATAATAATATAACCAACTTGTTATATTTTCATGGTCAGAGTTAAACCATGGAAATTTACTGGGTACGCTGGGTTATATGAGCTCACAGTCACACAGTTAGACAGTAGTTCGAAACAATAAAGAGCATTTATTCATGAACTCATTATAATTTTATAACACCTACCTTCGAGACGATCACGTTGTGTCGGGTTAGTGTTTGTATACAGCAAATACACTCAACTATACCAAGCCAAGAAATGCTCAGCTGAGTAAAGAGAAAAACAATCCGTCATTAATTTAAGGACTGTGAAAGTTTCTTCATGCAGTGTTTTTTGTTTTTTTTTTAAAAAAGCACCTAATGCTGTGTTGAAACCGCCCCAGGGAAGACAAGTCTTTTCATTATGCTAACTCAGGCTCATCTCATTCACTGAGAAATCGATCCTGATGTGTCGTTTTAATCCCTAAAATGCCTCATGAGGACAGTGAATGGAGGAGGCCGCTAGACGAGCTCTGAATGAGGATGCACAGGAGTATCCTTGAAGAAGTCTTTTTTCAATTCAATTAGGTAAGGGGAAGACCTTACGAATTGTAAACAGAGAACTCAACAATCCAAAGTTGCTTTTGGATTCTCTATGAGACAAACAGTCGGCTGTTAGGAAGGAACCAAAGAAAAAAACTTCTCTGCACCTGTGACACAAAAGAAGGAACACAGCTGGAATATACAAACCACGTCAATGTAGGACTGACAGATGTGTTTATAACAGTGTTAGAACAAAACAATGGACAGCTGATAGACCTTGACTCTTCCACTTGCAACTCTGGTGGGAGGAACTAAGATGCAAGGAAAGAATCCAGGATGCATTCTGGAGGAGCTTAGAAACAAGGAAGTGAGGAGACAAACATCGCAATGAAAAACACCTAAACACTTACTCCTGTTGCAGAATAGAAGTTCATACCAGATGCAGAAATTCAAGATTATCATCTCAGCTTTAACTGTTGGGAAGAAAAGTGTATGAATCAGACCTTCATGGTGGAACTTCTGCAAAGAAACCAAGACTAAGGGAGACCAAGAAGAAGAAGAAGAAGAAGAAGAAGAGAACTGCTTGGGCCAAAAACAAATGGACGTCAGTCCAGTGGAAATCTTCACTTCACTGGAAGTACAAATTTGAGATTTTTCTTTGGATCAAGCCGATTTCTCTTTGTGAGAGAGTGCACAACAAGCAGTTATTATCAAAGCAAAAGGAGGCTGCAATGATGAGGAATTTTAGATTTTGAACTTTGTCTACATGTATTTGCTTTCTACATAAATCCATACATTGTTTCATAGTTTTGGTATCTTCAGTTTTGTTCTACAACACAACAGTTAAAGTGAAGATGCCCCAAACTATGGTTGTATCATGAAAAAGTTCAATATTTTCCATCAGTTATTTAAGAATGTGAACATTTACTATATTCTAGATTCATAAAGTAAAATGTTTCAAGCATTTTCCTATTTTAGTTTTGATGACTATGGCCCAGGGCTATGGTTAGCACTTTTTCCTTGCAGCTAGAAGATCCCCAGTTCATGTCCATGACCTGTCCAGGCTGTCCCCTGCCTTCACCCCAAGTCAGCTGGGATAGACTCCAGCCCTCCGCTAATGAGGATTAAGTGGTGTATAGAGGATGGATGGAAGGATGATTATAGTCCACAGCTCAAAGAACAGTTTCAAAAACTTATCTCAAAATATTAAAAGCTTTAATTTCAAGTCCAGTACATCAACCACAATCACGGAGAAGACCGCTGACTTGAAAGTTGTTCAGAAGATGATCATTGACATGGAGCCACAGAAGGTCATTGCTGTGGAAAAGTAGATTCAAGAACTTTGGAGAGTTCTACGAGGACTGAGGCTGGCATCGGCGCATCAAAAGCTACCAAGAACCAACGACACCTCCATCCATCCATCCATTATCTATACACCGCTTAATCCTCACTAGGGTCGCGGGGGGGGTGGAGCCTATCCCAGCTGACTCGGGCGAAGGCAGGGGACACCCTAGACAGGTCGCCAGTCTGTCGCAGGGCTACATACACAGACAAACAATCACTCACACATTCACACCTACGGGCAATTTAGAATGATCAATTAACCTCAGCATATTTTTGGACTGTGGGAGGAAGCCGGAGTACCCGGAGAAAACCCACGCATGCACAGGGAGAACATGCAAACTCCATGCAGAAAGATCCCAGGTCCGAGCTGGGATTTGAACCAGGGATCTTCTCGCTGCAAGGCGAAAGTGCTAACCACTACGCCACTGTGCCAACGACACCTGTCACACTTTTTAATATCAAGATGCTCTTAAACCAGACATAACGTCAGAAATCAAAAGTAAAAAGACCAAGGTCAAGCACAGAATCCAAGGTGTTTGAAGTCCATGTGATGATTTGAGGTGTCCTGTCATACGTACAGATCTTAAAACCTGTGTGAAGATAAAGGTGTTCATTGTGTTTTTTTTCTTGCAGGTGTACAAGTCGGACCCGTTCCCCGGCCTTCCCCTTGGAACACAGTACGCTGTTACCGTCATGGCTCTGCCGGTGCCGGAGGAGTGGGAGAAGTTCTACCACAGCGAGATCTTCTCCACCCGATGTGAGACCCCGAGAAGCTCCAGGCTACATATTATCTCACAACACACTTTCTGTCCCTGAAAAAAGTCGTCACTTATCCAAGTTGTTGGAACAGCAAATAACAACTCCACTTGTAGTTGATCAGTTGGAATCAGAAATGGCTCATATGAAAGGCAAAGATCTCCAGATTATATTTATTATACCAAAATAAAGTTTTGTATCATAGAAAGGTCAGATTTTGCTTGGAAAAAAGTCTTGTCGCACACAAAAATAATCTCGAAATCATACATATACTTTATTTTGAATACACAAACATGCTACAATAACATCAGAACATAAAATCATGGTGCCTTGCAAAGAATAATTAATATCGTGTATGACTCCCATGAGCTTGGAGGACTGCATCCATACGTCTCACCAATGACTCCAGTAACTTATTGATGAAGTCATCTGGAATGGCAGAGAAAGCAGTCTAGCAGGACTCCAAGAGTTCATCAAAATTCTTTGGTTTCATCTTCCAAGCCTCCTCCTTCATCTTACACCAGACATGCTCAGTAATGTTCATGTCTGGTGACTGGGCTGGCCAATCCTGGAGCACCCTGACTTTCTTTGCTTTCAGGAACTTCGATGTGGAGGCTGAAGTATGAGAAGGAGCACCATCGACTGCAGGATTTGCCCTCTCTTGTGGTTTGGAATATAATAGGCAGCAAGAATGTCTTGATACTTCAGGCTGTAGATGTTTCCATTCACTCTGCAGATGAACCCATACTAGATGTAACCTCAAACCAGGATTCTTCCTCCACCAAACTTGACTGTTTTCTGGGCGAATCTTGGGTCCATGCAGGTTCTTACAGGTCTTCTGCAGCATGTGCGTTGATTGGGATGCAGTTCAATGGATGATTCATCAAAAAAAAATCAAACTTCTGCCACTTTTCCATCGTCCATTCTTTCTGCAAGCTGTGGGCCTTGACAAATGCAACACGATTTGTTTGTGTTCTTGTGCTTATTGCTGGTTTCTGAGCACTAATTTGGTCATGGAGACCACTGCTTGAGAGAATTCAACAAACTGTTAATGTAGATATGGGGGTTTCTGGTGACCAGTTGGCCCTGGACTGTCGAAGCAACAAACGCTCCTCTCTAACAGTTGTCTTACGGAGTCTGTCTCTCCTGGGCTTGTCATGAACATCAGCAGTTTCTTCAGATGTTTTTCTTGTCCACTAGACGCTCGGATACATTAAAGCTGCCTGCCACCTCAGCAGCAGACTTGGTCTTCAGGCTCTTGATGATCAGCACTTTGGTCTGTGGTTGAATGTTTGGCATGTTGTCAGAGGTCAGGTTCCCATGAAGGTCTGTTGTTCTGGGGTTCTTTTTATATACACCTGGGAATGGGTTAATTACAATATTTGTCACAGGTGAGACTCTAATCTGTGACTGGTTGAATCATTTAAAGACAGGACCAGACATTTGTCCTCACAAAAACAGAAGTTCTGGGCTTTACCAACCTGTGAACATCAGGACACTCTTTGACAGCTTCATTTTGCACCCAGTTATTAATGTGAAAGCTCTTGACATTAAAATGAAGCATTTATCGATTGATTAGAAATAAAGTTATGTGCCATTTTAAGTTACTAAGTCCTTATGCGACAAGACTTCTCCCAGGGACTGTAGAGTGGAATTCATTCAGGCGGTTGACGCTTCAGGATGACCTTTAAAATCATGGTGCAGTTAGAACAACATCTCATTCTCCATCGTCGGGGAGCTTATCTGCTCTGTAAACATGTTCTTCAAACAGCTGCAGGTATTAAATAAACTGCCTTGATAGTAGGAAGTAACGTGTTGGTTGTGGTTTTGCAGCCTGTGCAGAGAAGAATGGACTGGAGCAGTGCAAAACAGGTGAGGAAAAACATCGCAAAATTCACAGATGAGCTCCAGTCTGGTGCGTTTAGTGTTTCCTCTTGAGATCAGATGTTTCTTGTTCTGGTTGCAGACTGGTACCCCAAACACATCGAGGTCCAACAGGAAGGAACCGCCGTCACCGTGACCTTTAACCTGGCGCCTCCAAGTCTGGGCATCAGGAGCTACTTCTCACTGTGTTACGCAAACGGCATGAAGAAATATACAGACATTACACCCGTTAGTCCCTTCTTCACTTGCAGATCTTTTACTTTCCTGCTTTATGTTCTTTCAGTGCATCACGTTATTTATATTTACTGCGTTAACCATCAGTTTTATTTCCCCAGAATTCCACCAAAAACAAAACTCACCACAGCTACCACCTGGACGACCTGCAGGAAGGAACCAACTACACCTGTGAGGTAAAATAAAAGTGCATTGTCATCATATTCCATGGACTTAATCAGCAGATAAAGTTTGTTCATAGTCACAGAAACGACTCGTTACTCGACTGGATTATGGAACTTGATGCCAAAAGCTCCTGACAAGAGTTAAAGCTGCACTAATAATACATTTACATTAACAATAGATCAAATTTTTGGGTTTTATTCCATCTTAAATCATCAGGAACCTTCTACTCAACCGTCTTTAATCATAAATTATGAATATTTAAAGTGATAGCTCTGATATTTTAGCTCAAAATATGGAAAATTTAACGAGATAAAAAAACCAAAACAATAAAAACTGCCAATCAACCCAGTTTTTTCATATTAAAATTTGAAGACCTTTGAACAACATTATCTCAGGAACTGTGAAAGATGAAAACCAGAATTCTTTCACTGTTATTTCTCACCATGTCTTTGTCTACTCCGATAAAACTTTTTCGCAATATTTGTGTTTTTGTGCAACAACTATCAATCCAATCTGCTCAATCAGCTGTCAAAGTTCAACTAAAACAACTTTCTGTCAGTTTTTGTGACCAAATATTTCATTTTTAAAGTATTCTACATGTTCAGTTGTGTTTTATTGTGACCTACAGTTACATGTGGTTCAGAAAATATCTCGAGTCGACTTTTGCATTTTTGAATTTTTTTTAATAATATGAGCTCAATGGAACTTTTTATGACGCATCAATTTTTTGTTTTTCATATTTCAACTCATCCGCAATTAGAGGTTATTTATTCTACTTGTCCAATATTCCAGGTTTGGAAACAATGACACGATGAGAAATAACAGTAAAAATTTCAGGTTTTTATCTTTAATAGTTCGTGAGATATTGTTGTTAAAACCTTTTCAAATTTCAATGCACAACAAATGTTCTTCAAAGCGGTTCGACTGACAATTTAAAAAACAAATCTAGTCTAAAAGTCCACAAATCTTTACAAATATCTATAGTTTTTGGTTTTAAAATTACAGACAAAGAGATAGTGGAGCACAAATTTGTGCTCAAAATGTGGAGATTTGAGATGGAATGATCCTTAGATTAACATCGAGAGGGTTATTTATGATTTTTAAGGATCTTTTTAGTGTCTTTCAAGTCATTGTTTTGTTTTTTCTGTCCTGTAACTTTACTGTTTTTTTTCACTTTGATGTTGTCAGCAGCTATTTCTGACACAAAAAACTTATATAAAGCCACTCAGTGATGCAAAAAGTCAGACTTTTAGTGAAGTATTTAGCAGAAAAAGAGGCAGACATGTCCGTTTAAGAGTGGTGGAGAAGAAAACAGAGCTAAAAGCAGAGCAGAGGTAATGAATGTTATTGGATGTTTGTAGGATAGCTTGTTATGCTGCCCCCAAGTGGCCAAAAACAACAACTTCCAAGGTCAGAAATGAACTTTAATTTCATCTTCTCACAGATCGCAGCCAACGAAGTGGACGCCGTGAGAAAAACGTTCAGTGTTCAGGTGTTAGGCATCCATAAAGGTAAGAGATTCACACAATCACAACATATCACAGTAGCTGCTGTGGACTGGACCATTTATGCTGATTTAATTGGTTAACAAACGAAATGCATTGAAATATGAGATTTAAGGGTAGTTTAAAATCTCACACAGGCTAGTTGTGTTACTTTCATTGGTGTAATTTCAAATCTAGCTTTTGTCTTTTTTGATTCAATATAATGAACAAATAAGAAACATCAGACCCTTAGATCTGAACAATAACATCAATATAACTGGAAATATTTCTTTTCCCAACAGTATCTGCAATAACAGTTTAAGGGTCATGTGCAATATTCTAATTCCAGGTGCAATATTTTAATTACATGTACAATATTTCACTTTCATGTTCAATATTCCATGCTCATATGAGGTTTATTGAGCTATATATAGCTCAGTATATTTTATAGTCTTATTTTAGTGTACTTGGTTTTATGTCCACTAATGCATCCTACTTATGTCTTCTTGCTTTTCTACCAGGCACTGAATTTCTTATGTTACATAATTTTGTTTTCTGAGCAACATCTGGCACAAGAATTGCATTTGGGCTTTATGAAGTTTTATCTTATCTCATCTTATATCATGTCATCTCATGTCATCTCATGTGATCTCATCTAATCTAATCTCATCTTATTTCCTCTTATCTCATCTCATATCACCTTATCTTATCTCATATCATGTCATCTAATCTCATCTCATCTTATTTTATTTCATCCCATCTCCTCTCATATTATCTCATCTCATCTAATATTTTCTCATCTGATCTTACTTTAGTTTATTTGATGTAATCTCATGTTATCTTTTCTCATCTCATTTAATCTTATCTAATCTTATTTCCTCTTATCTCATATTGTCTCATCCTATCTTACCTTAGCATATCTTATCTCATCTCATATGATCCTATCTCATCTTATCTCGTCTTATTTCATCTCATCAAATTTCATATCATCTCATCTCATATTATCTCACCGCAGCTAATCTCATCCTATCTGATCTTATCTAACATCACTGATATATTGGTGCATCAGAACAGTTTTTCAAAATTCTGTTACATTTTTTTAACCTCTGCTTTGTAGTTCTTGTGATTTTTGCAGTTTTTTCTGAATAAAAAGGTTTGTTTTTGTAATCAGGTCATTTAAATAGTTGCATTACCCCCAAATGCCAAAGTTATCTCTTTAAGGTCCAACACTGATTTGTTGTAACATCTTCTCCATCCTAGACGGCGGCTCTCTGATGTCTACCGCTCCGTCGCTGACTGTGGTTCTTCCAATATGTCTGGCCGTTGTAGCCATACTGGGAGTCCTGCTCGCTGTTTTCACCAGGAGGAGGTCCAAGCTACGTATGAAGAAGTTTGACATTAAACCAGGTGCACAGACAAATCAAATCTGTCAACTTATGGCTCATAAATTACAGAATAGTTTCACATGATTTGTCCAAGAACTTTGTACATCTGCTCCGTCTGTTCCTTGAAATGCAACCACATTTCCTTTTTCTGTTCAGATATTATCAAAGAGTACGAAGAGAGCAGGACTCAGGAGGAAATGGTATCACTGCCCAAAAACAGGCCGAAACCTCCTCGTCTTCTGATCTGCTACAGCAGCCACGACGGTCCTGCTCATGTCAAAGCCATCATGAAGCTGGGAGCCTTCATCCAGCAGCACATGGCCACTCAGGTGCTACAAATGACGTTTCACAGCCAGGAGTTAATCGTCATGTGGTCCAGTTTGGTTTGTTTTATCATAAGGCTGATTTATTTCTTCTTCTTCCCAGGTGTGTCTGGACCTGTGGGACTCTCTGAGCGTGGCCGAGGAGGGCAGCATGGCCTGGCACTGCCGGCACATCCGGGAATGCGACTTCGTCTTGGTGATCTGTTCTCGGGGTTTGAACCAAAGACCTCAGGAGCCAGAGGGGGACAGCGAGGACGAGGAGGTGGAAGCACAGCTGGACTTGGGCTGCAGCTCTGACACCGCCGTCAAACTCATCGGAGAGGAGGTGGGTCAAGCCAAAGCCAGAGGTCAGGATCTGTCCAAATACATGGCGGCCATTTTCAAGTACTCTGAGGAGACGGACATTCCCACCGAGCTGAGGCTAGTGTCGCACTATAAGCTAACAAACGACTTAGCGCTGCTCTTCTCCCACCTCCATGGAGTCGCTCTGCACCGGCCGGGAGGCTACCTGAAGATAAACCACATCTCAGAGGAAAGCTACGCTAACGTGCCGGCCGGAGCCGCTCTGCAGTGGGCCGTCTACGAGGCCGGGATGGAAATGAGGGAAAAACAGCAGAACTCTGTGGAGGAGGGAACCCTGATTTAAAAGTCCAATATTGTACCTCTTATTTCACAAATTAATTGAAGCTTCATGTGTTTCCAGAATGCGTCTTTCAATTTTCAGCTCACAGTACTTCAAAAGGTGGTTCATTTTACCCTGAATATGTAACTCCTGCTTTTAGCCTTATTGTAAAAGCTCTGTTTCAGCCTCTGTAGCTTTAAATACAGCTGAGCGACTGCTAGCCTCAGGACGAAGACTCTCTCTGTTCAGTTACTGAGAGAGCGGAGTAGCGTGGGCAGCTTTTTCAGACTGAAATATTGCCAAATTCTCTGCACACTCATTGGTGAGTTTGCCATGAAGGTTTTAAAATCTGTGTTTTAGCTGCTAACTATTTCATACCCGTTCCGTTTTCTGACCACAGACAGGAGAATATGTAACTAAGAACAGCTTTATTGAGAGCACAGAGAGCAGGAGAGAAGAATGAAAGCAGGTGAATTTAGGCTGGACAAAAGGTGATATGAAAGCACAATAACCAGCCCAGTCCTTGTTTACTGGTTTAAAGCCGATTTTAAAGTTTCCACCGTCTTTCTACCATCATCTAAAAGTGCCTCATTATTACAGATTCCACATAATTCTGACTTGTGGACTGCCACCAAAGCTAATGGTAACGTTAAGCCACACAACCTGCACTAAGGATTCTCTTATTGTTGTGGGGACATTGGCATCAAAAATTATATGAATCTACTGAGTGCTTAGTCCCTCGGATGCTGGGAGTGCATGAAAACTCTGGTGTTCACTCTTGCAGGACATTTGGTGAGTTTTACTCCTGGCTGAGACATTTTAGCTGAAGCAGCTCTAGAATGTAAATAAACCTGGTGGACTGTGAGGAAGCTGCTCTTCATCAGCGTTTTTACCCGGAAACAGTGAGGGGGCGGAGTTACACAAACATTTAGCTCGATCATTATTGGTTCCTCAGTATCCGTACAGAAACTGTACAATATTACTATTTTTCACAGCTTTTATTTTACACCATCTCATACAAAACACAATAAAAAACAAATTTCTGCCTTATAGGACCTTAAATGGTAGTTCTGAGCTCCGTATAGAAGAAAGGTTGGTCTGCAGATGGGTGGAAATCGAGTGAAATTGTGAATTCACAAGTGAAAGTTGAGCAGAACATCTACAGTCCCTGGTGATGTTCCCCGAAGCAGCCAACCAACTAAACCACCGACGCCTCAATACTGTTGCAGTGGCTGCAACTGTGCACTATGACCTCTGAAGTGTGTGACGTATGCGTCCAATAATATGTTAAATAAAATAAGAAAGTTTCCTATTCAATTTCTTGCAATGATGTGTAAAAAGCTTTTTATGTCATTTGTAAAATTCACACTGTACAGAAATAAACTATTAATCTTATTAATGAGCTTGCACAGTTACTCAGTGAGAATACTCATGCTGAAGTACATGTTGAACATTGTATACATGCATGTTTACAGCCGTGGTTTATTTATTTGTGTGCATATCTCATTTACATGGAATGGATTAACAGGTCCTATCATTTTTAACTTCACGCTGATGTGAGGTTAAACATATGCTGCTTTGTATTTTACACTATATTTGTATCTTTGTGCATCTAATAAAGCAAATATATTGATATACAACGTGTTTGTGACACTTAAAAATCTCTTAAAGATTTGATCTTAATCTTATTAAGTCTACAGATTTCATCTTTCGCAGCATGGAAGATACCAAATTCCTTTAAAGATCTTCTACCATTCTTCAGAGATCCATTTTTTAATTAAAAAATTACCCAAAATGTGACAGATATCCATGGTACGTCTATAAATGTCATCTTCCCAACACATCTTGCATAATATCAGCCCCATATCTTCACACTCCCACCTCTGTGCTTCGCTGTCAGGACTATGCATTCACTGTGGTCATCCAGGTCAGGTTCACACTAGAGATGTTGGACTCCATTTGATCTGAGGTAATTTATCTCAGTCTCATCTGATCAAAAAATGTGCCCCATATTCACCAGGCTTCTTTTCATGTTCTTTACCAAAGTTTCATATTGTAGTTTTGCCCAAATAGCAAGCAAGGGTTTACTTCCTTGTTGCTGTCATTGGATTTTCACGTTTCCAAAGTCTGTTACACTGTCTGAGCTGTTACAGAAACTCTGATTTCCACTTTTAACATCTTTGCCACTGAAGACAATTCATGAAGAATACAATGAACACAACAAAAAATGCAATTGATTCCATAATACTTTATGTCCTTTTAGACATGCTTAAGCTTAATTGTATTCCCAGGGTACATAAGAGGCCATCTCATGTCATCAGCAGCACTGCACATGCAAAGGCCTAGAGTGGTTTCCTGCTGACATTCAAGCCGTAGCACAACTCTGAAGTTGTCAGCTCTCACATAACGCCTAAAACTAAAGAATCATGTGAAGCCACAAAGGCAGCCACCTTGGCACTGCTGGAAATTGGCATAAATGAGAGACAGGTAGCGAAAAAAACTGAAGATCTCCAAGACAGCCGTTCATTACAGCAAGAAAAAACAAGCCCAACATGGTTCTACCAAACTGCTAGCTGGTCACGGAAGGAAGAGTCTTTCTACCCACCAGATGATAGTCACTCATCCAATCCTGTGTCAAGAATCATCCTCAGACTTCCAGGGGTCTTAAAAATGAATGGACACTGTGGAGAAATGTGACTTGTTGGACAAGGACAGTTGGAAAGTGATTTCTTGATGCTGGTCTGAAGTCACACAGGACAGGAAGAAGCCCTTCATCAAGGAAAGGCAGAGGAAAGCTGGTTACTCTTTGCTGGGATCACAAGGATTGGACTGTTGATGATTGGACTAAGGTTCTCTTCAGGGATGAATCCAGTTTTCAGTTGATGTCCACTCCAGCCAACTTAGTAGTTAGGAGGAAGCCTGGAGAAGCTACAAACCAGACTGTCTGCCCCTACAGTAGAACATGGGGGTGGATCAGTGACCATCTGGGGTAGTTTCAGTCTGGGTGGAACAGGGCAAATGAACCAGGTCATGTTTGGGGCTACTCTGGAAAACAGTCTTCTTCCATCAGCTGGAAAACTCTTTCCTGCCTCCAATGACCGGATTTTCCAACAAGACAAGGTCAGTTAAAGCCTGGATGGAGAACCAGAACATTAGAACCATGCCTTGGTCTATTCAATCACCAGATCTAAATCCAACTGAAAACCTGTGGAAAATCATCAAATGCAAAATGCAGAACCACAAGCCCAAAAACAAAGCAGATTAGTTAGAATTAGTGCAACAGGAATGTGCTGCTGTGACAGCAGAACAATGTCAGAAGCTGGTGGAGAGCAGCCAAGACGCATGGCTGCAGTCATCAGAAACAATGGTTATGAATCAGTACTAACTCCTGTGTGGATCATGGGACTAAAACAGACAGAAAAGAAAACATGGAATCCTAAAAGCTGTTTTGGCATAACAATGCCATAGCTATTGATGTAAGAACTTAAGTGATTTTGTTTTTTATCAAGCAAACCATGGAAAATGTCCAGATATCAGCTCTTAGATTATACTCTTCTGAGCTATTTTTGTTGTTATCATTATATTTGTCCAAACAAATGTACCTTTAATGGTACCAGGCATTAAAATGAACAAGAAATTGAAGAAAACAAGGGTGGTCTAATATTTTTTTTCATCTGGTTGGTGTTGCAGGTTGCCAGGCTGGAATAATACGCGTGATTTTATTGCATCGGAATCGGTTTGGATTAAATATCAACCGCAGATAAATAAAAAAGTCTGAAATTGATGCTCAGCTATTGGGTAAGTTTCAGAATATTTGTAATAATTAATTTTATGTCGCCCCATTTTTTTTTTTTTTATTATTACGGGTTAATTACTTGAGCAGCCAAACCTGGCAACCCGGGGTGTCCAGTCAGCGCTGCGGGCTCCTTCAGTCTCTCCGGCAGACAGCGTGGAAACATGGTGCTCGACTTGGACCTGTTCCGGACCGACAAAGGCGGCGACCCAGAGATCGTCCGTGAGACTCAGAGGAAGCGGTTTAAAGATGTGACTCTGGTGGATAAACTGGTGGCGGCAGACACGGAGTGGAGGAAATGTAAGCGGCGCCTTGGTTCTCCCGTTTCTGTCACGGATGCTAACGTTAGCGCGGTGGCTAATGATGCTAATGCTAGCCGTCTATATGTTTTCCAATGGGGAGGACTCACGCCCAACTCCATTAAAAATTTGACTGTTTTTGCTGTTTGCTGAGTAGCCACCTGGTGGATCCAATATGGAACTTTAAGATATTTTACACATTTTTAGGACCCACTCTTCCATTCGGCACCATCAAATATTAAAAAACCCTTTACAGTCATTTTGACACTGCTAAAAGTTAGCATGCACTACGCTGCAGTGGACTACTTTCACTTCACAAAGTTATTAACAGAATTAGTAAACGTGTTGTTTGGTGCATTATATTCGCGCCGATTTTACCAGGATGTATCACTTGAACAGAATAGAATTGAATTTATCGTCTACAGCAAACGAATTTTTGTCAGTAAGTTAAGCAACAATTTCAAGCCGGATTTGAATGGAGTTTGGTTTGGAAGAGGCTAGCACGCTGTAATGCTAATGCTAACGCAGCTAGCATCATTCACACCGAACCCGATTGAGCCATATGGTTAGCCTCAACCAAGATAGCACTTAATTATCAGCATTTTCCCAAATGGTTCAGTTTTAACACTTGGTTCGTGTTGTTTTAGTTACTAGACGCTGTTTAATGCGAAATGTTAGCTAACAGAGAATTAGCTTAGCGATGCCGGGTGCTAACGTGCAATCTGATGCAATCCCAGCCAGCAACATGTCAAGTCAACCTCGCCCTGCAGTGAACCTCCAGCCAGACAGCTTGATCCAGTATGACAACGTCAATCAGTTTCATAACTGCATAGTTGCTGCTGTCTAGGAGCTAAAGATGGTTTGTTTGCTTTATTATAAACCTTTTTGAGGCTGTGAGGGCTAACTGCTAATGACACCTGTCACCTGGTCACTACAGCTGCTGCAGGACAAACACAGTCCCATGATGCACTGACTGACTAAGTGAATGATTTCCCCCCTGACAGGCCGCTTCACCGCAGACAACCTCAACAAGGCGAAGAACCTCTGCAGCAAGAGCATTGGGGAGAAAATGAAGGTACAAAAGCAGCACTAATTGAGCCAATATTTATTTTCTAGTCAGTTTAAAAGACGAGATCTGAGAGAAAGTGTAGAAGGTTTGAGCTGTGTTGACTTTAACGTCTGCCTGTGATATTGATGCAGAAATCAGGTCAGGGTCATGCTAAACAGATTGGACCCCATCTGAGCTTTTTCCCCAAATACCAAGCAAGGGTTTACTTCCTGGATGCTGTCATTGGATTTTCACGTTTCCAGTGTTCTTCACAATGTCTGAGCTCTTTTTTTAGGGTTAGGGTTTTTTTTTTTCAGGTCTTTTAACAATTCTTTCCCATACGGAGCCATGATGAAGGCTGCAGATGGACACATAAGCTCACAACTGAGAAAGTTCTGCTCATTTTATCTGAAGAGAAGAGATCTGAGAGAAATTGTAGATGTTTGCACTGTGCTAACTTTTAATGTTTCTCTGTGATGTTAATACAGAAGAAGGAACCAGTTGGAGATGACGACTCTGTACCTGAGGAGGCCCAGAACCTGGAGTCCCTCACAGCTGAAACACTTTCGGTGCGACTAACAGTGGAAGGATCTACACGCAGACACTCCAAGTTGTTCTAGTTCTACCTCGAGTGACCTTTTTTCTTGTTTACATTTTTTGTCTTCATCAGGCCCTGACGGTGACCCAGATCAAGAAGGTTCGTTTGCTGGTGGACGAGGCCGTGGAGAAAACCGACAGCAAGAGGATAAAGCTGGAGGCGGAGCGCTTCGAGTACCTGAGGGAGATCGGAAACCTGCTGCATCCGTCTGTACCCATCAGCAACGACGAGGTGAGGATCAGAATAATCAGGAAACATGTTGGCAGCACAGAGGAATGTTGACCAAAACCAGTTTCTTGACGGTGTTGCCAGACACGACTGATTTGTTTGACTGTTTAAATTTACGCCACAAAGCCATTTACGATGGTTTCACAGTCACATCTGAATCTTCCAAACCAAAAACCTTTTGCTGTGTTACACAATGTCAGACATCTGCAGTGGAGAAAATATCTTTTCAGTGAAAAAGTCATTATATATATATATATATATATATATATATATATATATATATATATATATATATATATATATATATATTATATGTATATGTATATGTGTGTGTGTGTGTGTGTGTGTGTCGCAGAAACAAATATTGTATTGTCAATTTACTGATTTGTGAATGAACAATTATGTATATTAAGAGAAAAATATATAATAAAGTTAGTTGACAGAATTTTCCTGTTTTGTTAAATTGAGAACAATATTAATAGGTAAAATCACAGAAAATTAATTTTTGGGGGGGCATTTTTGAGGATAAAATAACTATTTAAATTAGCAGAAAAATAAACATTTTACATATATTTACCATTTTGTGAATTAAAAGTTATATATGTTAATTGAAATTTATTACAAGGAAAAAAAATAAAATAAAAATGATTTTACAGATTTTTTGTTCCAGGTTCATGCTGCTCTAGGCAGCAGCGTATCTTATCCAATTATTCATTAATCTATAATTTATTTAGTTACTAAAAAAACATGTTAATTCGACAGAATGTCAGAAAAAAGTGAAAGTAAAATGCATGTCACTAATGTTTGGTATTTGTTTACATGCTGATAGTGATACTTCCTTTTAAAGTATTAATACGACATTTGCCACTTTCATATTTATAGGATAAATGTGTAAGCCTGTAGCTGCTTAGCTTAGCTTAGCTTAGCATGAAGGCTTCGTTACTTTAGGTAGAGCTAGGCTGTCTGTTTTCCACTGTTCTCCATCTTCATGCTAAGCTATGCTAATAATCTTCTGCTTCTAGCTTCCTGTTTTGCATACACACATGAAAGTGGTTTTGATCTTTTCGTGTAACTTTGAGAAAAAAATGCAAATAAGCGAATTTTCCAGAATGTCGTTGAACTGCACTAATTACAGCTGGAGTTACAGAAACTTTTACTGCTGTAAACGCCAAGATGTTCAGTTTCTAATAATATATAACAGTAAATTAGATTATCTTTCCATGTGAGAAGCTGGAAGTGACAGTTTTGCATTTTTTTCCTTGACAAATGACTCATCGGTTCGTCAGTAAATGAACTGGTAGAATTCATTATTTTCCTCTCAATCAATGACTCATCTTCTTTTGATCGTGTAATGTTTAACTTCTGATGGAGTTTCCTCTGGTTTACTGCCGTCAGGATGCAGACAACAAGGTGGAGCGCACCAGCGGTGACTGCAGCGTCCAGAAGAAGTACTCCCACGTGGACCTGGTGGTCATGATCGACGGCTTCGACGGGGAGAGGGGAGCCGTGGTGGCCGGCAGCAGAGGCTACTTTCTGAAGGTTGGTTCCGGTGTGTGCCGTACGTTAACGGGTAAACTGCTGTAGACGGACATAAACAGGCAACAACAGTCTTTTTAATGAGCTCAGACACACCCTAAGAAGACGCAGCGCCACTTTTACTTTGCTTCCAGACCTGAAAATGTAGAAAGCTGCTGTTTAACCGCTCTGCTGTGTTGCGTTCAGGGCCCGCTGGTGTTCCTGGAGCAGGCTCTGATCAACTACGCCTTAAGGATCCTCTACAGCAAGAACTACACCATGCTGTACACGCCCTTCTTCATGAGGAAGGAGGTGATGCAGGAAGTCGCCCAGCTCAGCCAGTTTGATGAGGAGCTCTACAAGGTACAGACGCTCTTGTTGTTGGTGGGTTTTTTTTTGTTTGTTTGTTTTTTTTTAGATATCCTGTCCTGTAGGCTCTACTTCTGTATCAAAGCAGTACAAAAGGTTTGCCATCAGACACACCTGAATACGTCTGAGTGAAAGCGGTGAGGAGAACATACCATTTCATTGTTGCTGAGACGCCGTTCTCGACGTTGTTTACAGGTTGGATCCTGCAGCTGCCTGTAACGTTTTGGAAACGTGCCAGAATGTCAGGACCAGGCGGTTTATTGTTTCTGTAACTCTCTGCTTCCATTCTAACTGCCAGATTTTCTAGCTTTTTTTTTCCCTTTCTGGCAGCTGGATTGACCCCTATGGCGATATTCCATTAAAAATCAGCTGTTTCGAGCTTCAATAGTCATTTACCACATTAACAATGTCTGGACTGGATTTATGATTCATTTAATGTTATCTTCATGTGGCAAAAAATGCTTTAACCCCAAACTTTTGAATGGTAGTGTATAGTAAGTTAATGTTGTGAACTTGAGGCATTAGATGCTTGAATTCCTGGAGCAGTTGGTGTCACCTTTAGAAAATACTCTGTCAGACAGCATTTCACTGAGCTAACAGCTGCTTTTTCACTATTTAAAGTTGAATTATTTCTTTAATATTTGAGCTGCTGCATTGGTTTGCTTGAGCTGAGCTGCGACAGACCAGTAAGAGAAGATCAGATCAGCTTTATTCATCCTGGAGGAAATAGTTCTACAATACTGAGTACAGTAAACAAAAGTTAGTGAAATACACAGAAGAGTAGTTAGTAATTAAATAGAAAGCAAAAAAAGAATAATGTCGAAATTGATACTGAGTAGTGTCTAAAAAAAAAAATCTATAATTAAAATAACACAAATACTAAATATACACTGAACTTCACCCTTGACTTCACTTGTGGTGAATCTTTTGGTCTAAACAGGTCTAAAAAATGTAAATTGAATTCCATGTGTGTTAAAGGAATGTGTTTGGAATGAGGTGTTCACATTTAGTGTAGTTACAATAGCGCCCCCTAGAGGTTTTAATAAAGAACTGCACCCTGTAGATGGAAGCAGTAGTAGTGTATTTTTACATATTTTCTAGTTGTTTAGCTTTAGGGTGATATTAGCAGCCTCTACAGCCACATAAACCACAGTCATTAACAAGTTGTCCTAGAAACAGTGTTTTTCTTGGAGGGTTTACTCAGTGTAGCTTCACACTCCTCAGGACGACAGAAGCAGAACTGTTTCCGTGTTTAAACCTCCACTCCTGTCTGTTTTCCCGTCAGGTCATCGGTAAGGGCAGCGAGAAGTCCGACGACAACTCCATAGACGAGAAGTACCTCATCGCCACCTCGGAGCAGCCCATCGCCGCCTTCCTGAGGGAGGAGTGGCTCAACCCGGAGGACCTGCCCATCCGCTACGCCGGATTCTCCACCTGCTTCAGACAGGAAGTGGGCTCCCACGGCCGGGACACCCGCGGGATCTTCAGGGTGCACCAGTTCGAGAAGGTCAGCAGCGGGACTAGAGAGCGAATGTTAGTGGTTAGAGGGATGTAAATAAACCAGGGCTGCAGCTGTTCATTATTTTAGTAATCCAGTATTCTGTCGATTAATCCAGTAATCAGATTACACACCAGGCGCAAATGAGCAACAGAAATAAATCTCCTGGTGAAACACGGATGAACATCTGTTGTGTAATGTACATATATAGTATAGTACTATAGTATGGTACATATTTAGTAGACTACATATATAGTATAGTACATATATGGTATAGTACAGTACATATATGGTACATATTTAGTATAGTACATATATAGTATCGTACATATACAGTACATATATAGTATAGTGTATATATAGTATAGTACATATATAGTATAGTACATATATAGTAAAGTACATATATATAGTACAGCACATATATAGCACAGTATATATATATAGCACATATATAGTGTAGTACAGGGCTATAGTACGTGTATAGTACAGGTATATTGTACATATACAGTATAGTACAGGTGTATATTACGTATTAGTAATCACATTACTTGAATAACTCGAATCGTTTCAGCCGTACTGAATAGACTCCATAAATGGCTACTGCCATCTGATCTGCTCCAAACTCAACACTGTACTTTCTCAGGGTTTCACCAGAACTCAATGCTAAACTCACACCAGCGTGATTTGATAGACAATAATGATTAGTGTGCACGTGCATTTGCTCTTTACTGTTGGAATACATCTTGATTGAGAACATAATGAGTGTTTTCTTTTGGTATTTCAATGTTTTTTTTCCCGATGTTTACCTCCTATAATTGACCCTAAAATGTCTCTTCCGTCCAGATCGAGCAGTTCATCTACGCCTCCCCACATGACGGCAAGTCGTGGGAGATGTTTGACGAGATGATCGGGACGGCGGAGGAGTTCTACCAGTCGCTAGGAATCCCTTACCGCATCGTCAACATCGTATCCGGTAGGTCCGACAACACGCTCCTCCTACCGCACCGTTCTAGTTTTAGATGTTGGAATGTTGAGAAACAAGGATTTATTTTAAAAGTGTTTATTTGAGGTTATATGGAGCTTTTTGCTCAGCGTCTGTTGGTGCTGCAGAGGTCATAGCAAACCAGATATCCAGCACATGAAATGACTTTTTTAGATTTAACTGACCCCATAAAGAGTTTGGCTGCTCCTAGAATTTACATTTAGTGAAGTTTAGGAGGTGGAACACAGATTAGATTCATCGCTGTCCAACTTTTTTTGGCAGTCGTCGTCTTCTGTGTGATTCAGTTTCAATTACTCACATTCTACCATCAAACTGAAGTTATGGAGCCTTATTTTGGTCCAACATGGTGATTTGTTGTTACTTTTAGCTGTTGAGTTTCCAAAACCTCATCCTGACACATGAAAACAAAGCAGATGTGCAGGTCAGCCAGTGATGCAGTGATAAAATAAAATGGGTCAGAGACATAAAGTGGAGAGAGCTTTAAGGTTAGATTCAACTTTATGGACATTACACTCAATACTAACACAACAATTTAGCATCTAACCAAAAGCAGCATTAAAGTGCTTTATTTACAGAATGTTACAGTATAAATACAGTTAACAGAGATATTTTAGAAATCTGTCAAAATCTTGTTTCAAAGTAAAAATTATATTATTTATTACGCAGATAAATTGGAGCAACTAAATAGTCCTTCTTCACATATATTAACCAAACATCTTAGTATTTTCTACATGAGAAGTCAGAAATTAGTCAAATTTTCAGTCCTAAGAACTATAAAATGAGTATTTACAGTATAATTTAAAGCTGTTATGTATTTGTCGTCATATATGTTTATTTATTTTTGGATTCCTAAGTATCTGCAGTGTGATAAATATTGTTAAGTTTTCAGTTTTACTTCTCAGTTTCTATCAGTTACTTCAGTTTTTCACACTCTCTCTGCAGGGCTGGATGAAAAATGAGATTTTTAATGAGTTTTTAACCAAAAAATGCATTATTGAGCCTTAAGATCCTGAGATTTTACACAGGAAATGCTACATCTGCACTAAATAGTCGCTGTGAGGGCGCTGCATAATAAAAACAAGTCTCTGGAACATTCACAGCAGATTATTTTAGGTTAAAATGTGCCCATGATGCCACTCAGAGTCACCACAGTCTGTGTGTCTCCACCAAACTTCATATTACTGTTACTGACTTGTTGTTTTCTGAGAAATGCTCTGCGGGGTGTAGAATGAAACGTCAGGAGTTCAATCAGCTCTGGAGGTCTGTGCAGTGATTCAGCGCCACATGTGAGGCCTTCATTTACAGGAAACACGAACTAAGGTGGTTTTTGGTTGTTTGTTTCAGTCGTATGTGATTAGTTTTGCCAGTTGGTGAGTCTAACATCCCATAAACGGCATAATTACCAGCAGCAACGAACGCTGGCAGGAAGATCCGACTGTAAAATCAGCTGACTGTTGCTCCTTTGTGTCGTCGTAGGAGCCCTGAACCACGCAGCCAGTAAGAAGCTGGATCTGGAGGCCTGGTTTCCTGGTTCAGGAGCCTTCAGAGAGCTGGTCTCCTGCTCAAACTGCACCGACTACCAGGCCAGACGCCTCCGCATCCGCTACGGACAGACCAAGAAGATGATGGACAAGGTGAGCGCTCCACTCCAACGGACACATCCTGCTGAGCAGACGATGCAGTAATAAGACACGTTTTACCTTCAGAAAGCAAAATTGAAACTAATTTTAACCCTATTGTGCTGAAAGCTTCCTCATTAACATGCTAATTTAAATACAGGAAACTTCAAATCTAATGTTTTCTCCTAGATATGACGCCAACATTAATAGTACTGATGAGATTAAACAAGATAAGATTTAGATCAGAGGTGTCAAACTCATTTTAGTTCAGGTTCCACATTCAGTCCAGTTTGATCTCCAGTGACCAGTAAAATCACAGCATAATAACCTGTAAATAACCACAACTCCTAATATATTTTACTTTATGATCAAAACAACAAAAGTCAAACAAAAAACCCCAACAAAAACAAGACAGAATGACAAAAAATGAGACAAATGACACGAAACAAGAAAAAAACTTACATAAATGTCACAAATGAGACAAAAAATGAGAAACAAAATGAGAAAAAAATAGACAAACAACACAAGCGAGACAAAAAAAATACAAAACAACAAAAATGACACATGGTCGAAAAATTATTTTAAATTTATAGTTTTCCTAATTTACAACCTGCAGTTAACGTCTTCTCTGTAATGTTTACTCTTTGAGGGCCGGATTGGACCCCCTGGGTGGCCGCTCTTGGCCCGCGGGCCACATGTTTGACACCCATCCTTTAGTGGATCATTTCGAAGCATTGAAGCTCCATTGGGTTTCCCGCTGTAAACTCACTTCATCTCTCTCGTTGCAGGCAGAGTTCGTGCACATGTTGAACGCCACCATGTGTGCGACCACCCGTGTGATGTGCGCCATCCTGGAGAACTACCAGACCGAAGAGGGCATCGTTGTTCCAGAGAAGCTCAGGGAGTTCATGCCTCCAGGTGAGCTGTGCTGGTCGGTCACTCACCTGAGGGATGAACTAGGAAGAGAAGATAGATAGACTATAGATAGATACATAGATAGATTATAGATAGATGGATGGATACTTTATTAATCCCGAGGGAAATTCAAGATTAGTGGGTTATAGAGATGTGTGGAGCTAGATCTCCATGGTAACTGAAGCTGTGGAGCTAGATCTCCATGGTAACTGATGCTGTGGAGCTAGATCTCCATGGTAACTGGTACTGAGGAGCTAGATCTCCATGGTAACTGATGCTGGGAGCTATCCTGGTGTCTCCCTTTAAAATAAAAAAAAATAAAAAAATAAAAAAAAGTTTCCTGACTGATATAGATTCTCAGCTGAGGGAAAGTGTTTTATTTACAAAACCTGTTGATCTGTACATTACTAAACCAACTGAATGAAGTTGGATAGTTGCACTATCACACACTGTATACATAGTGTTGCCATGGGAACCTACATGTACTTAGTTGGTGATGCAGAAATCGTATAAATAGGTTTTGATTTTGGTCCTGATTTGCTGTGAAGTCCATTTTACTCTGCTGGTCCTTCAGCTGATAGAACATTGATTAGAACATTGATCATTCTACTGGTATTTATTACAGAGAATATTCAGTCAGTAACTTTAGTTTCACTTTGATTTGGCCACAAATTAAAGTGATTTCCTGCATTCTGGGACAGTGTGAGACTGAAACGAACTTCAATATCACAACTGAAACTTTGAAGTCTGTTAGTTCAGTGTGTCAGATACAGATTTAGTCCAACATTTAGCAAACTTTGCTCAAAACCTGTAATATTTAGCAGCTGAGACAAACTAAGAAAACACTGTTTGATCAAAAAATTCCAAGACTATAGCTAAAAAAGCAGCTATCCAGGCAGTACCTCTACATTTATGAACAGACTCATATCTCACTTGTTCGTTCTGTACGCAAACTGAAATATAAAAACAACAGTTTCAAATAAAACATGAGCTCTAGATTGAGTCACCTTTTGCCAGCGTCAGGTTAAGTGTTTAATTCCTCCAGGCTCTATGCTAAGCTAAGCTAAGCTAATCATTCCCTGGCTCTAGCTTTGTAATTACCAGACAGACATTACAATGCTGTTTGCATTCACTTCCATCTCAAGTGAAGGTTTCCCATGAAGTTTGTGATGTTGGATGTTTTTTTTTTCACTTGCAGGTTTGACAGAAATCATTAAGTTCGTCAAACCGGCTCCCATCGACCAGGAGATGTCCAAGAAGGCAAAGAAGCAGCAGGACGGAGGAAAGAAGAAGAAGCAGGGAGGAGGAGGAGACCAGAACCTGCCCAACGCCATGGAGGGCATGTCCGTCAACGAATCATAGACTCCAGGAAGCAGCCTCACCTGAGCAGCCTCACAGATACAAACCCATGGAACAGAGAGATTCATCTGGGATCAGCTGAAATATTAAGGTTAGGAAACAGAGAAACGAATCTCTGAAGTGGCACTTAATGATCTTAAAGATTATATTAACCTGAGTCTGAAGGCTTGGCTCTGTCCCATCTGGTTGTATCTGAATAAATGGTGTTTTTCATCTCGTTTCGTCGTTCACATGAAGCACATTCAAAAAGGGATCTCCACCCACAATCCACTTCACCTGTCCGTCACTTTCTCACATCTACAGCTGAACTGAGCCTAAAACCAGCAGATAAAGATTAGTTAGCCCGTTGCTACATTAAGATAACGCACACGTATGTTTTTCCAGCTGTTTTGGGAACTGTTATCATCTAAAAGTGGTTTTAAGACCTTTAGTATTACTGATCACAAATACTGTCTGAGATGGTGAGAACAAAACCTCAATCTGTTCTGCTACTTCCTGTCTGAAATGACTTCAAAATTATTGCCATCAGCTGCTTTAACTGTCTGTTTTAGGCTTCCTTTCATATCATCATTTCCAACCACTGTTGCTTCAAGTCATTGTTCCATTAACTAGCTTCTGATTGAGACATTGACCAACTCTGTCGGTTCTTGCTGATATAAATATATAAATATATATGATTGAACATCGATGAAGTATCGCTCACTGTAAACAATAAAAACAATTGGTATGGAAGTTCTTTTGTGTGTTGTCTGTTTTTTAAGAGTAGTGAGTGTTTGTTTTCCGTGGCTAAAACGGATGTTTACAGACAGATTCTCTCTAGAATAGAAGTTCCGTCCATTGTTGATCCGATTTGCTTCAAACTCAACACTGCACTTTCTCCCATCTATGGTAATTCATTTTCCAAGCTTGACATGGATCTGAGGAACGGTTCTCGAGATACGCCAAGAACAGACACACAAACACACAGTTTGTGAATTATATATTTTGCTCTGTTTTCACTTAAACACTGCACCAATCCATCTGTCCGGCACTCTATTTAGAATTGTATCTTTGTTATGTGACATAACATCATTGATGGTGTTGCCTGGCAACAGAAGCTCTGCCCATATTCAGGCAGATGACCACAAAAGCAACCACAAAACACCCAATCCTAATCCAATTTGCTTAAAACTCAACAGTACACTTCCTCACTTCTACAGCAACACTTCTGCCAAGTTTGACATGAATCTGATGTACAGTTGTCGAGATACGCCAAGAACAGACGCACAAACACACCCAATTTGTGAATTATAGTTACATATTTTGCTTTGTTGACATTTAAGTGTTGCACCAATCCGTCTGTCCATCTCGCGCTCTATTTTCCCATCATTCATGAAGAGAATTTGTAGATATTTGAACTCCATTGATAACATCACTTAGATAACATGCATGGAATTAAGCAGTGAAGAAAAGTCCCAACAAAGCTAAATATTCCCTGTAGACAGCTGTGGAACGCTGCTGACGACATGGGAACCAGCTTCATGTTTTTAGTACCAGGTTAATCTTGTCAAAAGGTAGTAAATTAGTGAGTTTTTCTGCTTTTTAATGTGTCTGAAGTCGTGTTTTTACAACAAACAGTCCTATTCAACCGCCACAGATATCCATCAAATAAAAGCTTCAAAACCTGAAGATCTACTTAGTTAAAGACATAAAAGACAAATCATGCACATATAACCAGAGACTGTCATAGGTTTTGTCTCTTTGTGGTTGTTTAATGTCTCTGTTGACATTTTGTGTCTCTTTGTCACAGTTGTGTGTCTCTGTCATTGTTTTTTGTCTCTTTGTGGTTGTTTTGTGTCTCATAGTTTTTGGTCTGCAGTTATTTTGCATCTCTGTTGACATTTTGTGTGTCTTTTTTCATAGATTCTTGTCTCTTTGCTGTTATTTTGTGTATCTTAACCATAGCTTTTCTGTCTCTTTATGGTTATTTTGTGTTTGTCTTAATGTTTTGTCTCTTTGTGGTTGTTTTCTGTAGAGGGGGGGTATTGGGGGTTGGAGAGGGGGTGGGGTATTGGGGAGAGGGTGGGGTGTTTTTTATGGTGTTGGTAGAAAAGGTGTGAGGGGGGGGGATGGGTGGGTGGTGTAATGATGAGTAATTTTGAGGGTAAGTGGTTGGGATGATTTATTATGTGGTTATGGTGGTGTGTGTGGTGGGTGGTTTAAGATATTGGGGATATGTTTAAATGTAGGTTATAGGAAAGAATGAATTATGTGAGTGTTGATGTGATTTTTGGTTTTAGATGATGGTATAAGTTAAGAAATAAATGTAGGTTAATAAAGGTTGTGATAATTAAATAAGATGTTGAATAGTTGAAAGAAAGTAAAGTGATGGGTAGGTAGGTTTGTATTTTGAGAAATGGTTGAATTATGTATGTGGTGAGGTTAGGTATTTTATTATTAATATATGGGGGGTGTGAATATAGTATGATGGTGGGTGGGGGTGGGGTAGTGGATTTATGTTGTGAGTTGATATGATAGAGGTATTAAGGGTGAGAAGGAGTTGGTATGGGGGGAATTTATGATATTTATGGAATTGGGGGGGTTGAGGGGGGGTGGGGTATGTTGGGGGGGTGTATGGTATATCTTTTTGTTTGAATAATTAAATGATTGTTGGGGGGGAGTGGAGTTGGGATGTGGGGGAAAATTAGAGTATGGTGTAATTGTGGTTGATGAGATGAGAAGTAAAGGTGATGATGTTTTGTGTAAGATTATATAGGTGGTTGGGTGGTGTGGGAATATTTGGTGGAGGTGTGTTTGATGGGGTGGGTGGATGGGAAGTGATATGAATTTTATGAAATATTATATAGATTTAGTATGAGGGATGGAAAGGTCTGGGTGGAATATTGGTGGGTGTGAGTATTTTTTTATCAGAGAGTTATGTCACTTCCTGTTTGATTGGTATCTCAGGGTGTGGCAAAAAGAAAGCGTAATTAGAAAAAGTTACGTAACAAGAAGGTGAGGCCCAAACACAAGTTGTTTGGAGAATTCAGGGAAACTAATCCAATGACAAAACAATCCAAAAATCCACAAAACAAGGTAAGTAAACAGGAATAAAGGGTTCCAGGGTACAAAAAAAAATTATTGAATTAAGGCGGGTGAACATGAGGCCAAACAGGAAGTCAGCGAGGACTAATGAGGATACAAGACACCAGTGAAACTAACTAGGGATCAAAAAAGGAGGGAAAACCAGACAATGGGAGGAAGTAAAATAACA
The DNA here is from genome assembly GCA_027123335.1 of Amphiprion clarkii. NCBI lineage: Eukaryota > Metazoa > Chordata > Actinopteri > Pomacentridae > Amphiprion > Amphiprion clarkii. Next base: position 34,824,479 of record CM049574.1, read on the forward strand.
AGAGACACATAAAGATGGGATGTTTTTCAAAATAAAACAGGAAATAAACCAAACAAAACCCAAGTAATATGTAACTTTGTGGCTGTTTTGTGTCTCTACATGGTTGTTTTGCATCTTTGTGGTTGTTTTGTGTTTCTTTGTGGTTGTTTTGTGTCTCTTTGTGGTTGTTTTGTATCTCTGTTGGCATTTCTTCTCTTTGCCATGGTTTTTTTTTTTTTTTAATTTCCTTTAAGTTGTTTTGTATCACTCTATTGCTGTTTCTTGTGTAACTTTGTATGTCTTTGTGGTTGTTTCGAGAGTTTTTTTTGTTGGGTTTGTGTTTCTGTTGGTTCAACAAGCTTATCCTCGTTTGACTTTGATACGTTGAGACTTGTGGTTTATGGCTCAGATTGTTCATTAATTCTTCTATCAATAACATCTCTACTCGATGAATTTGGACAAAATCTAATACAGACATTCATGGTCCCTGGAGGATCACTCCTAATGACTTTGATTAGTTTTTAGCTAGCTCCATCATAAGTGATATTTTTGGTTTTCAGAAAGGATTGCTATAAAAGTTGTTGGGACAGATGTTCATGAATGTATCTTAGTTCATCTTACTGTGTTTTTTTTAAAGCGTACTGGTTCAGATAAAATGACAAAACACAAACTTTTTGTCTCATTTTAGGTTTTATTTTTAGGGTTTTCTCTGAATATTAATGCTAAGCTAATGCTAAGCTAAGACTCTAAAATAAGTTGTTGTAGTTCATCAAATTGATTCAGCAAACTGCTGACGGGGATGTTGGGAAGTTGTTGTATTCTGGTGGGAAACTAAACTCTACCTTCCAGCTTTCATGCCATTAATCCATCCTCCTCAAACTCCCAGACTCCAGATGTTTACTCCTCAGAAAAAGCGGCGAAGAAGAGCAAGATCCATCTCTTCGTGTCTCCCAGCACCGTAGACATTCTGGAAAACAAAACCAAGGTTGGTGACAGAACGCCTGCTTATTATTAAACCTCTAATTCTGAGGGTGTTTACGGTTTCATTCTAACTTTAAATCCTCCGTCCTCAGTTCCTGCTGTACTCCTGTCCTCTGTCCACCGTCTCCTTCTGCGCCGTCCTGCCGTCTTCACCCAAAGTCTTTGGCTTTGTGGCCAAACATCTGGCAGCCGACACCTACCACTGCTATCTGTTCCAGAGCAAGAAGTTTGTGAGTATCAGCGGTGTGGAGGTAGAGGAATGAGACTGAAAATCAGACAGGTGTGAGATGTTGACTTCCTGTTTCAGTCCCATGTGCTGGTCTCGGTTATTGGAGAGGCCTTCAGAGCTTCACAGAAGACGGAGGACACCAGAGGAGGACGGGACCTGATAGTGGAGGCGCTCAGACACAAGGTAACTCATATTATTATGCATTTATTCTCACAAAATTTACATTAATGTGTCTCAAAAAGGTCGTTGGTTTTCCTTCATGGCTGAACTGTTAGAAGCAGCTCCTACAAAATGTCTAATGTTGAGCAGGCCACTTTAAAACAGCTTCCTTCTTTTATTTCCTTCTTCTTTCAGAATAAAATGCTGCAGAGAGAAAACTCTGAGCTGAAGAGACGACTTTCAGGAATAACTGACCACTCGTGTTAACGTACGCAGCACAACTTACAGATGCACATACAAGCAATGATGCTCTGATTTTATGTCTGTTAGTTGTTGTTTTGTATCTCTTTGTCATAGTTTTTTTGTGTCTTTGTGGTTGTTTTGTGTCTACTGCAACATTTTGTGTCTCTTTGTCATAGTTTTTTGTCTCTTTGTGGTTGTTTTATGTCTCTGTTGACATTTTGTATCTCTTTGTGGTTGTTTTGTGTATCTTTGTCATAGTTTTTTGTGTCTTTGTGGTTGTTTTTGTTCTCTTTGTCATTGTTTTATGTCTCTGTTGACATTTTGTGACACTTTGTGGTTGTTTTGTGTCTACTGTAACATTTTGTGTCTCTTTGTCAAAGTTTTTTTTGTCTCTTTCTGGTTGGTCTGTGTCTCTGTTGGTATGTTGTGTCTATGTGGTTATTTTGTGTCTTTATGTCACTTTTTTTGGTCTTTTTGTGGTAGTTTTGTGTTGCTCTGTAGCTCTTGCTCGCGTCGTTTTGCTTCTCTTCGTGCTTGGTTTATACTTTTTAGTTTGGTTTGTGCTTCGTTTACACGTGTAAGCAATGATTTAAATACGTGACATTTGTTCTCTTTGTTTCTCAGTTTTTCTCTCAAGGAAACATCAAGAAGAACAGCAGAGGACATAAGAGGGAATGAAAAATGGAAGACAGAAGCGCATAAATCAGAGCTGGAATAAACATTCTGTTATTTCATTTAATGGTGTTGAATTACAGTAAAAATAAGAGTTCTGGGTATATTCCATAACATTCTTAACATAGAAGTAAAATAATATGACACAGTTGCTGAAAAATATTGGAATCTTATTTTACTGTTTGTCAAAGTCTGATCTGTTTAATGTCATCATATTTGTCAGTAAAGAGATTTTTCTGTTTTGCATTCTCACAGCAGCATATCTGGGAATATCTGAGTATAAAGTGAAGGTAAAGTGAAATAACACTTAAAAAACATAACATAGAAAAAGACACACAACAGAATATACAAGAGTAGAGTGACAGCATTTTATTTCTTAATTTTTTAAAGAGTATACAGAAATGCGCAAATGAGAATGTGCTTGGAAAGTAAATGTAAAGTGTCCATTATATTATTTCATATTAGATTTGGATGATTTTATTAATACCCGGAGGGAAATTGATTTGTAAACAATAAGACACAGAATATTAGAGTATGAAGAGAAAATAAAATATAGAAGAAAAAAACAATAACAGAATAAGCAAGAGTGATAGTATTTTTTTTAAACGAGTATCCAAAAATGCAAATAAACAGAATGTGTTTGGAAAGTAAAAGGTCCGTTTTATTTAACTGCTGCTTTGAGCAAACAGTGACAGCAGGGGGCAGCAGAGGGCTTCAATGCTGCGTTAAATACACCATCGGTATCGGAAATATTGGATTTACCTGTTGCAGCGACATTAAAAAACGAAAAAAAAAAAACTGTGTTAAATATCAAACAGAAATATTTTGGTGTGATATTAAGAACTGAAGATGTGTTTACTTTTTTTAATTGTTAAATTAAAACTAGGACCGGAGTGAATCGTCTTCTGTGTGTGTTGTTGCAAAACGTGTGTAAAGTCTGTCGGAGTTAATGAGTAAATTATGAGTTTTCCTTATTGCTCTTCATCGCATAATCAGGCTGCATGGAAGTTTTACCGATGGGTTTCAGTGACACATGATGGCTAGTTTTAGAACAAGAAAATAGATAAATAATTCCCGGAGGATTCATAAAGCACCTGAATGTAGCCTGAATGCTAGTCTGGCAGATAAACGGAGCGTCCCTGAAGGCAGCGCAGCGTCAATGTAAACTGTTGGACGGAGTTAAGTTGGTCCTAAGAGGAAATGCGACTTTTTTGGGTTAACTCGGACTAGTTTAGTCTGACGGGTGGTTAAAGTTGGGTTAGTTAAGCTTGTTTAGCCTCACAGACGGTTTAAACTTCAAACCAACGGCCACTAACGGCTAAAGTTGTGGAGCAGCGCTGCTAGCTTAGCGGCTAACGGAGCGACGCCTGTCTGAACTTCACCGGACGCTCGGTTCATCTTTTACCGGTTAAATTCTCCCTAAACCTCCGTTAAAGTCACTTCCTTCCGGTCTTAATGGCTCCTTCCCCTCCGCCTGTTACCGAACAGTAGCTCCCCGGCGGCTCTGACCGACCCCCCGGGCTGCAGCCTCCATGGGGACGCGGTTGTCCCGCAGCGGCAGCAGCGCGTCGCTCCTCCCGGACAGGCAGCGCTCCGGCCGGCGAGCGGAGGACCGGGACTCCGATAACGAGTCCCTGGACGGGCTCGACCGGCGGGAGGACATCGCCCAGTTCCCGTACGTGGAATTTACCGGGAGGGACAGCATAACGTGTCCGACGTGTCAGGGCACCGGACGGATCCCTTCAGGTGAGGAGACACCTGCTGCTGCCGTTAAACTCTCGGTTCTGTCACAAAGTTTAGTTTTAAACCCAGTTTACTGCAGTTAAAACTCTTTTAATGTACTATTTCAATCATACAATATACTTTACGAAGTCTAAATAAAGTATTATGTACATTTAGAGACGTTATTTTAGTCTAAAAACGCTATTTTCAATTTATTTCAAGGTAACATTACTAAAAATGTGACATATTTTCATCCTACTTTCTTTCTTTGCTTAGTCCATAAACCATATTAATACCAAAAGAAAACTATTTACATAAAAATATGTTTGTTTTCATACATTTTATTTATTATAATTTACCTGACTGACCCTATAAATAATCCACAAGAAGAGATACTGAAGCTGCAGAGGAGAAAATAGAAAAACCCGAAATACTAAATAAATGACAAATAAGTAATAATCAGAGCAAATCTAGCTGATAAATCACTAAAATCCTGACTGTAGCTTAATGAAATTAACCCTTGTGTTGTCCTGCGGGTCAAAATTGACCCGTTTTAAAGTTTGAAAATGTGGAAAAAAATATTTTCACAGTGAAACTTCTGATGTCCACATTTTCAACATTTTTGGGAAATCTTTATGTGAATGTTCTTAAGAGAATAGTAGAAGTTTTACTGATTTATATGTAATCACTTTACATTTTTTTAGGATTTATTTTTTTGAAAGATTTTTACTCATTTTTTAAAATAAAACTTTTAAGGGAAACTTTTAAGGAATTATTGGAATTTTCTTCCTGAAGGTTTTGCAAATTTTCAGAAATTTGGGGAATTTTTTTTGCAGAATTTTGGGATTTTTTTGAGACAAGGAAACAATATTTTTTGGTCTCCATAAATGAGGACAACAGGAGGGTTAAAAACATTAAATGTGGTTTCAGAAAGTCTAATAATATCTTCTTTACTCTGTAATACATACATCTGAACACTTGAAAATCACTAAATCTTCTGTTATATATGGCTAAAATATGGGGTGAAAACGTGCATATTTAATTTGAACATTTAACATAGAAGGATTTATAGAAGCAAGTTGTGCTTGGTGTCAAAATTTAGAGCAATTCCTGAACTTTCACATGGTGTCTTTTATTTTGTGATACTATCTATCCCACATGCTGATACTGACCTTTGAATCTGAAGGTCGGACAGATATTTTGGATTTTTAGATGTTCATATATCCTACATAACATAACATAGGACCTTTATTTTACAGAGATCCATTCCCTACTTAGCCAAGATACAGCACATAACATTTCTAATGAATAGGATGATTAGTTTTTGTGTAACAGGTGGCCAAAAGTAGCATTTTAGAAGTCTGCGATGGATAAAATCTGAACTTTGTCATTCTCTCTAACATGCAATTATAAATTTTAAGTAAATATTGTCACATTTCTGAGGACTATGGATTCCTATGAAACGATCCTGAAAATTTCAGACCTCTAGCTCTTTTTGTTCAGAAGTTATAGAAGCCTGAAAATAGCTGAAAATTTCAAGTCAATTTTGGTTGCAATTTTAGGGAACCCCCTACCTACTTCAAATGGTCATAACTTTGGAACTCTTTACAATTAAGCCTTGAAATTTTGGATTTTTCCATCATATATAATGTTCTATAAGTATGTAAAAATTTAGAAAAATCTGAGGGGGTCAGCTGGGGACCACTTGATGAAATGATATGTAATGACCCTGTTCATTTATTTTATTTATTTACTAATATTCATTAAAATTATTTTTTATTTTTTAGGTTCAGTTGTTCATTTATTTTCATATTCATTTACTAATATTAATTTAAATGATTTTTGTTTTTTATTTTAAGTGTTCATTTATTTTCATATTTATTTTATTTATTTACTAACATTCATTTAAATGATTTTAAATTTTTAAATTTTAATTGTTCATTTATTTTCGGATTTATTTTGCTTTTTTGCTAATACTCTTTTAAATAATTTTATTTTTAAATTGTATTTGTTCATTTATTTTCATATTTTATTTATTTACTAATATTCATTAAATTATTTTTATTTTTTAATTTTAATTGTTTATGTATTTTCATATTTATTTTATTTATTTACTAACATTCATTTAAATGATTTTAAATTTTTAAATTTTAATTGTTCATTTATTTTCGGATTTATTTTGCTTTTTTGCTAATACTCTTTTAAATTATTTTATTTTTAAATTGTATTTGTTCATTTATTTTCGTATTTTATTTATTTACTAATATTAATTTAAATTATTTTTATTTTTTAATTTTAATTGTTTATTTATTTTATTTATTTGCAAATATTATTTTTAGCCTTGTGTTTGTGGTTTTACCCTCCATTTATTTTTATTCCAATCCTTCTTTTTCCTTACTTGGGTGTGACGTTTTTCATTGACCTTCTGTTGTTCGATGGTCTTCTGCAGTTTCCTTGTTACTATTATTATTCTTATCATTGTTATGAAAACAAACAAGCCAAAATATTTAATTTGGGGGCTGCATATAAAATATTTTGGGCTCTTTCCTCGGACATCCAGGCCTGAAAACTTAAATGTTTAGATTTATAATAGAGTTGCAACAACTCCTGTCACTGTTTAAGGTAATTTTAAAGAAAAAATGAGCTGAACATTTGTTGTTGAAGCATAAAAATACAGTATATCAAGGGTAAAAGCAGTATTTCTTCCTTCACAGGTCAAGTGAATGAACTGGTGGCATTGATCCCATACAGCGACCAGCGGCTTCGGCCCCAAAGAACGTGAGTAAAACCGACACTTCCTCATGAAAACCCTGCACTTCTGTAATCTCTTTGGTCATTTTCCTGGACCCAGGTGTGCAGAGAGCCTGTATTTCAGTGCTTCCTGTGTTGTAGGAAGCAGTATGTGGTTCTGTCGGTGGTCCTCTGCCTGCTGGCGTCCTCGCTGGTCGCCTTCTTCCTGTTTCCTCGCTCCGTGGTGGTGGTGGACGGCGGGATTCGATCGGTGACGGTGCGCTTCGACCACTCCAAGATGAAGGTCCTCATGAACATGACGGTAGGTTTGGTTTTAGTTCTTGTTCCTGCAGCAAATTTCACTCAGAAAAATGTTGATTTGTGTTAAATACGTCGTCTGATTCAGCAGAAAGGTCCTCGTTTTGTTTTGGAAACTGGTTTTCTTCTTCGTATGAGCTGAAATTCCAAACATTCTCAGGTTTTTGTCCATTCAGAGTTCAGGATTTCATTCCTTTCTCTGTCGTATGATGGTCGAAAACAGGCAATTTGAATGTCAGTACGACTCTGAGAAGTTAAGATTTTTGACTGTTTCTTGACAACTCACTACAGATTAACTCACTGCTACTCTTTTATTTTCAGTTCTATGAGTGATTTAATGTAAAAATTTGTCTTTTTGCAAATTTCTTCGGACTACTTAAGAAAAAAGGGCAATTATTGCGATCTTGAGCCCAGAAATCTTTACATTTTTAACCTTAATGGCTCCATTTTTAAGTTATTTCAAAGTAAAATTAATATAAATGTGACACACTGTGACTTAAGGAAAGTAAAGTCTTTTTTTAGAAACTTTTTTTCTACTCTTAATCCAATTTCCACGTAAATGTTTCAGTGTGATTTACGTATCTAGCTGTTTATGTGAAGAAATACTCACTTTCATACATTTTATTTAATAGAAATTAGCCTTTTAATAGTCCAGCAGGAGCTGATAGTTCATGCAGTGGCTTCATTTTTAAGTAAATTAATCTAAATGTGACACATTTTCGTCCTACTTTCTATCTTTGCTAAGTCCATGTTTCATATTAATATTACAAGTAGATTTGCATAGCTGTAAATATATAAAGAACAGGCACTTTCAATGTCAGTATGACTCTGAGAAATGTAGATTTCCTGACAGCAGATTGATGAATTCAGAAATAATCTGCAGATTCACTCACTGCTGCTGTTGTATTTTCTGTAAAACTTCTATCTACGACTGATAAAATGTCAACAGAATCATGATTTCTGGAATTCACCAATTTCAGTTGTGTGACCGTTTTCCCTGCACTTCAGATGTTCTACATTAGTGTCGGAGGATAAATCTGAGAGATTCCTTCTACAAATCTGCCCTTTTTGCTCCATGTTGTCGTGTATTTACTGTTGATGGCAGCAACAAAGACTCCACCCGCTACAGCGATCAGTCCTCATCTAATCTGCTTTAAACTCAACACTTCTTTAGGTTCTCAGTAATAAATCTGCCAAGTTTGACTGAAATCAGACCAACTGTTGGGAAAAACAAACCGGTAGAAACACACATCTTCATTTATCAGAAGAAGGCTGCGGTTCAGTGCAGTTCCTGTTTTAAAGCTGCTAAATGTGTGACCAATAATGACCTTTTAGTTAAAAAAAAAAATCCGCAGTTTCATGTTCAGGGTTTTGTAACTTCCTGCTTTGTGTTTCTTTCTTATTTCTGACATATTTTTGATCTTTGTTGGCGTTTTTCCGGAGATCTGATGATGTTCAGATGAACCGTGGCTGTTTTTGTTTTGGCTTTTCACTTCCTGTGGGTGGAGCCCCTGTTGCTTGGCAACACAGTCAAAGGCGAAAGTACAGCAACACATTCAGATAAGAGATATTTATCTCTTCTTCCATCTGACATAATACACCAGATAAGATTTAGTGTGTTCCAAAACATAGTTTTACAGAAATACCAGGATTTCCTGCTACATGGACGCTTTTCTTGCCTTTCTGAGCCACGTGTCACTGTTTCACATGTAATTAATAACAACATGTCCCTCCAAAGACAAGAAGACAGTTAAATAGTGAGCTAAGGAATAAAATATAATGGAAAGACATTAGAAAAAGACAAGAGTTGAGCAGAAATTTAACTCACCTTATTACAAACATTACATATTTTTGTAAACCTGCATATTTCACAGTATTTAATACACATTATGTGAAATACAACATGCAAAAAATACTCAGATGTTGTCCTACATGTGGTTGGATTTTGCATTTTGCAGCTAACATGTTTTTCTTGTCATTCTGAGTCGTGTGTGTCACAGTTTTATATGCGATTAATAATAAAGTAGGACAGTTAAATAGTGAGCTAAGGGATAAAATATATACAGTTGTATTCAACTATAGAATAATACACATTTTCACAAAAAATGTCCATTGTTGTGCTTATTTCCATGAATAGGTACGATAATGTACATATTTTCTACTGTATAATACACATTATGTGAAATGCAGCATGCAAAAAATACCAGGATGTCTTCTTACCCACAATCCTTTGCACAGTTGCATCACAATGTTACCTGCAAGTATGAACAAGCTGGAGCTGCTGATAGTGAACTGATAGCAGCTCATTCTGCTCTACAGCCTGCAAAAATCCAAGTTAAAGCTGCAGTATTATGACGAGTTGTTATCTCATGATTAAATAAATATGAACCAAACAGTGTGTACTTTATGAGGGCAGCTGTAGAACCTATTTAAAGTAAAACGCACAGTTATATAATTCAGAACGCAGCTGGAGAAATGAGACAAATATGGTGGACGAGCTGCTGCTGCTGCTGCAAAAAACCCCATTTTACATTAAAGTTTGCTGTCTTTTAGTTAGATTTTCTGTTTTTTACACTTCTTCACTGCATTTCTCTCAGAGCACGCTGAACTTCACCAACCCAAACTTCTTCTCGGTGCTGGTCCAGAGCGTCAGCTGCCAGGTTCTCTACATGAAGACGGTGATCGGGACCCAGCAGATGGACAACGCCACCACCATCCAGCCGCTCACTTCACTGCAGGTACCACAATAAACTGGATTTATTGTTTCCAGCTGCTCCAGTCAAACAGCTAATCATCTGGGAAGCATCCAGCCGTTGTTTAATTGAGATTCACGACAGTTTTAAAAGACACTATAAGGGACTGTTAGCATTTGTGCTAACAGGAATTAGCTTGACTGTGTTCAGGTGTTCTGCTGGGTTGAGCTAGTTTTGTTTCTGTTTACACTAAACTGTTCAATAATCCTGCTTCACCACAACCCAAACAACCTCCTATAAGCTTAGATTTCATTTTTTTGCCTTTTTTTTATACTTTTTAATACTCTAAAATTTTACCAAACACATTTTTTTTTTTTCTTGCACCTTAACTTGTTTCTTCACCTTATTTTTGAATAACTTGCTGAACAACACATTTCATGTAACTTTGCATAATAGAAGTTTAGCTTTTCAGGTTATTTTGGAGCAAAGTCACCAAAGATTTCAAGCAGTTTTTCAAATCAGATTCGACCGGTGATTCTCTACATGCAGCTTTTATGTCCTGGTGAAACTGCAGAGCTGCAAAACCTACGTAAAATGAATTTAACTCAACTTATCTAGTAGTTTAATACAGGGGAGTCAAACTCATTTAGTTCAGGTTCCACATTCAGACCAGTTTCATCTCAAGTGACCAGTAAAATCACAGCATAATAACCTATAAATGACCACAACTCCAAATGTTTCCTTTGTTTTAGCGCAAAAAAGTACATTCTGAAAATGTCCACATTTAAGGAATTATCTTTTCATAAAACATCATGAACAACCTGAAATTTGTTCAATTTCAGCAACATTCAGCCTCAGTTTATCATTTCCACATTACAACTTCCAGATCACAGAGTGTCTACAAAGGAACTTTTTTGACAAATTTTTTGTCTCTTTTCTGTTTTGTTTTGTGACGTTTGTCTCATTTTTTGTTGTTTCTTTCTCATTTTTGTCATTTTGTGTCTCATTTTTGAAATATATTGTCTTGTTTTAGTTTTTTTGTCTTTTTTTTTGTCTGACTTTTGTCGTTTTGATCATAAGGTAAAATACTAGATCATTCAGTTCCAGATACCTGAGACTAAATGTTAAAATAAATTCAATTTCAACAACACTACGCCTCAGTTTATCATTTCCACATTACAACTTCCAGATCACAGAGTGTCTACAAATGAACACAACATTTAGTCTCAGGTATCTGGAACTTATTGATCTAGTATTTTGGATAAGTTTTGCATCATTTTGAACAAGTTTTGCATCATTTTGGACAAATTTAGCATTAATTGGGACACATTTTACATTATTTTGGACAGGTTTTGCATTATTTGGACCAATTGTGCATCATTTTGGACAAGTTTTGCATCATTTTGAACAAGTTTTGCATCATTTTGAACAAGTTTTGCATCATTTTGAACAAGTTTTGCATACTTTTGAACAAGTTTTGCATACTTTTGCACAGGTTTTGCATGACCAAAAATTGTGGACCAGTTTCGAGTCATTTTAGAGAGATGTTGCAACATTTTGAACAAATTTCTAGTTATTTTGGATAAATTTTGCATCATTTTGAACAAGTTTTGCATCATTTTGGACCATTCTTCTCCTTTAATGTTCTGCAGGTGAGCTACACGGTCAGAGTGGAGATCGGCAGCAGCGCTCCGTACGTCTAGTAAGTGTTCCATGAATTATACTGAAAAATGACACCAAGAGAGAGAAAAAGTATTAATATTCTAGTTTAATCCTGTAAATGTCTTTTTTTTAGTGCTTTCTGCACCATGCCCAGCGTCAAGGTCCACAACATCGTCGTATTTATGCAGTAAGTCCTGAGGTCTGAGAATCCCTTTACTGAAAGAAAACAACATTTAAAATCTGACACAACTACAAATGTTTATAGAATATTATTATTGTTTGTAGTGCTTCCTTAATGCGTGATTTTTGCTTTTAAGCACTTTAAATGTTTGACAATTCAGTCCAGACAAAAACCTTCATCAAAACCTGCAGTAAGAACACTTTATTTCATGTTTTCTTGTTTAAATAATGCAGGAAAAGTGTCTTTATGTTGAAAAATGCAGGAATAAGGCAGATTGGATTCACTGATTTGTAATGAAAACTGATTTTCCAGACTTTTTTTCTGCTTTTTGTAACAAAAACTAGGCTTTCAGGATTCATTTGCAGACTAGAAATGACTTCATATTAGAGATTAACTGCAAAATGACCATAGACTATAGCTGAGATAAACACAGTGGAGAAAAAAGGACTGTAAATACTGTAGACTACAAAGTATTACAGCATCAATAATAACATAAAGAGCCAAAAGTCAGATGCTGAGTCATGTTTCCGGATGATGTTACCACATAAACCACTTCATGTTTGGGTTAAACTGATTTTCTACACTTTTTTCCTGCTTTTTTGTCAGAAAATGAAACTTAAAGGACTCATTTCTAGACTAGAAATGACTAGATATTAAAATTTAACTGCATAATAACCATAAATTATAGCTTAAATAATCACAGTGGAGTAAAAAAAGTACTAGATTTTCCTCTGAAATGTCAAAAAATACAAGTATTACAGCATCAGCAACAACATGAAGAACCAAAAGTCAGATGCTGAGTCATGTTTCCTGATATTTCCTCATAAACCACTTCCACTGTGTTCATCTGTGGGTTAAACTCTTAACCAGTGTTTGCTTCCATTTATTTATTTCTAGCATTTTATGATTCTGATTTGATAATTTACACAAAATAATCCTGATTTTAAGTGTTAAAAATCCCAGAAATCGTTTCCTCCTCTGCTGCTTTTTCAGGGTTTTATTAAAGAAACATGAGAAAGTTGAAGCAGAAACCTTCTCTAGTGTACAAACGTACAAATGTTTATGTTTTATTATTGTTAGCACTTACGTATGCGTGATTTTTGCTTTTTAACACTTTAAATGTTTGACAATTCAGTCCAGACAGAAACCTTCATTTAATACATTTTCACCCTGAAAACCTGCAGTAAGAACACTTTATTTCATGTTTTCTAGTTTAATAATGTAGAAAAATTACACTGATTATCAATGAAAACACACTAAAATATTCCCATTCTACAATTTTTCTGCTTTTTTGTAAGAAAAATAAGCTGTAATGATTCATTTCCAGACTAGAAAACACAAAAAATTATTGCAAAATAACCCTAAATTCTAGCTTAAATAAACACACTGGAGTGAAAAGTCCACATTTTTCCTCTGAAATAACATCTTTTAAAGACATTTTTACCCAGAAAACCTGCAGTAAGAATACTTTATTTCATGTTTTCTCCTTTAATATTGTGGAAAAAGTGTCTTTATATTGAAAAATGCAGGAATAAGGCAGATTGGATTCACTGATTTGTAATGAAAACTGATTTTCTACACTTTTTTCTGCTTTTTTGTAAGAAAAATAAGCTTTAACGATTCATTTGGAGACAAGAAAACACAAAAATTATTGCAAAATATTCAAAATAATGATCAATTGTAGCTTAGATAAACATAGTGGAGTAAAAAGTAGAATGTTTCCTCTGAAATGTCATCTTTTGAAGACATTTTTGACCTGAAAACCTGCAGTTTATTTAATGTTTTCTTGTTAATAGTGCAGAGAAAGTGTCATGTAGAAAAATGCAGGAATAAAGCAGGTTTATTCACTGATTTGCAATGAAAACTGATTTTCTACTAAACCTAAACTTTAATGATTCATTTCCAGACAAGAAAGCACAAAAAAATTGCAAAATATACAAAATGTTGAAGTTGCTTTGTAATTTACACAAACTAATGTTGATCTTCAGAGTTAGAAATCCCAGAAATGCTCCTTTTTGCAGGTGAAGTTTCCTCCCCTTGATGTAGAAACCTTCTCTGCTTTCTCCCTTGTTTGTTTTTTCTTCCAGAACCTCGGTGAAAACGTCCTACATGGTCCGGACGTCCCAGAACAGCCTGGAGGCGTACCGCTACATCGACTGTGGCTCCAACACCACCAGACTCCAGACGGGACGTTCCTCCACGGATCCTCCGGACGGTTCCCTGCACTCGCCTCTGCTCTGAGGTGGGACTTTCACTCCCCGGACGGATTTAGATCTTTGTTACAGTGCTTTTACAACAGCAAACGCCACTTCATTAACTTACCGGGAGCTTTCTGCTGCTTTTGTGGGCTTTTTTCGCTAGAAGTTTTGGTGAGTCAACGCAGTCACCACCCCATGAGTCACCGTCGGTGAGTCACGACTCGCTGACGGTGACTCATCGGGTCGTGACGGCGCTGAAAGATGTTTTTCTTTAAGGGAAAATAGCTCCGACTGCTGGTGGAGCACATTTAGAGGATTCCTCGGCTTTAAAAAGTGGCCGAACCGTTACTTTTTGCACTTTTTTTTGCTGTTAATTGAATTTTTAAAAGGAATTTGCTAACTTATGTCTTGGTACCTCTAATCAGCGAAGTCGAAGCACACTGATGGTTGTTTTTTTTTACATTCAGGAGGGAAATAATGTTCTCAGACGAGGTTTCCTATCAATGAAATGTTTTGTTTTGTCACAATTTATCATTTCCACTCATTTCAGCAAAAAAAGAGTAACAAATGAAGGGCTTTAAGTCTAGTATTCCACCGTTTTACCTCAAAATATGAGCTGCTGAACATCTGGATTCAGTGTTTTCAGCAGCTGGACAGATTTATTCTGCTCATATCTGTGTTTTACTGACTTATCAAACCTCAAACATCAATTTAAAACCAGTAAATACATGATAGTGTCAACTGAAACAACAGAGCAATATTAGACTTTTTATTTTTTAAGGGATTGTTGTTGGAAGAATTTTAGCAGGGTTTTAAAATGTAACTTTTCATGCTTTGGTTCTGATAAATATTAAAGGGAATAAATAAAATGACTAATAAACACTGTTACGTGTTTTAGTTTTTATTTTTTCTGACCATTCAGAGCTGCTGTTATTGGTTGCTGAAATTATAAGCAACAAGGGAATAAATTAACAAATATTTTGGGAATTCTGCAGTTAAATTTCACGGAAAAACTAAACGGATAATTCAGGGAAACCAGGATTTATTCACAGATATTAAAAAACATTTTATTTTTAATATGAAAATACACAGCAGGTCATTCTATAATGAAAATAAATGAAATGACATTGATCTATTTGCTGATATTAAAAAACCCTCTTATTAATACAGAAAATACCTTTTTTTTCTGACCATTCAGAGCTGCTGTTCTTAGACTGATAACATTATAAGCAACAAGGAAATAAATCAACAAATATTTAGATTATTTCCTGCTTTTTCTGCAGTTAATATTATTCCAAACTGAACAGACATTTCAGGGAAATCTGGATTTATTCCCAAATATTTTAAAAATAATAAACTATTAATGGAGAAAATATTGAGCAGATGATTTCATAATGAAAACAAATAAAATGACCAATGAACAGCAGTAATTGTTGTTTCATGTATTTTTTCCGCTGTTTTTTGAAAATTACAAGCAGCAAAGGAATAAATCGACAAATGTTTTCGATTATTTCCTGCTTTATTTGCAGTTTATTATTACAAAAGTATCAGACACTTCATTGAAATCAGGATTTATTTGCTGATATTTAACCTGTTAAGACCCGGAAAAATTAAAAGTAGCAGAGGAATTAACAATTATTTTCATTATTTCTTGCTTTTCTGCAGTTAAATATTACTGCAAACTAAACAGACACTTAAAGGAAATCAGGAAATATTAGCAAATATTAAAAAAACAAAAAAACAAAACAAGAACTAATTATTAATAAAGAAAATATCCTTTTTTATGTCCCAATAGAGCTGCTATTTTTGCAGCAAGGAAGAAATATTTTTGAGAATTCTGCAGTTAAATTTTATTGCAAACTGAACAGACATTTCAGAGAAATCAGGATTAATTTGTGAATATTAAAAAAATAATTTAAAATAAAAATTAATGGTCAAAATACCCAGTAGGTGACGCCATAATGAGAATAAATAAAATGAGGATTGAACTCCAGTAATTATTGTTTTATTAATTTTTTTCTGTCCATTTAGTGCTGCTGCTAAAATTATAAGCAGTAAGGGAATAAGTCAACAAATATTTTGAAGATTTGCTGCTTTTCTGCAGCTAAATATCACTAAAAACTAAACAGACACTTCAGGGAAATCAGAATTTATTCGCAAATATTTTAAAAAACTAATTATTAATGGAGACAATACCCTTTTTCTGACCATTCAGAGCTGCTGTTTGTGTTGATCAAATTATAAGGAAGAAGGGAATAAATCAACAAATATTTAGAAGATTTGCTGCTTTTCTGCAGTTCAGTATCACTGAAAATTAAACAGAGACTTCAGGGAAATCAGGATTTATTCATTGATATTTAAAAAACTAGTTAATAATAAAGAAAATACGCAGCAGGTAAAAATGAATAAAATGACGAATGAACACTTCTAATTGTTCTTTTATTATTTGCTGACCATTTAGAGCTGCTGTTTATGGAATCAATCAGCATTTGAGTATTTGCTGTTTCTGCGTTAAACATCACTGAAAACTGAACAGACACTTCAAGAAATCACAATTTATTCCCTGATATTTAAAAAATTCATAATTATTAATGGATGAAAACAGCCAGCAGGTGGCACTATAATGAA
This sequence comes from Amphiprion clarkii, assembly GCA_027123335.1. Lineage (NCBI taxonomy): Eukaryota > Metazoa > Chordata > Actinopteri > Pomacentridae > Amphiprion > Amphiprion clarkii. Next base: position 34,840,874 of record CM049574.1, read on the forward strand.
AATATGCGTTAGATGCAGCGTCTCCAATGCAACATGCAGATGTGCATCAGATTTGTTTGGATTTTTCCGCTTCTTTTGCTCCAGCAAGTTTCATTAAATTCACTAAAGCAGCACGACTTTTACCTCCACGTTAGTTCCGTCTAAGCAAAGGAATAAACTCACCCACTTTTAGGTACCACATCATTTCAGTTTAATTCTTTTTTTTTTGCATACAAAATAGCATAATATCCTTTTTCAAACGCACAAATGTCTCCTCTTCCATGTTTCATCCGCTGTCCTATAGCTGCATGTGAAAATATATTACTACATAACATAGAAAACGGACCACAATATATTATCGCTGTAATACACGTAGTGTTGTTTCTTCTTTCTTCTAACCACACGAGGCAACACGTCTAAATGAATGCATAGTAAAAAATACAGGAAGCAATTAAAAGTACAAAAATATAGCTGGATAAAAAGCTTATTAATACAAGAGTGCTTCGTCTTTGGTTAAGTACGTCCGTCTGCAGGCCGTGTCGTCGCTTTAACTTTTGATTCTCACGTCCTCCTCGTCGAGCTTTTTTCCCCCGTTTCACGTAACAACACCTTTACCTGACACCTCGGTACCCTCGCTGCCTCCTCTTCTCACACACACCTTAAAGATTAAAGGTTAAAAAAAACCTCACATTCGGGTTTACTTTCATTAATTACGCCTCTCGTTAGCGGTATAGTGGAATAAAAAAACGTGATTGTCGATTAAACGCTGGTAAAGGTGCTGTGGAAGGCGAAGAGTGGCTGTAAATATCAGAACATCTCTACAGGAAGTAAATAAACACCATCAGATCAGGGCTTTGGTCACTTTGGAACAAATATAAACACCGCCAGTATCACGTCTGAATGTTGAACCTTAAAAACAGTGCAAGGAAAGATCCTCTAGGACGATAAAAACTTCATTTAAGCATCGTTTAAGGTGGCTGTCATCATGAAGGAAGTTCAGCGTTGGCTTTAGAGCGTAAAAAAGTGATGATGCTGGATTGTTTTTGGACTTTGAGGCACTTTTCTGCTACATTTGTGAGGGTTTAAGGCATCCTACTGTTACGTGAACGTGATTATCGGACACATTTATTCAGAGTAAAAAAAAAAAAAAAAAAAAAAGAGAATTCTGAGAATTAAGTCCTAATTTTGCAATTAAAGGCTTTACAAAAAAAAAATGTAATATTGTGGTAATTTGAGGAAAAAAAGTCTGAGATAAATTATATTGTAATTAAGAGAAAAGTCATTTATGAGACTAAAGCTGCAATTTGAAGGCAAAAAAGATCAAAATTTTAAGAATAATTCATAATTAAAGGAATAAATCATATATGAAGAATATTGTTTGAACAAGTTTGAATTAATTTCTTCGAGTCTTGCTACTTTATTAGAAACTCGACGCTTGTGCGATGATTGTTTTTCTTAAATTTGACTTTTAAGTTTGCAAACCTCAATTTAAATTGAGCATTTAGCGTTAGCCACCACACTGACCCACTCTTGTTCAAAGCGAGTCGACTTTTTGATGCCACAAACCCAAACATCTCTGACCAAAGCTGACGTTGCTTCAAGACAGCAGCCCCTGACAGATGCTTGTTGTTTTCTTGGGAAGCCTCCTCATCCTCTGAAGAGTTGTAACACTTAACATCATGGCTTAGAAAACAAACAAATGGAAAAAAACAACTAGTAGGGACAAAGATTTTCAGACGGCAAACCGTGAGGAAATCTTTGTCTCGTCGCTAACTTGACGGACAGAGTTTGGTTTTCTTCGTCTATCGGCGCTGCGACAACATGACCTTGTTGATAAAGTTGACTATGGCGGATGCCGGCTGTTCGGGGTCCAACTCGGCGAATAAGTGGCAGACGTTCTCCGCCAAGCTGCCCGGCTTCTTGGCTACGAAACCAAACACCCTGAGAAAAGACCAGAGTAAATTACTGAGCGTCAAAGTGAAGCAAAGGTAGTAAGAAAGGCAGTAACAGCCTACAGGGTTAAGTACAAAGACAGAATTAGTGTTATGTAACATGGAGGATCTGATTTCGTAATTAAATCATGTTTGCTGGAATGATTTCTGCCAAGGCTCACGCAATCTGGTGCCATGCAGAGGCTCTACTGTTCAAACTACAAACCGCTAACTCAAACACAAACAGAGCACTTACTTAACGGTTGTGTTGTCTGAGTTAGTCCACCTACAGCCGAGAAAGAGATAAAAAAAAAAAAGAGACAGAAAGTGGACTCAGACACTCAGGCAGAGCTGCCAAACAAGCTGATGCAGCTGCAGCTTCAGCCACAGCCGACATGCTTACAAACAACAAGACCTGGACGCAACCAAACAAGACACTCATGCCAGACGCTCACAGCGACAAGTGCAGTGAATGATCATGGATGCAGTGAGTGATTGATCCGAACTTTACGTTAGTTACGGTTCAAGACTCTAAATACTCTAGTTTCCCACCTCCTGTCCTTTGGATCGATGCTGCTGAACGTTACGCTGTTAACGGGATAATGCCTCCTGAAGAAAACTCTAAAGGAAGAAAGATTTACATATAAAGAAGCACAGTTAGTTTAAATACTTGATTAGAGTAAATTACTGGAGGTAAACTTTGGTTCAGTTTTCATCATATTAATAATGAAGTTTACATCCACTTGTAAAGATCTTTAGTTTCCAATGACTTCTACAAATCTTAATTTTCCATGTTGAAATCATAGATATCTTTCATAGATTTATTAAAGATCTTTTGGGAAATATCACAAAATCTGCTGGCTCAAAAACATACAGACAGTAACTTGAATTATCACTTTTGTGGATGTAGAAACTTGTGTTAATCAAATTTTCTTAGGTTCGTGGCCTCTTTACTTCTCCTGAGTGATTCTGATCGACTACAGCTGCTGACTCCTCTGATCCAGTTTAAATAGAACCCATTAGATCCACTCATTAGACTCAAACTCTACAGTAGGAAAGTCTGAGGAGCTCAGCAAAGATCTGAAAAAGCAAATCATTGACTTGAACAAGTCAGAAAGTCACTTGGAGCCATTTCAAAGCAGCTTCAGATCCTGAATCATCTGTTTGTCAGGATAAAGTTCATGGTCCAGTTGTGTTACTGCCACCATCAGGAAGAAAACACAAACTACCTGCTGCTGAGAGACCATTGGTCAGGATGGTCAAGAATCAACCAAGAATCATGAAAAAGCAGGTCTGAATGAATGAGAAGCTGCTGGAACACAGCTGTCAGTGTCCACAGGGTTTTACATCAACATGAGCTGAGAGGATCCATGAAGAAGGAAGTTCTTCCTCTAGAAGCAGAACCTTGAAGCTCCACTCAAGTCTGCTGCTGATCACATGGACAAAGAAAAGACTTTCTGGAGGAAAGTTCTGTGGTCAGATGGAAGAAAAACTGATCAGAAATATGATTGGAGGAGAGAAAGTGAAGCCTTTAACCCCAAGAACACCAAACCTACCATCAAGCATGGTGGTGGCAGTGACTGTATTCTGACTGGTTCTGAACATTTTTTTTGACTGGTTTAGGTTTGATTTTGGTCATAGTTTTAGATCTTATACAGACTGGTTTAGGACTGTCTTCGGCGGGTCTTTTTTTTAACCCCAACAACACCAAACCTACCAAGCATGGTGGTGGCAGTATCATTCTCTGTGGAACTGGAGCTTTACACAAAGTAAATGGAATAATGAAGGAGGAAGATCACCTCCACATTCTTCAGGAAAACCTAAAACCATCAGAACTGTACCAATTCTGTCAAAGTTCCCAAAGATACAACCAGAAGCTTGTGAATGGAAACCAAAAGTTTCTAGTTGAAGCGAAAATGGCCAAAGGACATTTAACCAAATAGAATGTATATTTTTGACCCAACAGATTTAGTCATTCTTCAGTAAGACCTATAATAAATCTATGAAAGAACCAAAATGCAGGATTGTTTTTGTGTTCAGAGTTATGGGAGTCATTGGAAACTTATTACAAGTCTACGTAAACTTTTGTTCTTGACTGTACATGTGGATTGTTTTACCTGCGCTGGCTGTCGGTCAGTGTGATTCCCTGCGACGTCACCTTGAACTGCACCACGGTGGCTGCAGGTCGTGGGTTTCGACCCAGCGTTGCATCTGTTGCCTTGGCGATGGCCTGAGGGCCAGTCAGAGACTCTGTTTCCACCGAGTTCAGGTAGAGGACGTTACAAGCTGAGGACGGAAGCAGGACAGAGTAAGTATAATTCAAAAAAAATCTGTGTGTGTGTCTGTCTGTGTCTCTGTTCTTCAGATATCTGTGCATCCAATCTACTTCAAACTCGGCAGGTTTATTGCTGGAGATCTGAGGAAGTGCAGTCTCCAGTTTGAAGCAGATCAAATGAACGGTAGCTGTTTTTTAATCTTTTTTGACAGCGGCTTTCGCTTCTTGTGGGTTAACTAGGCCATATCACCGACTCTCAGTCTGTAACCTCTGTGTCCACATCTGAATGTAAACATCAGATTTAAGTACCGACGCCGCACTAGTATGCAGTAATACAGTGTATGTTACGTGAGTATTCTTTTTCATTTGACCTTTTTTGAACCTTCTGTTGATTCATCGTATAAAATTGCAGCTATATCCAAGGCTGTACAGTGGAATAATAATGACAAACCCCACCTATGCGCCTTACAAAGGTTTCAAACACTAAAGATCCTACCTTTGTAGGACAAATCAGTATTTGGTGCTAAAACTCCTTGAGTTTAAAAGCAACAGTAGTTCTACTTGGCAAATAGGTTGTTCCAAGCATCTTGGAGAACAAGCCACAGTTTTTCTTTGGATTTCTATGGAAGCTACTGATTTATCTTTATGTCCATTTTTGGAAAAAAATTGCCAAATGCACCAGTGTCTGAAATCAGGTTTGAGTTTGTTTTCTTGAATTCTGCACCTTAAAAGTCTAAACATCTAAAGTGTCTTAAACTTTTGAACTGTACAATGATTTGATTCAAGTGGAATCTGCAGTACAACAGTGCTATGTAAAGAAAGAAGGTAGGATAGAGACTCACCTGCTCCTTGTTTCAGCAGATCAGCAGCTGTACTGATGTTACTGACTGGTTGAACCTCCTGCACCTCCCCAATCAGCTCTAATAACATAGAGATAAACAGTCACTTCAGTCTGTGAAATACTCGCAAAAATGTCACTTTCATGTTTTTCCTGAAAGGTTCCATGTGGTTACCTCATCACAATTATAATGTGTATTTCTTGCGTCGTATTATAAACACAACCAACAACTGATAAAGAAACCGTTTTAATAGTTGCATCCTTTAGAAACTAAACGGTACCGACCTTTTTCTGGGATTTTCAGAGAGCAGGGCAAAGAGATGGGTGTGATGGAGTGTTGGTAGACTAATGCAGACAGACTCCCTGTGGACAGCAGATAACAAAAACAAGTCATATGAAAAATAATCATTCTTAAGGTGCCATTTGTTGTACTGAGTTTTCCTTGAAACAGACGTATTCTAAAACTGGACAAGGAATCTTACCAAAGTAGGGCTCATTCTGGCATCCTTTAATCTTGACTCCTCGAGGGCCGGTTTCGATCAGGAAATGTCTCACCAGCTGCTCCAGGGGGTCGCTCACTGGAAAAGCAGAGATTTGCTGTTAAAAAGTTGCACAAATCACAAGGAACAGAGCAACAATATGTGAAAATGAGATTTCGAAATGATGCAGTTGTCCTTACTCTTGCTGCTGTTGATGTTGGGCGGAGGCGTTGCCACCTTCAGGGCCAGACCATAAGCCCCCTGGAAGGAGTTACTGTCCCTGATCAGGAAGGTTCCCGGCTCTCTTTCCTTCAGAGCTGCGATTGCTATTGCAAAGCAAAATTAAACGTTAAGAATTTTAAGAAATGGTCATAGTCAACACAAAGTTTTTTTTGAGTTATGAAAGAGATCGTACCTTGTTCTCTGGAGATCCCAGGCTTGTACCAGAACCTTGAACTGTCCTGGACAAACTTCACGCTGACCCTGTTCTCAGCCTCTACAGATGCGTCATTTTGGCCTGCAGGTGGTGCAATTTCCCCCACAGTGGGAGAAAACGTGACGTGGTGCTGATGCTGGGTGGGGGGAGTCACGTGGCCGACGGCTGGCCTCGACCCATCGCCGGGTGAACCTGACGGGGCGGACAGGTGGCGCTTCTCCGGCAGGGGTGGCTGGGGGTGAGGAAGGGGGATGGAGATGGTGGAGTAGTTGGAGTAGGAGGGCGGGTGGAGCTGTGGGGCATGACCGGGGTAGTAGTGCCTCTTGTTAGCGTCCACGGCGGCACTGTGCTCCATGGCTGGGTAGTGGTGATGTGGGGGTCCCTGCTGGTGGGGTTCGGACCCGCTCAGCATCAACCTCCTGCCCAGGGTGGCAAAACCTGGAACTGGGGTGTCAGAGATGGGGGAACCCTCCATGCTGCTGGATGCAGGCTGTGGGGATGATGATGGAGGAGGAGATGCTGGGTGGGAGGTGATAGATTTAGGGGCTTCTGGTTGGGGTTCTCTGGTTGGAGAAGATCCACCGACCTGTGCTGATCCTGTCAAGCTGGTGCTTTGGGTCCGAGGCTGGGGCTGTGGGACGGCAGCACCTTCTGAAGGACTGATGGTCTGGAGGTTGAGGGGCTGTGGGGGTGTATCTGGGGCAGGCGAAGCATGGACGGGGGAGGACGGAGCCTGGCAGTGTCTCTGGTTTGATGGTGCCACAGAGTCTACAGAAGGGCTACAGTCCTGCTGCTGGGGGGCGCTGGGGTCCGTCAGTGCAGGATTGTGGTTTTGGGGTTCTGTTTGTTGAGACGTGGCTGTGTGGGTTTCTTTGGCGACTGGCTGCAGCGACAACTCTCTGCTGCTTCTTTGGCTTTCGGAAGATTCCTGGACAATGTTATTTGCGCAATAGTGTCCCTCCTGGGGCTGGGGGGCCTCGTAGTCGCTGCCAATGATGTCTGTAGTTCGGATGTCATATTCTCTCCCTCCTGGACTGGGGCTGAAATAGAAAGAGATGAGTATTAGTACTATATAAGTGACCAGAGGGCAGTATTATGAGGCAAGATTAATGGGTTAGCACTGAAGTTTTCAGTGTCAGGAGGGTTTTTTTGTTTTAACCTGCTAGATCTCCATGGTAACTGATGCTACACAGTTAACCTGGTCCTGAGAAACTTATGTTTCTGACAGTTTCAGATTTAAATCAGCTGAAACAAGCTTTTCCCTGCAAACCTGTTGAGCTGTACGTTAATATCACTGAATGAAGCCGTGCAGTTGTCGTACTGCAAACTGTATGGAACTTGTTGCGACGGGAACCTACATGCAGTCAGACGTAATCGCAGAAATATGTTTTTATGTTTGCTTTTGATTTGCTGCCTGACTGTTTACACTGTTGGTACTGTAGCTGATCGAATACAGATAAGAAAATGGATTATTCTATTGGTATTTAATAGAGAGAATATTCAATCAGTAACAATAATTTGGATTTGATTTGGCCAAAAATTAAAGCGATATTCTGAATTCTGGGACAGTGTTGGACCTAAATGCACTTCAACACAATATCATGTATGAATATCTGAAGTTTAACACCTTTAATGTGCAGCTGAAAAGTTAGAAATAATCGCAGCATTGATCAGTAAAATCAATATAATATCACAGTGTTCTACCAGCATTTCTCTGTTTCATTATTTGCAGTAGCATAATCCTTGTAGGTCTCCCTTAAAACAAGTTGTTGACTGAAGTAAATGGCACATGATTAGTCCATTTTGTGTGAATGAAGAGTCACACGGCGTGTTAAACTTCCTGTTTTACGTCAACAGTGTCTGAAGATTAAAATCTGATTGATAAAGAAAGTTGATAATCACTGCCGTGACACCGAGTTTTAGGTTTTGTTGGACCGGTTAACATAAAGAGACTGATTATTAAACTTGTGTTGTTGATTCCTCTGCTTCTGAGCTCATATAATGTTTAAAAATGTAATCTCTGATCTTCTTCCAACCCTTCAGTGTAACAGGAAATCTCTCCATTCTTGTGCTTAGGGTAAAAATCCACCCAGCATGTTTAAAGATGACCTCACCCCTTGATGCAAGCTTAAGGAAGTTGAATAAAAGCTCCTCCCTCAAAGAACAATCAGAACACTGATTGCTTCCCTTGACGTGGGAAACACCACATTTGTTTACAAGTCCAGCTGTGCCTTTGAGCGAGTATATGTACCAAGATCCAACCAAAGTGTGGGCAGTATGGGAAAAAATGTGTATTAATACCATGTACGAAAGCCAGGGCTCTTAGATCAGATGTTATTATCCAGATAAAGTGTCCAGATGCAGCTCACATGTTAATAGAAGTGTAAATAGATCCCAAGTCACCACAGAATTAGGTTTCTTTCCACTACTATTCCTCTTACTTAAAGAGTAAAAGTGGAATACCTCTCCTGTGTACGTAGTGGACTGCTGGTGTGGACGGGGGTGGGCGGTCCGGACATGTCGGATGGCGTTGAACAGGCAGCGTGACCGTCTCTGTGGACCCTCTTAAAGGACCCGTGGGTGATGTGATCCCTCCACCCAACACTTTCGCCAGAGCTGCGAAGGCCATCTGAGAACAGAGGGAAAACAATGGACTGCATTGACAAAACAGCAACGTCAGTAAACAATCAGCTGGAGTCATATGTCCCCAGCTGATACTTACGTAAGCGCCTTGTAAAAAAACCCAGAAGAGGCAGTTCGTGAGTAATGTGTGAGGAATCCGTCTAGTTAAAGACACATTTTCAGTGCACGCTGTTCCTCATTATGAAGAATTTATTCCCTCCATATTCCTGCTAAAAGAAAACACATTGCTGAGTGTTTTGACTCACCAGTGTGTGAGTCAGAGCTGTATGACTGCTGAGAGTCTGGATGGTGGTGATGATGATGGTGGTTGTGCTCCGGTGGCCCGTTGCTATGGCTGCAGGGCCCCGTCATGGAGGAAGCAGGGGGCAGCGGCGACGTGGACTCAGACTGGTACCCCGAGGCGTATCCCCTGCTTTCAGACGGCGAGGGCTGGTAAGGCGAGCAGGGGCAAACCTGACGGGGCGTTTGGTAGCCACTGCTGCTGCTGCTGTACTTCAGATCCAGGTGGGAATGAGCGTGAGATCTGGATGCTTCTGGGTACGCTGGGTGACCTGACGGCAATGGGTCAAAGGTGAAGGCTGGAAGATCGTGGCCCTGCGGACCGTAAGAGGTGACGGTGGCTCTCCGGTGCCAATATTCGGCCTCTCGGTCCCTCTCCCACTGCAGCTCGGCCTCCCTGTCTCGCTCCCAGTGGAGGGACAGTTCCCGGCCTCGTCTCAGCCCAGGATCCCTCTCCCACTGCAGCTCCGACCCCCGGGGAACCTCTGCTTCCCTGGGTCTCCTGAGCCCCACTTCCCTCTGCTGAAGCTCCGCCTCTCGGTCCCAGTGGAAGCTGTCGTTGCGGTCCAACCTCAAGCTGTGATAGGCCGCCGAGTCCTCCCTCCGGATGCTGCAGTCCCTGCAGGGGCAGCCAGGGGGCGGCAGACCGTCCATCAGCATTATATCGTGGTAAGTCGGGCTGGTGGAGGGTTTTGGGTGGTGGGGATGGTGGTGGCCGTGAGGTGGGAGTGGGTGGTGGTAGGGGGCGTAGTCGTCTTCCCGACAGCAGAGGCGACCCGGGGCAGATAGAGGGTGGTGGTGGGAATGGTTGTGGGGGTGGGGGGTGAGGTCTGGCGTTGGGTAAGGACAGATGTGTCGGGATGACGGAGCTTCTGAGCAGGACCGGTGCAGGTAGTGCGGTGGTCCACTCTGACGGTCCCACACCAGGTCCGGAGGTGGCAGCGACTGGTGGGAGTGGGTGTAGTGCTGGCACAGATCCATGTGGGACGGTGGGGAAGCTGGATTGGGGGTAGCAGAAGGAGTCGCCCCGTGGTGCCCGTTGGTGCCGGGAGCCCGGTCGAGGCAGTAGCCGTTGGGCATGAGGAGGGTTCGGTCGCATCCCGGTTCGGCACAACGCTGGGATCGGTAACCGTCCCGGCAGGAACACGACCGGTTCAGCCTCAGCGTCCCGGTTCTCTCCGATGGCAGAGAATCTCCGTCGTCCAAGATGGCCGTCTCTCGCTCTCTGTCCCGGTTCCCCTCAATGCCGCCGAGGAGACGCTCGAGCTCCTCCCGTTCCTGCCTGGTCGGGGGCGGCGGGCCAACGGGCTCCTCCTGGCGGTCTGGGTGGATGGACGACTGGTTCAGGTGGAGGGAATGGGCCGAGAGGGCGGAGTCAGAACCTTGAGGGTAAAGATGATCTGGCCGGTCTTCTGCGAGGCCGACTCCTGGGCTACTGCCGTTGGTGGAGGTGAGAGAACCGGAACCAGGACCTCGACGCTTCTTTATCTGGGCGTAGAGGCTGCCGTCGAGAGGACCTCTGGTGTGGGCGATGTCTGAAATAAACGAAAAGAGGTGATCTTATTAGCAATACATGGAGCTTATTATTAGCTTTAGTCAACAGAGGACTGTACTACTCAGGAAGTTTGACTTTCTTTGTGTCAAAACCTAAAAATCAGTCAGAGGTAACGAGCTATCAACTGTTTTTGTTAACCAGGTTTTCTTCTTCAGACTCTGCTCCAGGTTAGCTCTCCAGCATCAGTTACTACTCTGACTTCAAGCTCAATGTTCCTCACCACCCCACAAATCAAACCTGGCAGTTTAAGCAAAAAGACAACAGTTACCCTCCAGACTGTCCTGGTATCGCTGGTTGAAGTTCTCATAGGAATCCCAGCGGACCACCGGATCTGCCGTGTTGTAGTCGACTGTAACGGCCGGATCGTTCTTCTGGTATTCACGGCCTGGCAAAAGACACATTTCATCCCCATTTACTTCCTTTCTTAACCTTCCGTATTTATGATTTTTGGACAAATGCATACATCAGTTTGTCAAACATGAACTAAGTTTTCACAGTCAAACAGATGCAAAGAAGATCTCGCAGTGGACTAAACCGACCTTTGATTTTCTCTGGTCCAGATGAGAAGACAAACTCCACTGTGGCATCAGATGGAAAACGCTCATCTGAAAGGGGAAAAAAAGAAAAATAATCAATGAATCAGAGGAATTTTCACAAAGATCATGACAAAAAGCTCCTATTCTGGCATTGAATATACTCATGGAAGCTTTCTCGTACTTCATTTTGGTGCAAAATCGACACACTCGAAGCTGTAAATCATAAATATTTTGTATATATAAAAACTTATATTCAAGATTCTGTGCAATATCAGTATTTTTGTACTTACAGTGCAATATAGATCAAATCTGTGCTGTACCAGTATTTCTACTCATGAAAGAAACTGCAAAATCATAAATATGTGCAATATATCCACAGGAATTTGGTTTATTTTTCTACTGATATTTCTTAAATGTTTGCACGATCCTCTTCGTTGTTGTAACAATGCAAATCATCCAGAATGACTCAGAATGTGTCCAAAATGACTCAAATCTCAGAAAAAATTACTCAGAATTAGTCCAAAACACTAAAACTTGTCCAAACTTGTCCAAAATACTCAGAATTAGTCTAAAAGGATCCAATGTGTCCAAAATAATGCAAATGTCTTACAAAACAACACAAATCTCATCAAAAATGACTCAAAATGAATACAGAATGACTAAAACATTCCCAAAATGACTCAACTCTAGTTACAAATTACTCAAAATTAGTTCAAAATTACTAAAACATCCAAAAATGACTCAAATCTTGATTAAAACTACATAAATTAGTCCCAAATGACTAAAAATTTCCCCAAATGACTCAAAATGTATCCAAAATGAAACCAATCTAGTGAAAAATTACCCAAAGTTGGTCAAAAATAAGAGAAACTGTGTCAAGATTCACTCAAAGTTAAATGGTCTATATTTACTATACCGGTAATGATACCCAAAGCGCTTTACATTATTCATCACATTCACACACTGATGGTGGAAGCTGCCATGCTAGGCGCTAACCACGACCCATCAGGAGCAGTTAGGTGTCTTGCTCAGGGACACCTGGACATGAGCTCTCCAGGCCAGGGATTGAACCGGCAACCCTCTGGTTATAAGACAGCCACTCTACCCACTGAGCCATGCTGCCTCCGACTCAGTTCAAAATGACTAAAACTTTCCCAAAAATTGTTCAAATTTTATCAAAACTTACAAGTAAATGACTAAAAACTTGTTCAAAATACCTAAAAATGAGTATAAACAACTAAAACATATGCAGTAGAAGTGGCATGTAATCTGTTCATGAGATCTTGTTTAATGTGCTGCAGACTGGAGCTTCTGATTTAAGAACATCAGATCCACTAAAACTCCACAGATGTTCGTACGAAGCCACAGGAGTGTTTCTGTAGAGAAGATCAACTTCTTTAAGTTCAAAGAAAGTGAATCTGAGCAGGAAATGGAGTAAGGAGGCGTCCACTAAAGTCTCAGGAAACAGATAATTAGTTTGAATCATAGAGCTGGGTTTGTCCTTCATTATTACGTCCAGGACGGCTTTACGCTGCTGTTTAGGGATTTATTCAACCACCACGTTATGAAGCCAAACCACTAAAACGGTTAGCTGGAGCGCTGTTTATCCCACCGCCGTTAACAAACTGGGAATAAACGACCTAAAATCATTTGTTGTGGTTTATTCAAAGTGGGAATGTTTATGTAACAAATAACACGATAAACTTGTCAGCAATAAAACCACTTTAGCTGAAGTTAGCATTCCATCTGGCACGACCACTTAGCTTGTTGTGGCTAATGTTTGCGAGTTCCTTCAGAAAACTGGAGAATCTCTAGAATCCCTAAGGCTAAAGTAAAAATAAATGTAGATTTTAAACAATGTGGACATTTTGTAAGATACACTCGTCCAGTTTCTTCAGATAAACACAGCATAAAACTTAATCCACACTGATTAAAACACTGAAAATCTTAGCATTTTAGCTGCACTAAACAAATGACAGAATTGTGTCCAAGAATTGACTCAATGCATCCAAATTAATAGTCTTTTTCTTTTACAAAATGACACAAAACTTGTCAGAATTTACACACATTTGTCCAAAATGCTTGAAAATTTGTCTAAAATGACTCAATATGTCAAAAATAATGGCTTTTTTTTTTTTTTTTTTTAATGAAATGATTTGAAATGAGTCCAAAAATTATTTTGTGGGATTGATTAATCCTTATTGTTTCGTATCAACATGTTCAAAATGACACAAATCTTGTCATGAATTACACAAATTAGTCCAAAATGACTAAAACTTGTCCAAAATGCTTAAGAATTAGTCTAAAACGAGTCAGTGTGTGCAAAATAATGCAAAATTACTTACAAAATTACTTCAAATTCATGCAAAATCATGCATAATTAGTCCAAAATGACTAAAATTTGTCCAAAATGCTGAAGAATTAATCAAAAACGAGTCAGTGTGTCCAAAATAATGAAAAATTCTTTACATAATGACTTCAAATTAGTGCAAAATTACCCCAAATGTGTCCAAAATGATTAAAATGTGTCCGATATAATGCCAAACTTTTATAAAATGTCTAAAAATGAATCCAAAATGTTTCTAAAGATTAATAAAGGCTTATTGTATCTTATCAAAATGTCCAAAGTACTTACAATGAGTCCAAAATGACTAAAACTTGTCCAAAATTAATCTAAAATGGCTCAATATGTCCAGAAAAATACAATGTTTTTACAAAATGACTCAAATCTTGGTGCATTTTGACCAATTTGCCCCCAGCGCTGTCCGTCCCTACGTCCTCTGTGGTTTCTAAAGTCTGATCAGAACCAGTTAAACCAGCGCCGTCCGTCCCTACGTCCTCTGTGGTTTCTAAAGTCTGATCAGAACCAGTTAAACCAGCGCCGTCCGTCCCTACGTCCTCTGTGGTTTCTAAAGTCTGATCAGAACCAGTTAAACCAGCGCCGTCCGTCCCTACGTCCTCTGTGGTTTCTAAAGTCTGATCAGAACCAGTTAAACCAGCGCCGTCCGTCCCTACGTCCTCTGTGGTTTTTAAAGTCTGATCAGAACCAGTTAAACCAGCGCCGTCCGTCCCTACGTCCTCTGTGGTTTCTAAAGCCTGATCAGAACCAGTTAAACCAGCGCCGTCCGTCCCTACGTCCTCTGTGGTTTCTAAAGTCTGATCAGAACCAGTTAAACCAGCGCCGTCCGTCCCTACGTCCTCTGTGGTTTTTAAAGTCTGATCAGAACCAGTTAAACCAGCGCCGTCCGTCCCTACGTCCTCTGTGGTTTCTAAAGTCTGATCAGAACCAGTTAAACCAGCGCCGTCCGTCCCTACGTCCTCTGTGGTTTCTAAAGTCTGATCAGAACCAGTTAAACCAGCGCCGTCCGTCCCTACGTCCTCTGTGGTTTCTAAAGCCTGATCAGAACCAGTTAAACCAGCGCCGTCCGTCCCTACGTCCTCTGTGGTTTTTAAAGCCTGATCAGAACCAGTTAAACCAGCGCCGTCCGTCCCTACGTCCTCTGTGGTTTCTAAAGTCTGATCAGAACCAGTTAAACCAGCGCCGTCCGTCCCTACGTCCTCTGTGGTTTCTAAAGTCTGATCAGAACCAGTTAAACCAGCGCCGTCCGTCCCTACGTCCTCTGTGGTTTCTAAAGTCTGATCAGAACCAGTTAAACCAGCGCCGTCCGTCCCTACGTCCTCTGTGGTTTTTAAAGTCTGATCAGAACCAGTTAAACCAGCGCCGTCCGTCCCTACGTCCTCTGTGGTTTCTAAAGCCTGATCAGAACCAGTTAAACCAGCGCCGTCCGTCCCTACGTCCTCTGTGGTTTCTAAAGTCTGATCAGAACCAGTTAAACCAGCGCCGTCCGTCCCTACGTCCTCTGTGGTTTTTAAAGTCTGATCAGAACCAGTTAAACCAGCGCCGTCCGTCCCTACGTCCTCTGTGGTTTCTAAAGTCTGATCAGAACCAGTTAAACCAGCGCCGTCCGTCCCTACGTCCTCTGTGGTTTCTAAAGTCTGATCAGAACCAGTTAAACCAGCGCCGTCCGTCCCTACGTCCTCTGTGGTTTCTAAAGCCTGATCAGAACCAGTTAAACCAGCGCCGTCCGTCCCTACGTCCTCTGTGGTTTTTAAAGCCTGATCAGAACCAGTTAAACCAGCGCCGTCCGTCCCTACGTCCTCTGTGGTTTCTAAAGCCTGATCAGAACCAGTTAAACCAGCGCCGTCCGTCCCTACGTCCTCTGTGGTTTCTAAAGTCTGATCAGAACCAGTTAAACCAGCGCCGTCCGTCCCTACGTCCTCTGTGGTTTTTAAAGCCTGATCAGAACCAGTTAAACCAGCGCCGTCCGTCCCTACGTCCTCTGTGGTTTCTAAAGTCTGATCAGAACCAGTTAAACCAGCGCCGTCCGTCCCTACGTCCTCTGTGGTTTCTAAAGTCTGATCAGAACCAGTTAAACCAGCGCCGTCCGTCCCTACGTCCTCTGTGGTTTCTAAAGTCTGATCAGAACCAGTTAAACCAGCGCCGTCCGTCCCTACGTCCTCTGTGGTTTCTAAAGTCTGATCAGAACCAGTTAAACCAGCGCCGTCCGTCCCTACGTCCTCTGTGGTTTCTAAAGTCTGATCAGAACCAGTTAAACCAGCGCTACGTCCTGTGGTCTGGTAAACCAGCGCCGTCCGTCCCTATGTCCTGTGGTCTGGTAAACCAGTAAACTGACCCATGCAGGCCTCGTCCAGCTCTCCTTTCCCGAACCACAGCTGGGATCCGTGGATGGTGCAGGTGTGGAACTGCAGCCGGAACACCGTGTCTCTGTCGGCCGTCTGGGAGCGGCGGTGGTAGCATTTCACCTGCAGGGGGCATTAGAGGGGTAAATGATGGAGAGGTAACCACAGGGAATGATGGAGAGGTAAGAAGAGGGAATGATGGAGGGGTAAGAAGAGGGAATGATGGAAGGGTAAGAAGAGGGAATGATGGAGGGGTAAGAAGAGGGAATGATGGAAGGGTAAGAAGAGGGAATGATGGAGGGGTAACAAGAGGGAATGATGGAGGGGTAACAACATGGAATGATGGAGGGGTAATAAGAGGGCTTTAAATTAGCGACACTCAGACAAATCATGATTCCTGGTTAAGAAAAACCAACATTTGAACTCAGGAGAACTTAGAGAAGCTCTGCAGTCTCTACAGGACGATGTTTTCTGCTTTTAATTAAAGATTAATGATGTCATTCAGTCATGAGGTCGTCCTACGCCCATATATGGGCTCTGACTCACCATGATGTCACCTTTCAGCAGCAGCGCCGGTTCCACGGTCACACAGAGACGTCGTCCTCCGGTTCCCTGGAGGTCGCTGAGAACAGAAGACAAACTAAACTGTTCATAAACCCTCAGGGGACATTTTTGTTAGAACTTTTCTTCTAATTTTCACATCATTTTGGCATAAAAATTAGTGACTCAAAATGTGTCCAAAGATGACACAAATTAGTCCTAAAGGATTATCTTATATCAAAAATGTCCAAAATGACACAAATCTTGTCAATGAATTACAGAAATTTGTCAACAATGAGTAAAACTTTGTCCACAGTGCTTGATCAGGGGTTAAAAATGACACAAATCCTGTCAAAAATGTATAAAAATGAATCCAAAATGAATTAAAACTTTCCCAAAATCACACAAATCTTGTCAAAAGTTACAGAAGTTAGTCCACAATGACTAAAACTTTGTTCACAATGCTTAAAAGTGTCTAAAATAACAAAATAATATTAATTTGTGTACAAAAATAATGCAATTATTATTATTATTATTATTTCTTTTTACAAAATGACTCAAAATGTGTCCAGAATGACACATTTTGGTCCACAATCACTAAACATTATCCAATAATTCTTCATTAATCCCACAGTGGGGAAATTTGCATTGTTTTTTTTTATTGCTTAAAAATGTGTCCAAAATAATGTAAAATTTGTGCAAAAATGACTCAAAAATTGTCAAGAATAATCGCTAGATTTCTGAAACTACGTGACACCGGTGCTGTTTTTAAGTTTCACTGCATAAAAAATAATAATAAAGCATCAGAATCAGTGTCGGTGTGAATCACTGACAGATCTCAGACTCATACTTACAAAAAGAATTTTCTCTTTAGCCCTTATTTTATAGAAAATAATTCACTTTTTTTCATTCATTTATTTTTTTCATGACATCATGTAAACAAACTGACATCTGAAGGGTTAAAAACCTGAAAATGATTGAATATTTGATCATTAGGATCCAGACTGATGGAGATAAACAGAGATAAGTCATGAAAAGTGTAAAATAATATTATTATAAGATGTTTTTCTGGCGTTGTTTTTGATTTGGTAACTAAATAAGGTCTAAAATATTCTGAAATGATGAAAGATTGAATGTTCAGCTCCGTTTTCTGCATTTATTTGCTCAGAAATCTCCTTAAAACTTCACTCACTAGATGCCCGACGTGTAAACCAGCTGCATGGACTGGTAGATCTTCAGGAACGGGAAGTAACCTGGAGGAGGAGGAGGAGGAGGAGGAGGAGGAGGAGGAGGTGGAGGAAGGAGGAGGAAGAGGAGGAGGAGGAGGAGGAGGAAGGAGGAGGAGGAGGAGGAGGAAGAGGAGGAGGAAGGAGGAGGAGGAGGAGGAAGGAGGAGGAGGAGGAGGAGGAGGAGGAGGAGGAAGGAGGAGGAGGAGGAGGAGGAGGAGGAAGGAGGAGGAGGAAGGAGGAGGAGGAGGAGGAGGAGGAAGGAGGAGGAGGAGGTGGAGGAAGGAGGAGGAGGAGGAGGAGGAAGGAGGAGGAAGAGGAGGAGGAGGAGGAGGAGGAAGGAGGAGGAGGAGGAGGAGGAAGAGGAGGAGGAAGGAGGAGGAGGAGGAGGAGGAGGAGGAAGGAGGAGGAGGAGGAGGTGGAGGAAGGAGGAGGAGGAAGGAGGAGGAGGAGGAAGGAGGAGGAAGGAGGAGGAGGAGGAGGAGGAGGAAGAGGAGGAGGAGGAGGAGGAGGAGGAAGGAGGAGGAGGAGGAGGAGGTGGAGGAAGGAGGAGGAAGGAGGAGGAGGAGGAGGAGGAGGAGGAGGAAGAGGAGGAGGAGGAGGAGGAGGAAGAGGAGGAGGAGGAGGAGGAGGAGGAGGAGGAGGAAGAGGAGGAGGAGGAGGAGGAGGAGGAGGAGGAAGGAGGAGGAGGAGGTGGAGGAAGGAGGAGGAGGAAGGAGGAGGAGGAGGAAGGAGGAGGAGGAAGGAGGAGGAAGGAGGAGGAGGAGGAGGAAGAGGAGGAGGAAGGAGGAGGGAGGAGGAGGAGGAGGAGGAGGAGGAAGGAGGAGGAGGAGGAAGGAGGAGGAGGAGGTGGGGGAGGAGGAAGAGGAGGAGGTGGAGGAGGAGGAGAAAGGAGGAGGAGGAAGGAGGAGGAGGAGGAGGAGGAGGAAGAGGAGGAAGGAGGAGGAAGGAGGAGGAGGATGGAAGAGGATGGGGGAGGATAGAGGAGGATGAGGATGAGGAGGAGGAGGAGGAAGGAGGAGGAGGAGGAGGAGGAGGAGGAGGAGGAGGAAGAGGAGGAAGAGGAGGAGGAGGAGGTGGAGGAGGAAGAGGAGGAAGAGGAGGAGGAAGGAGGAGGAAGAGGAGGAGGAAGGAGGAGGAGGAGGAGGAAGAGGAGGGGGAGGAGGAAGGAGGAGGAAGAAGAGGAGGAGGAGGAGGAAGAGGAGGAGGAGGGGGAGGAGGAAGAGGAGGAGGAGGAGGAAGAGGAGGAGGAAGGAGGAGGAGGAGGAGGAGGAAGGAGGAGGAGGAAGGAGGAGGCGGAAGGAGGAGGAGGAGGAAGAGGAGGAAGGAGGAGGAGGAGGAAGAGGAGGAAGGAGGAAGAGGAGGAGGAGGAGGAGGAGGGAGGAGGAGGAGGAAGAGGAGGAGGAGGAGGAGGAAGGAAGAGGAGGAGGAGGAAGGAGGAGGAGGAAGGAGGAGGAGGAGGAGGGGGAGGAGGGGGAGGAGGAGGAGGAGGGGGAGGGGGAGGGGGAGGAGGAGGAAGAGGAGGAGGAGGAGGAGGAAGAGGAGGAGGAGGAAGGAGGAGGAGGAAGGAGGAGGAGGAGGAGGAGGAGGAGGAGGAGGAGGAGGAGGAGGAGAGTTTAGATGTTAGAATGTGCTGACGTTCGTCTATCAGATTAAAGATAAACATGAAGTCTGTCCAACAACAGCTGCTCTCCACAAATAAACATTTCATCTGAGTTCAAAAGATGCAAAAATAATGCTAAATTCTTTACAAAATGACTTCAAATTAGTAAAAAAAACACCCAAATCTTGCCAAAATGACTAAAACTTGTCCAAAATGCCTGAAAGTTCATCTAGAATGATTCAATGTGTTCAAAATAATGCAACATTCTTTACAAAATTACATCTACTTTGTCCAAAATGACATAAAATTTGTCCAAAATACTTAAGAATGAATCAGAAATGACTCAGTGTGTCCAAAATGATGAAAAATTATTTACAAAATGATTTAAAATTTGTCCAAAATTAGTGGGCATCGAAGGAAGCAGAAAAGACTAAAATATAAATGTTTAGTCTTATTTTTCCCTCATTAGTGTCTCAATAATTCTGCTGGATAGAAAAGAAACAAGGAAATGATTTAATGTGTTTTTAGTAGAAATGTGTTTTGGTTTGAATTAAATGTGAAATAGCAGGTAGACATGTACTGGTTTTTACATCATTCATGAATTACTTGCTTGTGAACATAACAGCTTCTTAAAACCAGGATGTGTCATGTGATGTCGTCTGCTTTATTTCATTTGCTATAAATAAAACAGACGACATTTGCTATGTTTCATTTTATTATTTCATATTTATTTGCTTGATTTTATTTTAGTTTTTTTGGTAAAATTTATTTCTATTTATTTATTTTAATATTTTATTAATTCATTTATTTATTTATTTTTCATTTTTATTTCTATTTATTTTATTTTATCAACTCTAAAAGCAGCAGTTTGACACTTCACCCGCATGAAAACCATGAAAACATGGAGAAATATGCTAGAAGACACATTTATATTAATATTTGCAGAACTAGTTTACTGACATCTACTAATTCTAGCTACACATTAAACTGTAAATATTTATTTTTTATTCTTCTATTTCTCACATGTTGCTTCTTTTGGTCTCAGACTTTGAGTACAACTATTATTATTAAATACAGGACAAGAGGCTGCTTGAAAAATAACATAATAATAATAATTATAATGATAATGATGATAATGATGATAATGATAATAATGATAATGATGATAATGATGATAATGATGACAATGATAATGATAATAATGATAATGATAATAATAATAATAATAATGATAATAATGATGATGATAATGATGATAATGATAATGATAATAATGATAATGATGATAATAATAATAACAATAATAATAATAATAATAATAATAATAATAATAATAATAATAATAATAATAATAATAATAATAATAATAATAATTTCTAAACCGGTTAATAAGGTTTGATGTAGACAGGAAGCCGTTTTCAGACATTATTTTATGCTATTTTTTTGTGTTTTTTCATTTTCTTTTTTTCTTCATGATGCTGTGATACGTCTGAAATAAATCCAACACCTGAAAAAAATAAAGACACTTTTGTTGTGCTGATTAAACATCAAAGATTTAGTCTGATAAAAGAGCTTCCTGTGCAGAGAGGAACAATAAAAGAAGGGATTTAGTGGAAATATACGTCAGGAAGCGGCAGAGGAAAGTTCTGGTGATTTTTCTCAAGTGAACCAACGAACCTCCTTCTCCCTGGAAGTTGGGCAGCGACGGGATGAGAACCTGGTGGAGGAACAACGGACTGCTGTTCATCTTTATCGCTCCGGAGAGGAGACCTCCGAAGTAGTAGATGTACCTGAAATACAGAAAATAACAAACATTTACAACTTCTGAAGAGACAAGAAAAATGATCCAACAGTAGTTTGTTTAGACGGAGAGAAACATCATGTTGAGTCTGAATATGTTCAGATTGCAGTTTCATAATTCAACATTTCTGTAGAAGATGGAAGAATTTTCCTCTAATTTTTCCTTCTATTTGCTGCAGATGAAGCGTCCACCTGTTCTGAGACGGCTGCAGAGACGACGACACCTTATCCTCACAGAACTTCCTCATGGCCAAAGTACTGAGAGCCTGATCAGCCCTGGAACACAACGACACAAGGAAACACACAAGATGAAGCACACAACGACACAACGAAACACACAGCGACACAAGGAAACACACAAGATGAAGCACACGACAACACAACGAAACACACAGCGACACAACGAAGCACACAACAACACAACGAAACACACGACACAACGAAACACACAGCAACACAACGAAACACACAAGATGAAGCACACGACAACACAACGAAACACACAGCGACACAACGAAGCACACAACAACACAACGAAACACACGACACAACGAAACACACAGCAACACAACGAAACACACAAGATGAAGCACACAGCAACACAATGAAACACACAGCAACACAACGAAACACACAAGATGAAGCACACAACAACACAACGAAACACACGACACAAGGAAACACACAAGATGAAGCACACAACAACACAACGAAACACACAACAACACAACGAAATACACAAGATGAAGCACACAACGACACAACGAAACACACAACAACACAACGAAATACACGACACAACGAAACACACAAGATGAAGCACACAACGACACAACGAAACACACAGCGACACAACGAAACACACAAGATGAAGCACACAACAACACAACGAAACACACAGCGACACAACGAAACACACAAGATGAAGCACACAACAACACAACGAAACACACAGCAACACAACGAAACACACAAGATGAAGCACACACCAACACAATGAAACACACAACAACACACACAGAAACACACACAGTTTTCAGTTTCATAGTTTGAGCTGCAGCTGAGTCTCCAGGAAACGACTGAAACGTATTAAACATATTTATATCTGCAGATCTATCATCTATAATCTATGTCTATCGATTATATCTAGATATAAATGTAGATCTATAATCTATAGATTACACACAGCTATATAATCTATAATCTATATAATCTGTAGATTATAGATCTATATTTATATCTATAGATTATAGATCTATAGATTATAGATCTACATTTATATCTATAGATCTATATATATATATATATATATATATATATATATAGATCCTTATAGATCTATAGATTATAGATCTACATTTATATCTACAGATCTATAGATATATATATATATATATTGATCCTCGGTTCTTCATTCTTCAACCACCAGACGTTCTGCTGTTTTTTATCTGAACCCTGTGATGCACAACGTGTCAATCGTGACCCAAATCCAACAGAAACTGTGAATCTCGTGACCCCCGCTGTGCATTAAAGGGTTAATGCTCCTTTCTAAACCGGTTTGTAACTCGTTTACAGTCTAATAAAGTCAGAGATTGTGGCTCACCCTGCAGAGATCTTGCTGTAGTGCATGTAAGCAGCGATGATGACGCCGGTTTTTCCTTTGTTTCCCTGCAGGAAGTAAGAAAACCCAAAAACAGTTATGATGATGTGCAATCAGCTGATTTTTACGGCTTTAAACCCTGAAGTTTTCTCTGCAGGTTGATTAAAAAGACGAGGCAGGAGAAGCAGCCAGAGGTCAAATTAAAAAGCTCCCCGTCGAGTTTCCGTCACATTCCAGAAACATTCCAGCTCCAGGTTCGTGATGAGACTCCGACGGAGAATTAAAGCTGCTTCTGAGCGTTCTCTGTTTGTTCTGCAGCCACTAAATAAAACATGAAGAAAACGTTCAAACTGCTGCTGGTTTCTAGAGAGGATCGATGGAAACGAGGAGGAGGAAGTTACATAAATAAAGGTTTGATCTGCATCGAACCACTCATTTACTGACATCAGTTTATTGATTATCCCATTTAATTTATTACATTTTATATCAGAATTACTGAAAAGAGATAAAATCTGATGAAACTAAATGGAAACCAGTAACTGCAGGTTTAAATATTAGTTCATCAGATTCACCGTTTTTGTTTGTTTATTTATTTTTGCATAATTTAATTTGGCACTTTTGGTGCTTTTATTATTTAATTTGCTTCCACTGGTGTTGTACTGATTTATTGTGAAAATCTTTAACTGTGTAAATAAACAAATATGTCAAAAAATAAATAAGTAAATAAATACGTAAATAAATGAGTAAGTAAATAAATAAATGAATAAATATTTAAGTAAATAAGTAAGTAAATAATTAAGTAAACAAATAAATAAACAAGTAAATAAAGAAGTAAGTAAGTAAATAAATAAATAAGTTGGTAAACAAGTAAGTAAATGAGTAAGTAAATAAATAAACAGATAAATAAATAAGAAAGTAAATAAATAAGTTAGTAAGTAAATGAATAAACAAGTAAATAATTAAATAAACAAGTAAACAAATACACAGATAAGTAAGCAAATAAATGAATATGTAAGTAATTAAGTATCTAAATAAATAAGTAAACTAGCAAGTATGTAAGCTAGTAAATAAATAACTAAATAAACAAATAATAAATACATAAATAAATGATGAAATTAAATAAATAAGTTAATAAATAAGTAAATTCCTATTATTATGACTGATAATTTGTATGCACATTTTTAATTCATTAGATAATTTGTAGAAAAAAAACACCCTAAACATAATTTTTAATTATCTATAACTGCCAGGAGAAAAAAAGCTGAAGAGTCATGCTAATTATTAATTATCTCATTTGATATTAATTATTGATTAATTTTTATAATAATTTTTAATGGTTTCGTTTTTAATAAATTTTTTTGATAATTATTTTAATTTAACGCAACAATAAAAAACACGTATACAAATAAACACAGATAAAAATAAATATGGATAATAAGGTATTAAATTAAATTTGTTCCTACAATTGAACTTCATGTTTTATTTATGTACTTTCATGGTGGTTTATTCAGTATTTTATGATGTTTATTCCTAATGTAACCATGACAACGAAACGTGCATCACACCATCAGTGATCTGAGACATCAAAAAGCTTCCTGCGGCCACATCTGTCCGTTTTACAGCCTGAGGAGCAGCGTGGAGCTCCTGAACTCTGACCTTGCAGTGCAGAACCACCACGTGTTGAGGGTCCGAGGTCAGCCAGGTCTCCATGGCCTTACAGATGGCGCAGATCTTATCCAGCGGCGGGGCGTGGAGGTCTGGCCAGCCGAAGTCGTGGACCTGCCGGGGGATTGGAGGAGGTTAAATTCAGCTGAAATCTGCACGTGAAGTTAACCCTGCGGGTCAAAACTGACCCGGTTTAAAGTTTGAAAATGTGGGAAAAAATACATTTTCACAGTGAAACTTCTGATGTCCACATTTTCAACATTTTGGGAAATCTTTGAACATTTTTTTGGTGGAAAAAAAAGAAATGTTAAAAATGTTTCTTGAAGAACATTCACATAAAAATCAACCAAAATCCAGCGAAATTCGCTGGATTTTGGTTGATTTTTATGTGAATGTTCTTCAGGAAAATATTAGAAGTTTTACTGATATATATGGAATCATTTGAGATATTTTTTGGAAGATTTTTACTCATTTTTGAAAATATTTACAAGAATTTTCTTGTCAAATTTGGGGGATTAAAAAAAAATAACTTTTAAGGGAAACTTTTAAGGAATTATTGGAATTTTCTTCCTGAAGGTTTTGCACATTTTCAGAAATTTGGGGAATTTTTTTTGCAGAATTTTTGGATATTTTTCAGACAAGGAAAGCATATTTTTTGGTGCCTGTAAATGAGGACAACAGGAGGATTAGAAGAGTCACCAGAATTAAAGCCCACCTTCGGGTTGAGTCTGCTGATGTCGTGGCGCCTCTCAGACAGATTCAGGAGCTGAAAACAGGAAACATGTTTTGAGTCTTGCTTGCTCTAGAGTTTTCGGATGGATTTAAGTGGACAGAATAAACAGGTCCATGTGCGTCTGCTCACCAGGAACTTGTCCTGGTGCTTGGACTTGAGCATGGCGGCCACCTCCTTCAGGTTGAGCCGGTAGCGCTGCTCCTCCAGCCTCGGAGGGAAGAACACCGAGATGATCCTCTCCGTGATGTAGGTCAGGTCGAAGTCGTAGTGGCGCTCCATCACTCGCTCCATCACCCGGTCCACGCTGAAGCTCCTGCAGGGACCCAGAAACCCAACGCAACATGCAGGTCACATCAACCTCCTTCAGAATAAAGCTCCAAGGTTCAGATTACACATAAATCCACATTTAAGTTATTATCAGGAAAAAACTGAGCTGGTGTTACCTGGGAAGAGTGTTTCTCTGTTTGGTGTAGGATAAAGACTTAGTGGATCCCTGTGGAGGGAAAGAAAAAACACAAAAATACAGTAAAATATAATGATTTATTTCCACAATAAAAGCAAGACTGCATCCAGCATCCAAACCTGTGTGGAAAATAGATTACAGGATTTAAAAAAAAAACAAACAAAAAAACAAAACACAAAACTGGCTCAATTTTCTGTTGTTCGTCACATATTTTCTTGCTTCTGTTGTTGTTTTGCACGTACACAAACTGTAACTGAATGTTCAAAATGTTTGGAAGACATTTATTGGATTATTTGGTGCAGAATCGGATTTAATTTGTTGCATTTTACATCAGAAATCATCAGAAAAGCTAGAATCTGATGAAACTAAATGTGAAACCATAACACTGCATGTTTAAACGTCCGTAATGCAGAACGTTCTTCTAGAAAATGTTCCCACAATGTTACATGACAACAAAGGAAGGACGTTCTCAATGCAACTTTGGAAAATGTTTTAAAATAATATATTTATGGCATCATTAAATAACTTTAAGAAGATAATATATATATAATAAAGAGAAAAAAGGATGAAGATGAGGAGGAGGATGATAGGAAAGTATGGAGGTTAAAGTTCTCACCAGGTGCTGGATGTGTCGAGAAGGAGTCGTCCCTCTACGCTGCTGGACGGGACGATGAAACGGTGGCATGAAGAAGGAGGAGAGAGGAAGTAGGACGAAGGGAGGGAGGGAGGAGGCGAAAGAGGGGAGAAGAGGAGGCAAGAAGAGGAAGGAAAGGAGAGTTCATTAAACAAACAGACTCCCTGATGGATAAACAGAAGTTCTTCCTCCAGCAGCAGCTCCAGGAATGAACTGAGCTCAAACTGAGGCGTCCCAAAAGGAATCCAGCAGGAGGAAAACCAAACTGTGGTTTTCTGGGGAGCCAGAACTCGTAACTAAGACCAGAGTGGATAGACGGGACTTACCAGATCGTTGGAGGGAGCCGGGATACAAGCAGAGGTCACCTAGAAAACACAAAAACACATCTGAGTACAAGACGGAGAGGAACAAACAGCAGACAACAAAAACAAACATCCTCTTAGCTGCAGGACAGATGACGGGTCAGGAGACGATTAAAAACAAATGTAGGACAACAAGATAAGAGGGGGAAAGTCCAGCTTTCCAGTGTCTTCATGGTCTTTTTTTACTTTCGATAATCACAACTTTCTGGTCAATATGAAGAGGAAACCAAGACACTAGCCTCAGAAAACTACAAACTATTATGTTCTATTTGCTACCAAAAACAAAGAAAAGTAAGACAAGTGTGTATGTCGAGGTGTGACAGAAATGTCAAGGAGCTGAGGCTCAGCTGACCAATGTCAAACGTTATATCAAAGTTTCTTGTAACTTCCTGTTACCAACAGTTGACGCTAAGATTATGACTCAGTGTTGGAGTGTGGATGTCTTCAGACCTGGACTGTTGTCTAGGAGATGAAGTTTGGTCCAGATTGGATCATGTGCAGCTGAGATATAAACACTTCAATTATCATGTCAAGACATTGAACTTCGCCGCGCTGCTACGGACAAAACTCGCAATTTTCCACATGAATCATGATCATCGTCTTCAGGCTTATGTCACCACATTTGAGGTTAATATGGTCATTCGGCTATTAATAGTACATCAAAGTGTACAACATGTAATTTCCTGTTGCCAGAAGGTGGCGCTACAACTTTGAATGGATACTAGCATGTGGATGTGATCAGGGCAGGTCTTTGATCAATCATGTAAAGTTTCAGGCAGATTGGAGCATGTTCAGGGTAGTTAGACAGCACTTCCTGTTTCACGGCAACGGATCAAAGCTCTAGGCACCACCATGAGCACGTCTGTAGACTTCTGCGGAACATTTTGACAAGTTTTCATCATTAAGACCTGTTGGAGATTCTGCATAAATCTGAGATGTCTTGGAGTTAACCCCTAAAAATGATCAAAATAACAAAAAATCTCAAAGTTAAAGCAAAATGGCTGACTTCCTGTTGGGTTTAGGATATGGATGCCATTGGCTTTCTTTGAATGACCTTTTGGGTCGTTTTTGCATCTTTGAGTGCCCTTTATGCATCTTTTAATGTAATTTTTTGCATTTGTTAGTGCCATTTGTGCATCTTTTAGTGTCCTTTTTGCATCTTTAATGTAATTTTTGCATTTTTCAGTGCCATTTTTGCAACTTTTAGTGTAATTTTTGCTTCTTTGTGTCATTTATTTTTGCATCTCTTGCATCGTTTTTGCACCTTAGTGTCATTTTTGCATCTTTTGGGTAATTTTTGCAACTTTTAGTATAATTTTTGCTTCCTAAAGTGTCATTTTTGCATCGGTTATTGCTGTTTTTGCATCTTTTAGGATAATTTTTGCAACTTTTGTGTCCTTCTTGCATCTTTGGGTCACTTTTGCATCTTTTAGTGTTATTTTTATGTCGAAAAAAAATGCGATTTTTCAAACATGTTGTAAAAATGTGCCATATGATGAAATAATGTAAAGGAGGGCGTGAAAAACACTCCAGACAGGTTTACTTTGTAAAAAAAAAAAAAAAAAAACACCATGAATTTTGGCGCAAAAAAACGCCATAGTATACTATGTCGAGAAAAAAATGCCATTTTTCTACATGTAAAAACGTGCCATATGATGAAATAATGTAAAGGAGGCTGTGAAAAAACACTCCAGAAAGGTTTTCTTTGAAAAAAAAATCATCATGAATTTTGGCGCAAAAAAAACGCCTTACTATACTATGTCGAAAAAAAATGCGATTTTTCAAACATGTTGTAAAAACGTGCCATATGATGAAATAATGTAAAGGAGGCCGTGAAAAACACTCCAGAAAGGTTTTCTTTGAAAAAAAATCAAGAATTTTGGCGCAAAAAAACGCCTTACTATACTATGTCGAAAAAAAATGCGATTTTTCAAACATGTTGTAAAAACGTGCCATATGATGAAATAATGTAAAGGAGGCCGTGAAAAACACTCCAGAAAGGTTTTCTTTGAAAAAAAAATCATCAGAATTTTGGCGCAAAAAAAACGCCTTACTATACTATGTCGAAAA
This sequence comes from Amphiprion clarkii, assembly GCA_027123335.1. NCBI lineage: Eukaryota > Metazoa > Chordata > Actinopteri > Pomacentridae > Amphiprion > Amphiprion clarkii. The sequence goes on from CM049574.1 coordinate 34,869,222, forward strand.
AAAATGCGATTTTTCAAACATGTTGTAAAAACGTGCCATATGATGAAATAATGTAAAGGAGGCCGTGAAAAACACTCCAGAAAGGTTTCTTTGAAAAAAAAAATCATCATGAATTTTGGCGCAAAAAAACGCCTTACTATACTATGTCGAAAAAAAAATGCGATTTTTCAAACATGTTGTAAAAACGTGCCATATGATGAAATAATGTAAAGGAGGCCGTGAAAAACACTCCAGAAAGGTTTTCTTTGAAAAAAAAATCATCATGAATTTTGGCGCAAAAAAACGCCTTACTATACTATGTCGAAAAAAAATGCGATTTTTCAAACATGTTGTAAAAACGTGCCATATGATGAAATAATGTAAAGGAGGCCGTGAAAAACACTCCAGAAAGGTTTTCTTTGAAAAAAAAAATCATCATGAATTTTGGCGCAAAAAAAACGCCTTACTATACTATGTCGAAAAAAAATGCGATTTTTCAAACATGTTGTAAAAACGTGCCATATGATGAAATAATGTAAAGGAGGCCGTGAAAAACACTCCAGAAAGGTTTTCTTTGAAAAAAAAAATCATCATGAATTTTGGCGCAAAAAAAACGCCTTACTATACTATGTCGAAAAAAAAATGCGATTTTTCAAACATGTTGTAAAAACGTGCCATATGATGAAATAATGTAAAGGAGGCTGTGAAAAACACTCCAGAAAGGTTTTCTTTGAAAAAAAAACACATGAATTTTGGCGCAAAAAAAACGCCTTACTATACTATGTCGAAAAAAAATGCGATTTTTCAAACATGTTGTAAAAACGTGCCATATGATGAAATAATGTAAAGGAGGCCGTGAAAAACACTCCAGAAAGGTTTTCTTTGAAAAAAAAAAATCATGAATTTTGGCGCAAAAAAAACGCCTTACTATACTATGTCGAAAAAAAAATGCGATTTTTCAAACATGTTGTAAAAACGTGCCATATGATGAAATAATGTAAAGGAGGCTGTGAAAAACACTCCAGAAAGGTTTTCTTTGAAAAAAAAAATCATGAATTTTGGCGCAAAAAAAACGCCTTACTATACTATGTCGAAAAAAAATGCGATTTTTCAAACATGTTGTAAAAACGTGCCATATGATGAAATAATGTAAAGGAGGCTGTGAAAAACACTCCAGAAAGGTTTTCTTTGAAAAAAAAATCATCAAGAATTTTGGCGCAAAAAAAACGCCTTACTATACTATGTCGAAAAAAAAATGCGATTTTTCAAACATGTTGTAAAAACGTGCCATATGATGAAATAATGTAAAGGAGGCCGTGAAAAACACTCCAGAAAGGTTTTCTTTGAAAAAAAAAACATCATGAATTTTGGCGCAAAAAAACGCCTTACTATACTATGTCGAAAAAAAATGCGATTTTTCAAACATGTTGTAAAAACGTGCCATATGATGAAATAATGTAAAGGAGGCTGTGAAAAACACTCCAGAAAGGTTTTCTTTGAAAAAAAAACATCATGAATTTTGGCGCAAAAAAACGCCTTACTATACTATGTCGAAAAAAAATGCGATTTTTCAAACATGTTGTAAAAACGTGCCATATGATGAAATAATGTAAAGGAGGCCGTGAAAAACACTCCAGAAAGGTTTTCTTTGAAAAAAAAATCAAGAATTTTGGCGCAAAAAAAACGCCTTACTATACTATGTCGAAAAAAAATGCGATTTTTCAAACATGTTGTAAAAACGTGCCATATGATGAAATAATGTAAAGGAGGCCGTGAAAAACACTCCAGAAAGGTTTTCTTTGAAAAAAAAATCATCATGAATTTTGGCGCAAAAAAAACGCCTTACTATACTATGTCGAAAAAAAATGCGATTTTTCAAACATGTTGTAAAAACGTGCCATATGATGAAATAATGTAAAGGAGGCCGTGAAAAACACTCCAGAAAGGTTTTCTTTGAAAAAAAAATCATCATGAATTTTGGCGCAAAAAAACGCCTTACTATACTATGTCGAAAAAAAATGCGATTTTTCAAACATGTTGTAAAAACGTGCCATATGATGAAATAATGTAAAGGAGGCCGTGAAAAACACTCCAGAAAGGTTTTCTTTGAAAAAAAAATCATCATGAATTTTGGCGCAAAAAAACGCCTTACTATACTATGTCGAAAAAAAATGCGATTTTTCAAACATGTTGTAAAAACGTGCCATATGATGAAATAATGTAAAGGAGGCGTGAAAAACACTCCAGAAAGGTTTTCTTTGAAAAAAAAATCATCATGAATTTTGGCGCAAAAAAAACGCCTTACTATACTATGTCGAAAAAAAATGCGATTTTTCAAACATGTTGTAAAAACGTGCCATATGATGAAATAATGTAAAGGAGGCCGTGAAAAACACTCCAGAAAGGTTTTCTTTGAAAAAAAAATCATCATGAATTTTGGCGCAAAAAAACGCCTTACTATACTATGTCGAAAAAAAATGCGATTTTTCAAACATGTTGTAAAAACGTGCCATATGATGAAATAATGTAAAGGAGGCGTGAAAAACACTCCAGAAAGGTTTTCTTTGAAAAAAAAATCATCATGAATTTTGGCGCAAAAAAAACGCCTTACTATACTATGTCGAAAAAAAATGCGATTTTTCAAACATGTTGTAAAAACGTGCCATATGATGAAATAATGTAAAGGAGGCCGTGAAAAACACTCCAGAAAGGTTTTCTTTGAAAAAAAAATCATCATGAATTTTGGCGCAAAAAAAACGCCTTACTATACTATGTCGAAAAAAAATGCGATTTTTCAAACATGTTGTAAAAACGTGCCATATGATGAAATAATGTAAAGGAGGCCGTGAAAAACACTCCAGAAAGGTTTTCTTTGAAAAAAAAATCATCATGAATTTTGGCGCAAAAAAAACGCCTTACTATACTATGTCGAAAAAAAATGCGATTTTTCAAACATGTTGTAAAAACGTGCCATATGATGAAATAATGTAAAGGAGGGCGTGAAAAACACTCCAGAAAGGTTTTCTTTGAAAAAAAAATCATCAGAATTTTGGCGCAAAAAAAACGCCTTACTATACTATGTCGAAAAAAAATGCGATTTTTCAAACATGTTGTAAAAACGTGCCATATGATGAAATAATGTAAAGGAGGGCGTGAAAAACACTCCAGAAAGGTTTTCTTTGAAAAAAAAATCATCATGAATTTTGGCGCAAAAAAAACGCCTTACTATACTATGTCGAAAAAAAATGCGATTTTTCAAACATGTTGTAAAAACGTGCCATATGATGAAATAATGTAAAGGAGGCGTGAAAAACACTCCAGAAAGGTTTTCTTTGAAAAAAAAAATCATGAATTTTGGCGCAAAAAAAACGCCTTACTATACTATGTCGAAAAAAAATGCGATTTTTCAAACATGTTGTAAAAACGTGCCATATGATGAAATAATGTAAAGGAGGCCGTGAAAAACACTCCAGAAAGGTTTTCTTTGAAAAAAAAATCATCATGAATTTTGGCGCAAAAAAAACGCCTTACTATACTATGTCGAAAAAAAATGCCATTTTTCAAACATGTTGTAAAAACGTGCCATATGATGAAATAATGTAAAGGAGGCGTGAAAAACACTCCAGAAAGGTTTTCTTTGAAAAAAAAATCATCAGAATTTTGGCGCAAAAAAAACGCCTTACTATACTATGTCGAAAAAAAATGCGATTTTTCAAACATGTTGTAAAAACGTGCCATATGATGAAATAATGTAAAGGAGGCCGTGAAAAACACTCCAGAAAGGTTTTCTTTGAAAAAAAAATCATCATGAATTTTGGCGCAAAAAAAACGCCTTACTATACTATGTCGAAAAAAAATGCGATTTTTCAAACATGTTGTAAAAACGTGCCATATGATGAAATAATGTAAAGGAGGCGTGAAAAACACTCCAGAAAGGTTTTCTTTGAAAAAAAAATCATCATGAATTTTGGCGCAAAAAAAACGCCTTACTATACTATGTCGAAAAAAAATGCGATTTTTCAAACATGTTGTAAAAACGTGCCATATGATGAAATAATGTAAAGGAGGGCGTGAAAAACACTCCAGAAAGGTTTTCTTTGAAAAAAAAAATCATAATGAATTTTGGCGCAAAAAAAACGCCTTACTATACTATGTCGAAAAAAAATGCGATTTTTCAAACATGTTGTAAAAACGTGCCATATGATGAAATAATGTAAAGGAGGCCGTGAAAAACACTCCAGAAAGGTTTTCTTTGAAAAAAAAATCATCATGAATTTTGGCGCAAAAAAAACGCCTTACTATACTATGTCGAAAAAAAATGCGATTTTTCAAACATGTTGTAAAAACGTGCCATATGATGAAATAATGTAAAGGAGGCCGTGAAAAACACTCCAGAAAGGTTTTCTTTGAAAAAAAAATCATGAATTTTGGCGCAAAAAAAACGCCTTACTATACTATGTCGAAAAAAAATGCGATTTTTCAAACATGTTGTAAAAACGTGCCATATGATGAAATAATGTAAAGGAGGCCGTGAAAAACACTCCAGAAAGGTTTTCTTTGAAAAAAAAATCATCATGAATTTTGGCGCAAAAAAAACGCCTTACTATACTATGTCGAAAAAAAATGCGATTTTTCAAACATGTTGTAAAAACGTGCCATATGATGAAATAATGTAAAGGAGGCCGTGAAAAACACTCCAGAAAGGTTTTCTTTGAAAAAAAAATCAAGAATTTTGGCGCAAAAAAAACGCCTTACTATACTATGTCGAAAAAAAATGCGATTTTTCAAACATGTTGTAAAAACGTGCCATATGATGAAATAATGTAAAGGAGGCCGTGAAAAACACTCCAGAAAGGTTTTCTTTGAAAAAAAAATCATCATGAATTTTGGCGCAAAAAAAACGCCTTACTATACTATGTCGAAAAAAAATGCGATTTTTCAAACATGTTGTAAAAACGTGCCATATGATGAAATAATGTAAAGGAGGCCGTGAAAAACACTCCAGAAAGGTTTTCTTTGAAAAAAAAATCATCAGAATTTTGGCGCAAAAAAAACGCCTTACTATACTATGTCGAAAAAAAATGCGATTTTTCAAACATGTTGTAAAAACGTGCCATATGATGAAATAATGTAAAGGAGGCCGTGAAAAACACTCCAGAAAGGTTTTCTTTGAAAAAAAAATCAAGAATTTTGGCGCAAAAAAAACGCCTTACTATACTATGTCGAAAAAAAATGCGATTTTTCAAACATGTTGTAAAAACGTGCCATATGATGAAATAATGTAAAGGAGGCCGTGAAAAACACTCCAGAAAGGTTTTCTTTGAAAAAAAAATCAAGAATTTTGGCGCAAAAAAAACGCCTTACTATACTATGTCGAAAAAAAATGCGATTTTTCAAACATGTTGTAAAAACGTGCCATATGATGAAATAATGTAAAGGAGGCCGTGAAAAACACTCCAGAAAGGTTTTCTTTGAAAAAAAAATCATCATGAATTTTGGCGCAAAAAAAACGCCTTACTATACTATGTCGAAAAAAAATGCGATTTTTCAAACATGTTGTAAAAACGTGCCATATGATGAAATAATGTAAAGGAGGCCGTGAAAAACACTCCAGAAAGGTTTTCTTTGAAAAAAAAATCATCATGAATTTTGGCGCAAAAAAACGCCTTACTATACTATGTCGAAAAAAAATGCGATTTTTCAAACATGTTGTAAAAACGTGCCATATGATGAAATAATGTAAAGGAGGCCGTGAAAAACACTCCAGAAAGGTTTTCTTTGAAAAAAAAACATCATGAATTTTGGCGCAAAAAAAACGCCTTACTATACTATGTCGAAAAAAAATGCGATTTTTCAAACATGTTGTAAAAACGTGCCATATGATGAAATAATGTAAAGGAGGGCGTGAAAAACACTCCAGAAAGGTTTTCTTTGAAAAAAAAACATCATGAATTTTGGCGCAAAAAAACGCCTTACTATACTATGTCGAAAAAAAATGCGATTTTTCAAACATGTTGTAAAAACGTGCCATATGATGAAATAATGTAAAGGAGGCCGTGAAAAACACTCCAGAAAGGTTTTCTTTGAAAAAAAAATCATCATGAATTTTGGCGCAAAAAAACGCCTTACTATACTATGTCGAAAAAAAATGCGATTTTTCAAACATGTTGTAAAAACGTGCCATATGATGAAATAATGTAAAGGAGGCCGTGAAAAACACTCCAGAAAGGTTTTCTTTGAAAAAAAAAATCATGAATTTTGGCGCAAAAAAAACGCCTTACTATACTATGTCGAAAAAAAATGCGATTTTTCAAACATGTTGTAAAAACGTGCCATATGATGAAATAATGTAAAGGAGGGCGTGAAAAACACTCCAGAAAGGTTTTCTTTGAAAAAAAAATCATCATGAATTTTGGCGCAAAAAAACGCCTTACTATACTATGTCGAAAAAAAATGCGATTTTTCAAACATGTTGTAAAAACGTGCCATATGATGAAATAATGTAAAGGAGGCCGTGAAAAACACTCCAGAAAGGTTTTCTTTGAAAAAAAAATCACATGAATTTTGGCGCAAAAAAAACGCCTTACTATACTATGTCGAAAAAAAATGCGATTTTTCAAACATGTTGTAAAAACGTGCCATATGATGAAATAATGTAAAGGAGGCCGTGAAAAACACTCCAGAAAGGTTTTCTTTGAAAAAAAAATCATCATGAATTTTGGCGCAAAAAAACGCCTTACTATACTATGTCGAAAAAAAATGCGATTTTTCAAACATGTTGTAAAAACGTGCCATATGATGAAATAATGTAAAGGAGGGCGTGAAAAACACTCCAGAAAGGTTTTCTTTGAAAAAAAAATCATCATGAATTTTGGCGCAAAAAAAACGCCTTACTATACTATGTCGAAAAAAAATGCGATTTTTCAAACATGTTGTAAAAACGTGCCATATGATGAAATAATGTAAAGGAGGCCGTGAAAAACACTCCAGAAAGGTTTTCTTTGAAAAAAAAAATCAAGAATTTTGGCGCAAAAAAAACGCCTTACTATACTATGTCGAAAAAAAATGCGATTTTTCAAACATGTTGTAAAAACGTGCCATATGATGAAATAATGTAAAGGAGGCCGTGAAAAACACTCCAGAAAGGTTTTCTTTGAAAAAAAAATCATCATGAATTTTGGCGCAAAAAAAACGCCTTACTATACTATGTCGAAAAAAAATGCGATTTTTCAAACATGTTGTAAAAACGTGCCATATGATGAAATAATGTAAAGGAGGCCGTGAAAAACACTCCAGAAAGGTTTTCTTTGAAAAAAAAATCATCATGAATTTTGGCGCAAAAAAAACGCCTTACTATACTATGTCGAAAAAAAATGCGATTTTTCAAACATGTTGTAAAAACGTGCCATATGATGAAATAATGTAAAGGAGGGCGTGAAAAACACTCCAGAAAGGTTTTCTTTGAAAAAAAACATCAAGAATTTTGGCGCAAAAAAACGCCTTACTATACTATGTCGAAAAAAAATGCGATTTTTCAAACATGTTGTAAAAACGTGCCATATGATGAAATAATGTAAAGGAGGCCGTGAAAAACACTCCAGAAAGGTTTTCTTTGAAAAAAAAATCATCATGAATTTTGGCGCAAAAAAAACGCCTTACTATACTATGTCGAAAAAAAATGCGATTTTTCAAACATGTTGTAAAAACGTGCCATATGATGAAATAATGTAAAGGAGGCCGTGAAAAACACTCCAGAAAGGTTTTCTTTGAAAAAAAAATCATCATGAATTTTGGCGCAAAAAAAACGCCTTACTATACTATGTCGAAAAAAAATGCGATTTTTCAAACATGTTGTAAAAACGTGCCATATGATGAAATAATGTAAAGGAGGCTGTGAAAAACACTCCAGAAAGGTTTTCTTTGAAAAAAAAAATCATGAATTTTGGCGCAAAAAAACGCCTTACTATACTATGTCGAAAAAAAATGCGATTTTTCAAACATGTTGTAAAAACGTGCCATATGATGAAATAATGTAAAGGAGGCCGTGAAAAACACTCCAGAAAGGTTTTCTTTGAAAAAAAAAATCATGAATTTTGGCGCAAAAAAACGCCTTACTATACTATGTCGAAAAAAAATGCGATTTTTCAAACATGTTGTAAAAACGTGCCATATGATGAAATAATGTAAAGGAGGCCGTGAAAAACACTCCAGAAAGGTTTTCTTTGAAAAAAAAAATCAAGAATTTTGGCGCAAAAAAAACGCCTTACTATACTATGTCGAAAAAAAATGCGATTTTTCAAACATGTTGTAAAAACGTGCCATATGATGAAATAATGTAAAGGAGGCCGTGAAAAACACTCCAGAAAGGTTTTCTTTGAAAAAAAAATCATCATGAATTTTGGCGCAAAAAAAACGCCTTACTATACTATGTCGAAAAAAAATGCGATTTTTCAAACATGTTGTAAAAACGTGCCATATGATGAAATAATGTAAAGGAGGGCGTGAAAAACACTCCAGAAAGGTTTTCTTTGAAAAAAAAATCAAGAATTTTGGCGCAAAAAAAACGCCTTACTATACTATGTCGAAAAAAAAATGCGATTTTTCAAACATGTTGTAAAAACGTGCCATATGATGAAATAATGTAAAGGAGGCCGTGAAAAACACTCCAGAAAGGTTTTCTTTGAAAAAAAAATCATCATGAATTTTGGCGCAAAAAAAACGCCTTACTATACTATGTCGAAAAAAAATGCGATTTTTCAAACATGTTGTAAAAACGTGCCATATGATGAAATAATGTAAAGGAGGGCGTGAAAAACACTCCAGAAAGGTTTTCTTTGAAAAAAAAATCATCATGAATTTTGGCGCAAAAAAACGCCTTACTATACTATGTCGAAAAAAAATGCGATTTTTCAAACATGTTGTAAAAACGTGCCATATGATGAAATAATGTAAAGGAGGCTGTGAAAAACACTCCAGAAAGGTTTTCTTTGAAAAAAAAATCATCATGAATTTTGGCGCAAAAAAACGCCTTACTATACTATGTCGAAAAAAAATGCGATTTTTCAAACATGTTGTAAAAACGTGCCATATGATGAAATAATGTAAAGGAGGCCGTGAAAAACACTCCAGAAAGGTTTTCTTTGAAAAAAAAATCAAGAATTTTGGCGCAAAAAAAACGCCTTACTATACTATGTCGAAAAAAAATGCGATTTTTCAAACATGTTGTAAAAACGTGCCATATGATGAAATAATGTAAAGGAGGCCGTGAAAAACACTCCAGAAAGGTTTTCTTTGAAAAAAAAATCATCATGAATTTTGGCGCAAAAAAAACGCCTTACTATACTATGTCGAAAAAAAATGCCATTTTTCAAACATGTTGTAAAAACGTGCCATATGATGAAATAATGTAAAGGAGGCCATGAAAAACACTCCAGAAAGGTTTTCTTTGAAAAAAAAATCAATGAATTTTGGCGCAAAAAAAACGCCTTACTATACTATGTCGAAAAAAAATTTGATTTTTTAAACATGTTGTAAAAACGTGCCATATGATGAAATAATGTAAAGGAGGCCATGAAAAACACTCCAGAAAGGTTTTCTTTGAAAAAAAAATCATCATGAATTTTGGCGCAAAAAAAACGCCTTACTATACTATGTCGAAAAAAAATGCAATTTTTCAAACATGTTGTAAAAACGTGCCATATGATGAAATAATGTAAAGGAGGCCATGAAAAACACTCCAGAAAGGTTTTCTTTGAAAAAAAAATCATCATGAATTTTGGCGCAAAAAAAACGCCTTACTATACTATGTCGAAAAAAAATGCGATTTTTCAAACATGTTGTAAAAACGTGCCATATGATGAAATAATGTAAAGGAGGCCGTGAAAAACACTCCAGAAAGGTTTTCTTTGAAAAAAAAATCATCATGAATTTTGGCGCAAAAAAACGCCTTACTATACTATGTCGAAAAAAAATGCGATTTTTCAAACATGTTGTAAAAACGTGCCATATGATGAAATAATGTAAAGGAGGCGTGAAAAACACTCCAGAAAGGTTTTCTTTGAAAAAAAAATCAAGAATTTTGGCGCAAAAAAACGCCTTACTATACTATGTCGAAAAAAAATGCGATTTTTCAAACATGTTGTAAAAACGTGCCATATGATGAAATAATGTAAAGGAGGCCGTGAAAAACACTCCAGAAAGGTTTTCTTTGAAAAAAAAATCATCATGAATTTTGGCGCAAAAAAAACGCCTTACTATACTATGTCGAAAAAAAATGCGATTTTTCAAACATGTTGTAAAAACGTGCCATATGATGAAATAATGTAAAGGAGGCGTGAAAAACACTCCAGAAAGGTTTTCTTTGAAAAAAAAATCAAGAATTTTGGCGCAAAAAAACGCCTTACTATACTATGTCGAAAAAAAATGCGATTTTTCAAACATGTTGTAAAAACGTGCCATATGATGAAATAATGTAAAGGAGGGCGTGAAAAACACTCCAGAAAGGTTTTCTTTGAAAAAAAAATCATCATGAATTTTGGCGCAAAAAAAACGCCTTACTATACTATGTCGAAAAAAAATGCGATTTTTCAAACATGTTGTAAAAACGTGCCATATGATGAAATAATGTAAAGGAGGCCGTGAAAAACACTCCAGAAAGGTTTTCTTTGAAAAAAAAATCAAGAATTTTGGCGCAAAAAAAACGCCTTACTATACTATGTCGAAAAAAAATGCGATTTTTCAAACATGTTGTAAAAACGTGCCATATGATGAAATAATGTAAAGGAGGCCGTGAAAAACACTCCAGAAAGGTTTTCTTTGAAAAAAAAATCATCATGAATTTTGGCGCAAAAAAAACGCCTTACTATACTATGTCGAAAAAAAATGCGATTTTTCAAACATGTTGTAAAAACGTGCCATATGATGAAATAATGTAAAGGAGGGCGTGAAAAACACTCCAGAAAGGTTTTCTTTGAAAAAAAAATCATCAGAATTTTGGCGCAAAAAAACGCCTTACTATACTATGTCGAAAAAAAATGCGATTTTTCAAACATGTTGTAAAAACGTGCCATATGATGAAATAATGTAAAGGAGGCGTGAAAAACACTCCAGAAAGGTTTTCTTTGAAAAAAAAAATCATGAATTTTGGCGCAAAAAAACGCCTTACTATACTATGTCGAAAAAAAATGCGATTTTTCAAACATGTTGTAAAAACGTGCCATATGATGAAATAATGTAAAGGAGGCCGTGAAAAACACTCCAGAAAGGTTTTCTTTGAAAAAAAAATCATCATGAATTTTGGCGCAAAAAAAACGCCTTACTATACTATGTCGAAAAAAAATGCGATTTTTCAAACATGTTGTAAAAACGTGCCATATGATGAAATAATGTAAAGGAGGGCGTGAAAAACACTCCAGAAAGGTTTTCTTTGAAAAAAAAACATCATGAATTTTGGCGCAAAAAAACGCCATAGTATACTATGTCGAGAAAAAAATGCCATTTTTCTACATGTAAAAACGTGCCATATGATGAAGTAATGTAAAGCAGGCTGTGGAAAACACTCCAGAAAGGTTTTCTTTGAAAAAAAAAAATCATGAATTTTGGCGCAAAAAACGCCTTACTATACTATGTCGAAAAAAAATGCGATTTTTCAAACATGTTGTAAAAACGTGCCATATGATGAAATAATGTAAAGGAGGCCGTGAAAAACACTCCAGAAAGGTTTTCTTTGAAAAAAAAATCATCATGAATTTTGGCGCAAAAAAAACGCCTTACTATACTATGTCGAAAAAAAATGCGATTTTTCAAACATGTTGTAAAAACGTGCCATATGATGAAATAATGTAAAGGAGGCCGTGAAAAACACTCCAGAAAGGTTTTCTTTGAAAAAAAAACATCATGAATTTTGGCGCAAAAAAAACGCCTTACTATACTATGTCGAAAAAAAATGCGATTTTTCAAACATGTTGTAAAAACGTGCCATATGATGAAATAATGTAAAGGAGGCGTGAAAAACACTCCAGAAAGGTTTTCTTTGAAAAAAAAATCATCAAGAATTTTGGCGCAAAAAAAACGCCTTACTATACTATGTCGAAAAAAAATGCGATTTTTCAAACATGTTGTAAAAACGTGCCATATGATGAAATAATGTAAAGGAGGGCGTGAAAAACACTCCAGAAAGGTTTTCTTTGAAAAAAAAATCAAGAATTTTGGCGCAAAAAAACGCCTTACTATACTATGTCGAAAAAAAATGCCATTTTTCAAACATGTTGTAAAAACGTGCCATATGATGAAATAATGTAAAGGAGGCCGTGAAAAACACTCCAGAAAGGTTTTCTTTGAAAAAAAAATCATCATGAATTTTGGCGCAAAAAAACGCCTTACTATACTATGTCGAAAAAAAATGCGATTTTTCAAACATGTTGTAAAAACGTGCCATATGATGAAATAATGTAAAGGAGGCCGTGAAAAACACTCCAGAAAGGTTTTCTTTGAAAAAAAAATCAAGAATTTTGGCGCAAAAAAAACGCCTTACTATACTATGTCGAAAAAAAATGCGATTTTTCAAACATGTTGTAAAAACGTGCCATATGATGAAATAATGTAAAGGAGGCCGTGAAAAACACTCCAGAAAGGTTTTCTTTGAAAAAAAAAATCAAGAATTTTGGCGCAAAAAAAACGCCTTACTATACTATGTCGAAAAAAAATGCGATTTTTCAAACATGTTGTAAAAACGTGCCATATGATGAAATAATGTAAAGGAGGCTGTGAAAAACACTCCAGAAAGGTTTTCTTTGAAAAAAAAAAAATCATGAATTTTGGCGCAAAAAAACGCCTTACTATACTATGTCGAAAAAAAATGCGATTTTTCAAACATGTTGTAAAAACGTGCCATATGATGAAATAATGTAAAGGAGGCCGTGAAAAACACTCCAGAAAGGTTTTCTTTGAAAAAAAAAATCAAGAATTTTGGCGCAAAAAAAACGCCTTACTATACTATGTCGAAAAAAAATGCGATTTTTCAAACATGTTGTAAAAACGTGCCATATGATGAAATAATGTAAAGGAGGGCGTGAAAAACACTCCAGAAAGGTTTTCTTTGAAAAAAAAAAATCATGAATTTTGGCGCAAAAAAACGCCTTACTATACTATGTCGAAAAAAAATGCGATTTTTCAAACATGTTGTAAAAACGTGCCATATGATGAAATAATGTAAAGGAGGCCGTGAAAAACACTCCAGAAAGGTTTTCTTTGAAAAAAAAATCATCATGAATTTTGGCGCAAAAAAACGCCTTACTATACTATGTCGAAAAAAAATGCCATTTTTCAACATATTGTAAAAACGTGCCATATGATGAAATAATGAAAAGGAGGCCGTGAAAAACACTCCAGAAAGGTTTTCTTTGAAAAAAAAAAAATTATCATGAATTTTGGCGCAAAAAAATGCCTTCCTATACTGTCGAAAAAAAATGCCATTTTTCAAACATGTTGTAAAAATGTGCCATATGATGAAATAATGTAGAGGAGGTCCGAAATTTGACAAAAATGTCATAGTTTAGAATGCCGTCCGAAATGTGGAAAAAAGTCATCATCCTTCGCACTCCATCTTCTTTTTTAAAATCAAAATTCTTAGTTTCTTAATTGGAGTGTATTTGGGGTTATATTGTTTATTAAATGAGACCTACTTTGTATAATTACAGAAGTTTTCACAACAAAAAGGTTTTCTTTCACATATGTTATCGATAGGCTGCATCTTTATATATTACAGTCTTCTGATTCGTCTATTTATAATTACAGTGAAATTGTGATTTCATTTTTACACAAAATGTTCTTTAAAGATTAAAAAATGTGTCATCTATCATGTAGAGTTAAATGTATTTAAGTCATTCTAAGTTACAGTATTTTCATGAGACGGTTATTTTAGTGCATTTTTTGCATCCCAGCTGCTTGAATGTGAACATTTTGTGTCCTTTGGGCCATTTTTGCATCAAGGAACCCAGACACCAGCACCCCGTCATGATGAATGAAGCACAATTTAAAAGTACTTGAGTGCACTTGACTAAATACGAGTGCGGCTCTAGTGTTTACGGGACGTTGAGTCGCTGCTAATGTCAAGCCAAATCCAGAAACATGTGGATTCCCAGCTCTGTTTGGGGCCTGCAGGTCAACGAACTGCGACCAGAGGAAGCAGCTCTAATGACGGCTCTTACTAACTCACATGTTCACCAACACGCATGCACGGTTCCTGCTAAACACGCCTGTTCTGGACTGTTTATTTGGACACAGGAAAAGGTCTGAGGACTCGTGTATATCTCATTGTCCAGAGACGGAAGCGGCTCAGCCCTGAACCTGGAGGTGTGTCGGCTTTGGAGTCACGCCTTCGGTCGGCCAGGAGCTTTGTGCAGCTCCAACAGGAGTTCAGACATCAACAGGAAGGACAGATAAAGAGGTAAAACCGAGCTCCACCGAGGGTTCAGCAGCAGCCACAGGAAACGGCTTCAGGTCGGCTATCCAGTGACCAACCGGACAATGTTCCTGCGTGACTCGTTTCCACAATTAATGCGTCTTTTCCGTCTCCGTAGGGAACGAATCCCACATCTGATCTGTTCTTCTCTCTTTTTTAAATTCCCATTAACAAATAGGTCTGGGTTGGGTCAGGCTCTGGTTTCTCTTAATTCCCTCTGGCTCAAGCAGGTCAGGTTCATTTTATTAGCATTAGCAGCTGGTTTTTTCCACTTGTTTTTTAAACCAGAGCCTGTAAACCAATGCACTTGTCATTTTGTGAAAAAAAAAATCCAGATTTCAGCTACAAACCATTAGAGATATAAATAATAATAATAAAAAATAATTTTTATTTATATATATATATATATATATATATATATATATATATATATATATATATATATATATATATGTATATAAATAGATATCTAAAATATATATAACAGGTTTTATTAGGATTTTATGGGTTATATTTATTTATGTAATAAATAATGTGTTAATAAATTTATACATGTATTTTTTATACTACATAATATATAATGAACTACAAATGAATATTTTATTTGCATTTGTGCCTCTTTTAGTGACATTTCTGTAACTTTTGGGTCATTGTGTTTTTCTGTGTGATTTTTTGCATCTTATAGTGATATTTTTACAACATTTGGGTCATTTTTGTGTCTTTCTGCGAT
Source organism: Amphiprion clarkii (assembly GCA_027123335.1). Classification (NCBI taxonomy): domain Eukaryota; kingdom Metazoa; phylum Chordata; class Actinopteri; family Pomacentridae; genus Amphiprion; species Amphiprion clarkii. The sequence goes on from CM049574.1 coordinate 34,884,392, forward strand.
GTCTTTGTTTGATTTTGTGTAATTTTTTGTATCTTATAGTGTCATTTTTTAATCTAGCAGGCCTGAAATACACTTTACGAGCCATTGTTAGTTCCATTTTCAGTCACACAGCGTCTGATGCAGCAGATTTTTGGGGGAATTATGCAAACGTTTGGATGCAAACTATAAAAAGATGATCTTAGTTTTCATTGTGGGGTAGAATATTCTTGTTGGAGAACCACATTTGGCTGCAACGTCCAGCTTCAGTCTTACCCAAGAGCCACGGGGCCGTTGATTTCCCACATTTGCAAGTTGATTTAAAACTCCAGCTGCACTTTTGTCCTATTTCCAGCATCTAGCGGGCCTCAAATACACTTTCTGAGCCATAGTTTGTTCTGTTTTCAGTCACACAGCCGCTGATGCAGCAGATTTTGGGGGAATTATGTGAAAGTTTCGATGCAGACTATAAAAAGATCATTTTAGCCTTTGAGCTGTCCTGTTTGAACCTTTAAGTGTCATTTTTGAGTCCTTTTGTATAATTTTTGTGTCCTGTTTGAATCTTTGTCATTTTTATGACTTTTGGGTAATTTTTGCATCTTTTGTGTAATTTTTGTTTCTTTTTTTGTCAATTTTGTGTTTTTTTTAATGTCCTTTTTGAGTCTTTTAGTTTCAGTTTTTCAACTTTTGTATCATTTTTGAATATTTTTGTGTAATTTTATAACCTTTTAGTGTCATTTTTGCATCTTTTTTGTAATTTTTGTGTCTTTAAGGGTCATTTTTGCATCTTTTAGTGTCATTTTTACATACTTCTGTGTCATTTTTGCAATATTTTGTGTCTTTTTTTTTACATCTTTTTGTGTCATTTTTGTGTTTTTTTTGTCAATTTTGTGTTTTTAATGTTATTCCTGTCTTTTAGTGTCATTTTTACAACTTTTGTGTCATTTTTGAATATTTTTGTGTAATTTTCTAACCTTTTAATGTCATTTTTGTGTCTTTTTGTGTAATTTTTGTGTCTTTTAGTGTCATTATTGCATCCTTTAGTGTCATTATTGCAACTTTTGAGTCATTTTGCATCTTTTCGTGTCATTGTTGCATCTAGCAGGCCTAAAATACGCATTATGAGCCATTGTTTGTTCCATTTTCATTCACACAGCGTCTGATGCAGCAGATTTTGGGGGAATTATGTAAAAGTTTTGGTTCCAACTGTGTAATAATGATAATTTTAGCTTTGGCTGTGTGGCCAGACTTCAGTGTTGCCCAAGAACAGTCTTGGTGATTATTGAAAAAGCCGCCTCCTACTAAAGGCATCCTGAATGTGGTGGTGACGTTGTGAAATGCAGCAGATCCTCCTGGGATCCTCCAGTCCTGGATCTGGTCTGTTTTTAGCTGTTGTTATGACTACAGTCGTCCAGTTTAGACCACGTGTCCTTCGCTGCTTTTGCTTCAGCGTGACTCAGGGTTTTACCTCCACCGTCGCCGTCGTCGTCGCTGCTTTCATTGTTTCTGACTTCTTCTGGGTTTCCTGCTCTCCTGGAGGAGGCCTGCTAAGCCAGAACAAACACCGCACCAGATTCCATCTCCGAGGCCAAACGCTGACGCTCCGACTTCCTGCTAACGGACCTCCACCCTGCCTCGCTCCTCATCCCTCCTGCTCCAGCTTTCCTCTGAAAATGTCCACTTTCTTATCTCTACGTTTCTCTCCTCTTCCTCCATCGTTAACTTTCCGTCCCTCTTTCTTTCTCGACTCATTTGGTTTTTTACCTTCTTCTACTTTCCTCCTCTCAGTCCCAATATTTCCTTCCTCTTTCTTTCCCAAACTGGTTCCAACAAAACCTCTTTCCCTGTCTGTCTTCCTCCCACACACAGCGTCTTAGCTTTTAGGAACATTTCTGCATCTTTAAGTGTAATTTTTGCAACTTATGGGTCATTTTTGCAATTTTTTAGAATAATTTTTGCAACTTTTGGATCATTTATGTATATTTTAGTGTCATTTTTGCATCTTTAAGTGTCATTTTTCCAAGTTTTGTGTCATTTTTATGTCTTTTAGTGTCATTTTTGCAACTTTTAGTTCCATTTTTGCAACTTTCTGTGTCATTTTTGCAACTTTTGGGTCATTTTTGCATTTTTTTGTATAATTTTTGCATCTTTTGGTTCACTTTTGCATATTATTTGTCGTTTTTGTGTCTTTCAGTGTCATTTTTGCATCTTTTTGTGTCATTTTTGCAACTTTTAGTGAAATTTTTGAATCTTTTCGTGTCATTTTTGAGTCTTTTCGTATCATTTTTGAAACTTTTTGTGTCATTTTTGCAAGTTTTAGTTTCATTTTTCTTCTCCTTGGCTGTTGTTCTTCACGTTCTTTTCAGTGTTTTTTTTTTCACAGGTTGGATCCCATGTGTCCATCGGTAACTAAATAACCTTAAAAAAACCTCCAACCTGCTCTGGGAACAAGTGCAGAAGTAGCTGAACCCATACGACCAAAGTGACATTTCTCCTCCCTTCCATCCCCTACCATCTCCTTTCACCTCCTTCCATCTCCTCCCTTCCATCTCCTACCATCTCCTTTCACCTCCTTCCATCTCCTTCCATCTCCTTCCATCTCCTTCCATCTTCTTCCATCTTCTTCCATCTCCTTCTATCTCCTTCCATCCCCTACCATCTCCTTTCACCTCCTTCCATCTCCTACCATCTCCTTCCCTTCCATCTCCTTCCATCTCCTTCCATCTCCTTTCACCTCCTTCCATCTCCTTCCATCTCCTTCCATCTCCTTCCATCTCCTTCCATCTCCTCCCTTCCATCTTCTTCCATCTCCTTCCACCTGCTTCCATCTCCTTCCATCTCCTCCCTTCCATCTCCTTCCACCTGCTTCCATCTCCTTCCATCTCCTCCCTTCCATCTCCTTCCATCTCCTTCCAGCTCCTTCTATCTCCTTCCATCTCCTTCCATCTCCTCCCTTCCATCTCCTTCCATCTCCTTCCAGCTCCTTCCATCTCCTTCCATCTCCTTCCATCTCCTTTCACCTCCTTCCATCTCCTTCCATCTCCTTCCATCTCCTCCCTTCCATCTCCTTCCAGCTCCTTCCATCTCCTACCAGGTCCTTCCATCTCCTCCCTTCCATCTTCTTCCATCTCCTTCCAGCTCCTCCCTTCCATCTCCTTCCACCTCCTTCCAGCTCCTTCCATCTCCTTCCACCTCCTTCCATCTTCTTCCATCTTCTTCTATCTCCTTCCATCTCCTTCCATCTCCTTCCAGCTCCTTCCATCTCCTTCCACCTCCTTCCATCTCCTTCCATCTCCTTCCAGCTCCTTCTATCTCCTTCCATCTCCTTCCATCTCCTACCAGGTCCTTCCATCTCCTCCCTTCCATCTTCTTCCATCTCCTTCCACCTCCTTCCATCTTCTTCCATCTTCTTCCAGCTCCTTCCATCTCCTTCCATCTCCTTCCATCTCCTTCCATCTCCTTCCATCTCCTACCATCTAGCCCTTTCTTGTCCTGGTGCTGTGTTTTCTCCCAGCATGCTCTTTGATCCGTCAGAGCTGGAGGAATCATAGCGAATGGACAATGCAGAGCTCTGGTCTCAGTGCTTGGCTTGGAGCTGAGGGCTGAGAAGCCACCGGTCTGTTATTAGTGTGAGAATCTGGAATGTGAGGGCAACAGTCTGAGACCCCGAGACTTAAACGATTCCACTTCCAGGACCGGCTGAACGCTTCCATCAGCACGAGTTCTGCACAATTTAGATCCAACCGTTTGAAACACCAGCTTTGTTCTGACTTAATATTCTGCTTAGAGCTACTCTGCTCTAGATTTACTGCTTGAACATCACTAGCAGCAGATATTTGGAAAGTTGTTTGTCTTCTTTTGCTCTTATTGCAAAGTATCTGAGTTTAACCAGCTTCTTTTTGTGTCATTTTTGCTTCTTTTTGTGTCATTTTTGCTTCTTTTTGTGTCATTTTTGCTTCTTTAAGTGTCATTTTTGCATCTTTTAGTGTCATTTTTGTGTCTTTTACAGTAATTTTTGCATCTTTTTGTCTCATTGTTGCTTCTTTAAGTGTAAAAAGTGCATCTGTTGGGTCATTCTTGCTTTTTATATTATCATTTTTGCATTTTTTAGTGTCATCTCTGCATCTTTTAGTGTCATTTTTACAACTTTTGGGTAATTTTTGCATCTTTTAGTTTCACTTTTGCATATTTTAATTTTATTTTTGCAACTCTTGCATCCTTTTTGTTTCTTTTAGTGTAATTTTGTTAACATGAGACGACTGAAACCTTTTTAATAAATGTCTCACTGCATCCACACACTTTCTACACTGACCAAAGCGGTGAAATAACACACGTGGAGTTATTTCTAAACTAAAATATGTTTCAGATTCCTGAAAGTGGCCACGTTTGGCTTTGCACACTCTCCAGCGGCTCCATGAAGCCTGGAGCTTCTCCAGGCAGATTTTCCCACATGTGCTGAGCACTCGTTGGCAGCTCTTCCTTCCCTCTGAGGTCCAGTTCATCCACAAAACCTCCTCAGCTGCGTCTCCGTCTCCTGCCAACACTTGATGCTGTAATCCGAGGCGCTGCTAATTAGCCGCTAGCTCTTATCCACTCCAGCGTTTGATGTTTTTTAGCTTTTCCCAGACTGGCTGACCTTCAGCTCCGTTTTTAGTAGCTGATTATTTGCTGTTTGCCAGAACTACTGCAGAACAACACAACTAATAGTCTTCAGGAAGGTTGAAGCTGCTTAATGTTTGGAAAACTCTGCAGAGCTGTCATCGATGTAAACAGTAGCTAATATGATCTGAAATGTGAAACATGCTGTGCTGTTTCAGGGTTATTTCATGGCTTCAGTAGACCGTGTCTCGTACTAACGGCGTCCATATGACAGATGAAATCACAGTTTAACATATAAACTGCTACGATCAGGGATGATGCTAACATTCTGCTTGTCCTGTTCACACATTTTGTAACGGAAGTGTTGTTTTCTTGGAGGATGCAAGTTTCTGGGTGTGCAATCTGTGCATGTTTTGGTGTCTTTTTTGCATCTTTTAGTGTCATTTTGGAAACTTTTAGTTTCTTTTTTGTATTTTTCAGTGTCATTTTTCCATGTTTTAGTGTCATTTTTGCATCTTTTGGGTCATTTTTTCCATCTTTTAATGACATTTTGGCAATTTTTAGTTAAATTTTTGCAACTTTCAGTGTAATTTTTGGATCTTTCAGTGTCATTTTTGCACATTTTTATGTAATTTTTGGGTCTTTCAGTGTCATTTTTGAAACTTTTCCCACATTTTTGGATCTTTCAGCATCATTTTTGCAACTTCTAGTGTCATTTTTGCCTCTTTGTCAGTTTTGCACATTTTTGTGTAATTTTTGCATCTTTCAGCATCATTTTTGTGTCTTTCAGCATCATTTTTGCAACTTTTAGTGTCATTTTTACACATTTTTGTGTAATTGTGTCTTTTCATGCCATTTTTGCAACTTTTGCCACATTTTTTGCATCTTTCAGCATCCTTTTTGCAACTTTTAGTGTCATTTTTGAACATTTTTGTGTCATTTTGACACTCTTTTGAATAACAAGCTAATGCTACTCGAGAAGCATTAGCTTGTTACCTAGGAGACGAAGAGGCAGCACAGTTTACGTCCAGAAAAGGCATCAATCTGTGCAGCAAGAAGTCATATCTGCACCAAGAACGACTGAAACTGGATATTTCTGACAGCTGCAACCAAAAACGTCTCCTTGATGTTAAACCTTAGCGCTAACTGTTTCCTCGTTCCTTCGGTTCCCAGAGGAGAACCAATCAGAGCACACTGATGAAAGCTGCAGAAAACAACGAAGCTAAAGTGTGACCTTGTGTTCTTTCATCATCATCATCATCATCATCATGGATCTGGTTTAAAGCAGGAGGCCTTGAAGAGGTACTGCAGTAATAAGACCCCAGAGGGAAACGACTCGTCTACAGACACGAGGAAGTCTTCAGGAAAGTTCACCAACTGTTCCTCAGCTGATTCAGCCTCTCTGACGTGTTGTACGAACATTTGCTTCAACTCCTCTCAAGCAGCAGTTCTCATTAACGTGCCAAAGACATCAAGAAGAGTCCAAACACTGAGAAACGTCTATAGAACCTCCAGGGAACCATTGCTGAAGCTGGTCCAGAGTTTGATTCTGTATCTTTATGTCTCACACCTGTTTTCTGTCAAACAGAAATGCATTTTCCCCCCAAAATAAGACACAGCACCGGCCAACGTACGTACATTTTCTGCATAATTTCACGTCCAACCGTTTGAAACACCAGCTTTGCTCTGACTCAGCATCCTGCTTAGAAATGTTCTGCTCTAGATTTACTGCAGTCCTACTTGAACATCACTCCAGCAGCACATATTTGGGAAGTTGTTCGTCGTCTTTTGCTCTTATTGCAAAGCATCTGAATTAAACCAGCTTCAGAAGCATCCTTGTATCAGAATTACTGGATTTCAGCAACATGCCATCCTTAGTGGACTCCATGTTCCCATGGAAACGACTGAACTGAAGAATTTAACACGTCCAACCTAGTGTCATTTCTGCATCTTTTAGTGTCATTATTGCATCTTTCAGTGTTATTTTTTCATCTTTTAGTGTCATTATTGCAACTTTTGGATACATTTTGCATCTTTTCGTGTCATTTTTGTGTCTTTCAGTGTCATTTTTGCAACTTTTTGAGTCATTTTTACATCTTTTAGTGTTGTTTTTTGCAATTTTTGGGTCACTTCTGTATTTTTAAGTCTCGTGTCTTTCAGTGTCATTCTTTCATGATTTAGTTTCCTCTTTGCATCATTTTTTGTAATTCTTTCAACTTTTAGTGTCATTTTTACATATTTTAGTGTCATTTTTGTGACGTTTGCATCAATTTTGGATCCTTTAGTGTCATTTTTGCACCTTTTGCCATCATTTATGCATCTTTTAGTGTCATTTTTGCAAATTTCAGTGACATTTTTGCAAATTTTAGTGTCACCTTTGCAACTTCTAGTCTCATTTTTGCATATTTTTGTATATTCTTTGCAGCTTTTGGGTCATTTTTGCATCTTTTAATGTCATTCAGCAAATATTACGCTGACTGAAACCTTTTTAATATATGTCTCGCTGTCAGAAAATGCAGGTGCTCCTTCTCCTTTTGCTGCAGGACTTATTTTCCAGCAGCTTGGAGAGCTACCTGGCTCTGCCGTATAACTGCCGCTGAAATGCAGCCCACATGTCTAATGCCTCTTAATCATGACAAGGTGGACTTCATGAGAAAACCAGGCGGCTTCAAGGCCACAGCTCAGCAAAAACAACACCTGTGGGTGAAACTCTCACATCCGGGGACTTAGGAGGCCAATATCTTCTGTATTTGAGGCTAACAAAAGCATTTCTTTTGTCTCTCGTTCCCACACTTTTTATTTGACCCCAGAAGGACATAAAGGGGTTTCTGTCCGTTCATTTTCATCCAAGCAGCTGAGAGGGAGGCTGCAGATATCTCTGTCCCAGCGGTGGAGCTTTTATGGCCGGGTGGGACGCAATTCCCTGTTATGGATCCGAGGGTCCCGACATGAAGCCGTGCAGATGGAAAACATGAGCAGGAATGTCCACATGTAGCTTTGCTCTGAGCGTTTCCAGGTACATGCTCAAGGCAAAAGCATCTTTCAGTGTCATCTGTGCAACTTCTGGGTCATTTTCACATCTTTTTGTGTAATTTTTAAATCTTTTAGTGTCATTTTTGCAACTTTTGGATCATTTTTGCATCTTTTAGTGTCATTTTTGCAACTTTTTGTGTGATTTTTGCATCTTTCAGTGTAATTTTTGCATCTTTTTGAGTCATTTTTGCATCTTTCAGTGTAATTTTTGCATCTTTTTGAGTCATTTTTGCATCTTTCAGTGTAATTTTTGCACCTTCTTACATTTTTGTGTCTTTTTGTCATTATTGCAACTTTTGGGTCATTTTTGCTCCTTTAAGTGTCATTTTTGCATCTTTTAGAGTAATTTTTGCAACTTTTGGGTCATTTTTCATCTATCAGCATAATTTAGGCAACTTCTGGGTAATTTCTACTTCTTTTCGTGTCATTTCCATATTTTTAGGTGTCATATTTGCTCTTTTATGTGTCATTTTTGCAACTTTGGATAATTTTTTGCATTTTTTTGTGTAATTTTTGCATCTTTCAGTGTCATTTTTGGTCCTGTAAGTGTCATTTTTGAACGTTTTTGTGTCATTACTGAATTTTTGGTGCTGTTTTTGTCTCTTTGTGTCATTCTGTGTTATACAGCCCATGAGACATTTCTGAGTTCTCTCCTTCTTCATGGTTGTTCTGTTTCCATGGAGCTGCAGGACTTTAGATTGCAGTGAAAAATGAACCACAGTGAGGATAAAGTTGACAGGAGCAAATAAAAAACAGCCAGAAACTGCTTAGGATTGAGAAGGTTGAGAAAAATAACTTGACACTTTGGTAAATGCGCTTCACTTTCCCACCCATCCGCCCATCTTTATCTGCCTGCCGAGCAAAACAAGCGGCGAAAGCATGAAAATAAACGCGAGTAAATAAACAAGGCAGGAAGACAGGAGTCGGGATGAGATGAACAATGGAAAGAAGTCCTCCTGTGAACCAACCGACACCACACAGCTTTATTACAGATCTGTGGTCTGTCATTCATCCTGCAGATAACCAGCCGCTCCTCCTGCTTCTATATTTGCTGCAGCCTCAGAAAGGCTTCGACGTCCTCCAGAGAGCTGCTGCTTTAGGGGCTTCTCATTCTGCAGCTCACCACAGCTCACAAACAAGACGCCTCTGTGGTCTTTATTGTCTTCCGGGGACTTTGTTTTTGTCCATAATCTCCTGACGAGGTGAATTTAAGTAGCTGACGAGCTACAAAACAAAGACACACGAAGAACAACTCCCATTAGTCACAGGAAAACATCTGGTGGATCCGATGGGAGCCAAAGTTTGTGTTGTACTTGGAGAAGATCTGCATCAGCTGACTCATGTTTGTGAATAAACTGTCACTTCCTCCCAGGATTTCTAGATATTTCTTCAATCTCCAGCTTTGCATCAACATTTAATCAATGTGAAATGCTTCAATAGATTTCCTGGGGTGTTTTTTGGTTCATCATGTACCGACGAGGTGAATTTAAGTCACTGACGAGCTCCAAAACAAAGACACATGAAGGAAAAACTCCCATTAGTCACATCTGGAGGATCCAAGTGGGACCAAATTCTGGTTAAAAGGAGAAGATCTGCATCAGAGAGCTTTTGATTTGTGATTTCCTCCCAGAATTTCTAGATATTTCTTTCATCTCCAGCTTTGCATCAACATTTAATCAATGTGAAACGCTTCATGAGACTTTTTAGAGTTTTTTTGGTCCATTATTTACAGAGGAAGTGAATTTAAGACGCTGACGATCTACAAAACAAAGACACACAAAGAACAAACCTAATCCATCTGGTGGATCCAGTGGGAACCATAGTCGTAGTTAAAAAGTTTAAAGTTTGAAAGTACACTGAACAAAAATATAAACACAACACTTTTATTTTTGCTTCCATTTTTAATGAGCTGAACTCAAAGATCTTAGACTTTTTCTATGAACACAAAAGCTGTATTTCTGTCAGAACCATCAGTGTCTGGTGTGACCATCGTTTGCCTCAACACATCTCCTTTCATGAAGTCGATCAGGCTGCTGATGGAAGGATGTTGGTTCACTGGATGGTGGCAGGAAGTGGAACACGCTGTCGTATACGCCGATCCAGAGCATCCCAAACACGCTCAATGTCTGGTGAGTATAGTAGCCATTGGTGGGAATATTTGGATCTCAAAATAAGTATTCGGACACCACTGTAACAAATTAATATTCGGACATCCGGATATTCGTGTCCAGCCCTCATGGAAACCTCTGTGAGGACAACGAGCAGCAGATGAGCTTCGGTTTCTGACGGTTTGTGCAGAAGTTCTCTGGTTACGTAAACCGGTTGTTGCAGCAACGGTCCGGGCGGCTGCTCTCAGATGATCTTGGAGGTGAAGATGCTGGATGTGGAGGTCCTGGGCTGCTGTGAGGCTGGTTGGATGCGCTGCTACATTCCCTGAAACGCCTTTGGAGACGGTTCATGGTAGAGAAACGAACATTCAGTTCACAGGCAGCAGCTCTGGTGGACCTTCCTGCAGTCAGCATGCCGACTAGAAGCTCCCTCAGATCCTGAGACGTCTGAGGCATCGTGCTGTGATAGAACTGTACATTCTAGAATGACCTTTTAGTGTGGCCAGCCTGAGGCACACCTGTGAGGAGGATGGATTACCTCAAAGAAGAAGACCTCACTAACAGATGTAGACACATTTTTGAACAATATTTGGGAGAAACAGACCTTTTGGGTCATTTTTGCAACTTTTGTGACATTTCTGCATCTTTTGGGTGATTGTATTTGAGAGAAACAGACCTTTTGTGTGAATAGAAAAAGTCTTAGATCTTTGAGTTCAGCTCATGAAAAATGGAAGCAAAAACAAAAGTGTTGTGTTTATATTGTCATTTTTGTATCTTTAAGTGTATTTTGCATATTTTGGGTCATTTTTGCATATTTTAGTGTCATTTCTACATCTCTGAGTGTGATTTTTGCAACTTTTGGGTAATTTTTGAATCTTTTAGTGTCATTTTTGCATGTTTTTGGTGTCATTTTAGCATATTTTAGTGTCATTTTAGCATGTTTTAGTATGATTTTGCATCTTTAGTGTACTTTTTGCAACTTTTAAGTCATTTTTGCATCATTTTTGCATCTTTCAGTGTCATTTTTGCACTGTTTGGGTCATTTTTGCATCTTTGTGGGTGATTGTATTTGAGAGAAACAGACCTTCTGTGTGAATAGAAAAAGTCTTAGATCTTTGAGTTCAGTTCATGAAAAAATGGAAGCAAAAACAAAAGTGTTTCTATTTTTGTTCGGTGTATGCAGCAAAAATTCACTATTTTTGCTTGAAAAGTGCCTGAAACGATTCATCAGTTCTCAAAACAGTTGCACTAAACATGAAGCTATCGCTAGCAGCTGGTTAGCTTATCCTAGCTTCCATTTAGAAAGTGTTCTACCTCCCTGGTATCACCACAATCTGCTGCTGACTCACATCCTGTCGATATTTCAGATTCCTGGTAGCAGATAAACCCAAACTGTTACACTGAGGATGGACCAAACCCACCGGACAATTAGTGAGGCTTATGGACACGAACACACACACACACACACACACACACACACACACACACACACACACACACACACACACACACACACACACACACACACACACACACACACACACACACACACACACACACACACACACACACACACACACACACACACACACTCTCTAAAGTCTAAACACACGGGTCTATCTCAGTGAATAAGAGGCGACTCCTCCATGGACAGTCATGTTCTCCAGTTGTCCTGATGACTCACATCCACGTTCTCCAGTCTGGGTTCCAGGCCGTAAATGCTACTGGAGACATGGAGATCCCCCTAAACGACCGAACGAAACATCAGGACGCCTGCTTCCAGTAAACGGCTGGAAAAGAGACGTTTTGGCCTGAAGAGTATTAAGCTGCAACAGCTCTGAGTGACACGTTCCCATGGCGACCAGCTGGACAGGAAGTCTGCAACATAACAGGGATGTTGGGAACATTTACTCTGCCGTTCCATGTCCTCATCGCTTCCTGTCTGTTGAGGTCATTTGTGTTAATGCAAAGATAAAAATGTCGTTTTTCTATTTTACACTGTCATTTTTACAACTTTAGAGTCATTTTTACATTTTTAAGTGTCATTTTTGCATCTTTCAGTATCATTTTTGTAACTTTTGGGTCATTTTTGTATCTTTTAGTGTCATTTTTGCAACTTTTGGGTCATTTTTGTATCTTTTGGAGTCATTTTTGCTTCTTTTAGTTTAATTTTTCATCTTTTCATGTCATTTTTTCATGCAATTTTCGCATCTTTTAGTGTCATTTTTGCAACTTTTGGGTCATTTTTGCATCTTTTAGTGTCTTTTTTGTAAATTTTGGGTCATTTTTGCAACCTTTGGGTCATTTTTGCATCTTTTAGTGTCATTTTTGCAACTTTTGGGTCATTTTGCACATTTTTGTTACATTTTTGTATCTTTTTGTGCTATTTTTGCCTCTTTGTGTCATCCTAACTGTCTCCTACTACAGAAGACATCTCTGAGTTCTCTCTCCGTCTTCGTGGTTGTTCTATTTCCATGAGCTTCAGGACTTCGAAGTTAAACAGGAGGAAATACATGTTCCAACATCTTGCTTTTTCTTTCCTTAAATAAAAAATAAATGAAAGAACGGAGCGCCTTGGGAGCTCGGCGTCCCGATGAAAGGGTTTAATGTCAGAGAAACATGAGCCGGGTCGTGTTGTTCTTCCTCCCCCACTTCCTCTGCGTCTATCTGCCCTCCACTGAACGTCCTGCTCTTCTAAAACAGCAGCTCTTCCTCATGTTAAACACTTTCTGACATGTTCAGCGAGGAATCCCCACGGTCGGCAGGAGTCGTACCATCGTAACATCTGCAGGACGGTTTATCAGCTGTTTCCAGTCAGGATGATGGACTGGAGACTGTAGATCTGTTGGTCTACTCACTGAAGCACAGAGTCACGTTAATGGAGAGCGTTTGGTTTAGAAACGGGAAAGTTCAGCTGTGAATGTTCGTCTTTAATTTATTTGTTAATGGAAAATACACAATACAGTCACCTGTGGAGCGAATAAATCACTGTGGAGTCGACAGTTTTAGGTTAAATGATTAAAATGTTATGAGTTTATTATCAATATTTGAGTTTAAATGTCATTTTTGCATCTTTCAGTGTCACTTTTGTGTCTTTTAGTGTCATTTTTGCAACTCATGGGTCATTTTTTCATCTTTTAGTGTCATTTTGCAGGTTTTTGTGTCATTTTTTATCTTTTCATGCTATTTTTTAAAATCTCTTTTAAAGTTTACTAAGAATGCTGACTTTACTCTGATTTACTGGTTTCAGAAAAAGAACAACAAGCAGCTGTACTACTTCACTGGATTCTATTTGTATAGAAACATTGTAGTTTTGAGGTGTATAACAGCAGTAGGGTAACTTAGCTTAGATTTCTTCTTTGTTTTTATTTGTTCAGTTCTGGTAGACGCCTTAAAATGTTGAACAAACTAGAAAACATGTCAAAGTAAAGTAGCTTTTTGAATGCACAGAGAAGAAACGCCAGTAAAAGTCTACATATAACAGTAACACTTGTCAAAAACAGTAGATGACTTCATGAACTGATCCAGCTTGGGTGATTTCCTATCAGTCTAAGAGCTGAACAGTCTGTCCAGAGTATTTCCCTGACCAGAGGAAATGCCTCTTCTTGCCTAATTAGAGCGACGGACCGCTCAACTGGTCACAGGCTGCATTTCACTCATTTTAATCCGTCCCTTCCTACTCCTGTTCCCCCCTTTCTGTTCCCCGTGGACTAAATTTTCCACTTGGGATCAAAGATAAAGGAGGAACTATTCTGCTTTCTGTTTGTCAAAGAGTCTCTGTGTTCCTTTTAATAGAACAGAGCTGAAGCAGCTGCAGAATGACGAAGGACGTTGAACAGAAAACAAACACATCGACTGTAGGCACAGAGTCACTCTTTCTGGGAAGTTTACGAGGAGTTTTCTGCTCCTTCCATAGAACCCGACCAAGTGGCAACGAGACGATTTGTCACCGTGGTTACGGCACATTTAAACAGAACATCTGCTGAGGACAGGATGGCCGGCAGATGTGCGTATAAACGCGGTAAACACGCTCATAGAGGCTCATATCGCATAACTTCCACATGTTTATCGTGTGCAGAGGAGGAAGCGCCTTGAACTGTTCTAATTTACAGTAACATGTTCAGATTTATCAGCTCCAGCTCCGTCCTCCTCCACAGAGAAGGTCAGATAAGAGCAGCCAGACGACTGCTCCCTTTATGTCAATGCAAAGCTGGAAACGTCCGTACTGCATCCTTTTCTGTCATTTTTGCATCTTTTCATTCAGATCCAGATGCAGATTTTGTGTAATGTTTGTGTCTTTAAGGGACATTTTTGGACATTTTGGTGTAATTTTTGCATCTTTTTGTGTCATTTTTGACATTTTTCGGTCGTTTTTGTGTCTTGTAGTGTCATTCTTGCAATTTTTAGGTAATTTTTGTGTCTGTTATTGACATTTTTGTGTCTTTTTTTTTACATCTCTTAGTGTCATTTTTGTTAATCAAACCTAAAAATGTCTTTACTGCATCTATCAGCATAATTTTTGTCTTTTAGTGTCATTATTGCACATTTTTGTGTCCTTTTTGCATCTTTCAGTGGCATTTTTGTGAAAGCAAAGCTAAAAATATCCTTATTGCATCTATTAGTGTAATTTTTGCATCTTTTTCTGTCATTTTTGCATATTGTAGTGTCTTTTTAGGCAATTTTTGTGTTTTTTACTGATACTTTTGGACATTTATGTGTAGTTTTTTTGCATCTTTCAGCGCCATTTTTGTTAATACAAAGCTAAAAATGTGCTTATTGCACCTTTTTCTGTCATTTTTGCAACTTTTTGGGGGAAGCACCTTGAACTGTTCTAATTTACAGTCACATGTTCAGATTTATCAGCTCCAGCTCCGTCCTCCTCCACATCTACGGTCAGATAAGAGCAGCCAGACCTCCACATCCAGCCTGATCCGACCGCTCCCTTCCTGGGCAGCAGCGATGGATATCAGCCTCCACACAACAACCTGCTCCTCCTTTCTGTCAATAATCTCAACCATAAATCAAGTTTATCTGCCGTTTCTGCAGACTAATTGGGGGAAAATAGGCCTGCAACATGTCTTCAGGACTGTAAACTGAAGATCGAAGACACTCGGGTTTGTCTTGAAAAGTTAAAAAAGAGGAATTCAAACTTGCAGAAAATCAACAAATGGGTCATTCCAGAACTGGAACTCATCAAATTTCAAATAAGCCACGTACAAAATACTAAAACATGCAGTTGTTGTGTAAATGTTCTTGTCCTGAGACTAAATCTAAAAAACTAGGAGAAAAGAATGTTTGAAAATATTCTAAAATACCAAATAAGTCTGGAGTTCCCCCTAAAATGTCATTTTTCTCTTGTCCCGCCCCCCTGATGACCAAATTGAATCTCAAATAAAACAGTTAAAATGAAATTTAAATCTAATTTTTCTGGTATTATTTTTTTCATTGATGTCTTGTAATTGTGGGAACATTTTTTGAATCAACATAATATTTTAGATAATAATTATTATGGATGGAACGTGTTTCCCACAGCAACCCTGTTAGCATAACCTTTTAGCTGGTGGAAGAAGAAGAAAACAGTGAATCACATGACATAACATTGTCAGCCTTGATTGAACGTCTCACTCTACCTCATATTATCAGGATCAGACTAATTCTTTGGACTGTTTTCCATCAGTCAGTTTGTCCTCTTGGTCAGCAGTAACAGCAGCTAAATATCTAGCTTCTACTGCTGAGAAAAAGCTAACATTAGCATGGATTAGCAACCCTGTTACTGTGATTAGAGTAGGGTTAGCAAACAACACAGAAAACATGGAATAAAAATGCTACCATTGATGTGGAAGCTGAGCCAATCAATACCTATTATTGATGAATATGGAGCAGAAAACTGTAAAAGAGAAGGTTAATTTTTCAAACATTTTGAAGCCAAAATGTCCTCCAATTGTGGAATGATCCAAATATTATAAATATTATATTATGAACTGATTTATTGTAGTTCTGGTTGGCTTCTTCAAAAAGTCCAAAATCCTTAAAATACTGAAAATATTCCGCAAAGATTCACTATTTTTGCTTGAAAAGTGACTAAAACGATTCATCAGTTCTCAGAATAGTTGCACTAAAAATCAAGCTATAGCTAGCTGCTGGTTAGCTTGTCGTAGCTTTGCTTCTAAAAGAATGGAGATAATAAAAACAGCTTCTTGCTTTGATCTAGAAGTAACTAAACACACCAACCAGTAGTTCCAAAGCTAAATACTTCACATATATCTAATTAGTTTGATTGATTTAAAACTAAAGTGTTAAAAAGATGAGCTCAGGATTCACATTTGGAGTCGGCCTGCTAGCTGAGTTTAGCATTGTTTTGTTTTGACGCTAAGCTAGGCTAAGCTAACCAGTTGTAGCTTCATGTGCAATGTTTTTATTTTCATTTCTCAGGTACAATATTTCACTTTCATGTCCAACTTTGTCAATGTAATGGGCAATATTTCATTCTAATTTCATTTTCAGGTGCAATATTTTATTTTTATTTAATTGTAAGGTGCAATATTTCATTTTTATTTAACTTTTTATGTGCAATACTTCATTTTCTGGTGCAATATTTCATTTTTAGTTTAATTTCAGGTGCTATATTTCATTTTTATTTCATTTTCAGGTGCTATATTTCATTTTAATTTTAATTTTCTTTTGTCAAGATTTCACTTTTGTTTCATTTTCAGGTGCAATACTTCATTTTTATTTCATTTTCAGGGGCAACATTTCATTTTTTTATGTGAAATATTTCATTTTTATTTCATTTTCAGGTGCAATATTTCATTTTTATTTCTTTTTCAGAGGCAGCATTTCATTTTTTATGTGAAATATTTCATTTTTATTTCATTTTCAGGTGCAATATTCCATTTTTTCTTTGATTTTATTTCATTTTCAATTGCAATATTTCATTTTCAGGTGCAATATTTAATTTTGACTTCATTTTCCAGGTGCAATATTTCATTTTTATTTTCGGGTGCAATATTTCCCATTTATTTCTGCAATATTTCATTTTAATTTCATTTTCCACATGCAATATTTCATTTTTATTGTATGGTGCAAAATTTTCATATTTAGGTGCAACATTTTTTTTTTTTCAATTTCCAGGTGCAATATTTCACTTTTATTTCATTTTTTCATGTGCAATATTTCACTTTTATTTCATTTTCAGGTGCA
This sequence comes from Amphiprion clarkii, assembly GCA_027123335.1. Lineage (NCBI taxonomy): Eukaryota > Metazoa > Chordata > Actinopteri > Pomacentridae > Amphiprion > Amphiprion clarkii. Next base: position 34,901,308 of record CM049574.1, read on the forward strand.
ATATTTCATTTTTATTTTATTTTCAGGTACAATATTTCATTATCATGTGTGATATTACTTATTATCTCAGTGTAATTGCCATCATTGCTCTTTACTGTTCTATTCCAGCCCTATTTTAGTTTACTTAATGTAATTGAGTATTGTAACGTGCCTAAATCTGTTTATTCACTGTATTTCTTCTGTTATGTCATTTGTTTCTTCTGAGTAACATCTGGCACAAGAATTTCCTCCAGGACTAATAAAGTTTTATCTTTTCTTATCTCATATTTCATAAAGAATCTCCCTGCTGGGATGTAAGTCGTATCAGAAGTTGTCCTGAAGATCCAGACTTCACTAGTTTTTAAATCTCTGAACTCATCCCGGAGGCTTCAGATGAAAGGCCGGAGGATGGAGGGATGCTGCAGGAATGAGGCTGGTGTTTGCCGCATGCCTTCGCCCTCGGCTTCCTCTCCTTCCACCCTCGTCTTCGTCGCTCCGTCCCTCTGTCTATTCATGAGACCGTCCCGCCATCAATGAGCCTTTCACGGAGCTCCTGCTCAGGAATGCAGCCGTCTTGGTAGCAGAAATCTCCTGACTTTCCGTCTTTTTTTTCTTTTTTTCCACACCTCGGATCGCTCATGACAACCAGATTAACGACACGGATCAGCGTTTCTGTGTTTCACAACAGAACACGGATCTCTAGCAGGATTACAGGCTCAGAATCAGGACTTAACCTGAAGTTAGAGGAGTCACTGCTTCACGCTGAACCTGCTCCAGAGCTAACGCTAACCTAGAGGTAATGCTAACCTAGAGCAAACGTCAACCCAGAGCTAACTCTAACCCAGAGCTAACACTAACCCAGAGCTAACACTAACCCAGAGCTAACACTAACCTAGAGCTAACGCTAACCTAAAGCTAATGCTAACCTAGAGCAAACGTCAACCCAGAGCTAACACTAACCCAGAGCTAACTCTAACCCAGAGCTAACACTAACCCAGAGCTAACACTAACCCAGAGCGAACTCCAGCCCAGAGCTAACGCTAACCTAGAGCTAACTCTAACCCAGAGCTAACACTAACCCAGAGCTAACTCTAACCCAGAGCTAACACTAACCCAGAGCTAACACTAACCCAGAGCGAACTCCAGCCCAGAGCTAACGCTAACCTAGAGCTAACTCTAACCCAGAGCTAACACTAACCCAGAGCTAACACTAACATAGAGCTAATGCTAACCCAGAGCTAACTCCAGCCCAGAGCTAACGCTAACCTAAAGCTAATGCTAACGTAGAGCAAATGTCAACCCAGAGCTAACGTCAACCCAGCGCTAACGCTAACCCAGAGCTAACACTAACCCAGAGCTAATGCTAACCCAGAGCTAACACTAACCCAGAGCTAACTCTAACCCAGAGCTAACGCTAACCCAGAGCTAACTCCAACCGAGAGCTAACTCTAGCCCAGAGCTAACACTAACCCAGAGCTAACGCTAACCTAAAGCTAATGCTAACCTAGAGCGAACGTCAACCCAGAGCTAACGTCAACCCAGAGCTAACGTCAACCCAGAGCTAGCGTTAACCCAGAGCTAATGTTAACCCAGAGCGAATGCTAACCCAGAGCTAACTCCAGCCCAGAGCTAACGCTAACCCAGAGCGAATGCTAACCCAGAGCTAACACTAATCCAGAGCTAACTATATATAGATAGATAGATACTTTGGCTAGGATGCAGGGGGCCACTGATTTTTCTGATTTCTTAGTTCATGGGCCGCCGATACATGGAGTCTCTTGTTGTTTTGTGTCTCTTTGCAGCATTTTATTTTGTACTTGTGTTCATTTTGCATCTCTTTGTGGTTGATTTGTGGCTCATTTTTGTTATATCTTGTCATTTTAGCTTCAGTTAGCTTCAGAGCTGCAGTTTAATCTTCACAGACCAGAACTTAAACATGGATTTACCAGCTTGTATCTTTCTAGCATCCAGATCAGAGGAATATAGAAACCACTTTAAATAAAGTAAATCAGGTATTTTATTATTATTTGTTTTCAGTTCAATTAAAAAAAAAATTACTTTGGATGGAATAAAGTCCGATTTAGAGGAGACAGAAAGGCCCCAGACTAAAAAGAAACTTAAATTATATTTGTGATTTTATCATTAGATATAAATATATATAGTATTGTACTGTATAGTCAAGTTGTATTAAGTTAATGTATTATTGGGTTCGTGGAACTGATGTTTTCTTTCATGAGGTTTACAGTTTTAATGATCTGATATAGTTTTATGCTTTATAGTTGTAATATTTGACTTTTATTCAAGTGTCTTTCTCTTTTTTCTTTATATTTAAGTTACCACCTCCACAGTTGCCTTACTGTCTTAAACATTTAGCAGCTCTACGTTTAAATAACTGTTTCTCTGATCACATTTATTGTTCGAGTGCTTCGACCTCGTTCCATAAAACAACCTTCAGGTCATTGACTTCATTCAGAGGAGCTCCAGGATTCAGGTTTCCATTCAAATTTTCACTACATTTACAAAAAAAACAGATCATTAATACAAGTTTCCATCCTCCACTGTTCAGCAGAGCCGCAAAATAAAGACTATTTTTATGAATTCTGGCTGAAGTTGAATTATTTAAATGACTAGTTTGACCAAAAGAATCAGTTTTTTCTTTTAAATCACTTTTTTTAATCTCTTAATTGATATTTGTTTGATTTTATTGTTCATTTTATTCTCTTTTACTCTTTATTTATTGACTTATTTGATCTATTTACTATAAGTAATATTATCTTTGTCTTGTTTTAATGGTTTTACTCCTTGTTTTCTTTTTATTCCACTAGTTCTATTTCCTTTACTTGGAAGTTTCATTTTATTACTTTATCTAGTGCTGTTGTATAGATTTATTTTGAAAATATTTTACCATCTTTAACTCTATTTCTACACTTTTGCCGCTCTGGTCTTTCTTAGTTTCCTTCTTTTCTTTTTGTCCTGCCTGTGAAACACTTGATAAAGTCTGTTGTTTTAAAAAGGTTTCATATGTAAAAGAAGAGTTATTATCATAAACTCTCAAAATACCCCCAATATTCTGCCAAATTTCCCTATTTTGGCTTGAAAAGTGACTAAAACGGTTCATTACTGCTTAATATAGCTGAAAATAGTTGAAATAAGCAGTTAGTTGAATTAATTCTCATCCATCAAACTGCTGCGGAGGAACAGAGAGAAACTCAACATTAAATATTAAAAGACTCGGAGCTCAAACCACAAAGAAATCCAAGAGAAAACTGAGGATCTGAGGAACATTAAAGGTTCCTGGTTCCAGATCATCAGTGACCAATCAGCTGCAGGCTTCACGGACGTCATCATTTACTCCCAGTGTGTTTTGTTTTTTTTTCATAAATACGTCGACTTTTCCATCTCATCAAAAGCCAAAAAAAACCCAAAGATTCTGCAGTTCTTACCTTCGCCTCGCATTTCCTGTGAGTGGCAGTTTTACAAACTGGATGAAGGAGAAAACAGAGAGAAAAGTCCAGTTATTCAGATTAACATGCAAATTAATGGTTTACACACAACTCAGAGTATCATTCTGCTGTTTTAATGTGTGATTAAACTCTTTATCTCCTTCCATAAAGCAGGATTTATATCAAAATTGAAAAGAAAACCAACATTGCTGAACAACATCTGCAGGTAGCGACATGGAAAATGTTCAAAGACAAACACGAGCCATTAGTTTGTGTTATCAATGAAACTTCAGCCGTCGCTCACCTCTGCAGAACGAACCCACGCTGTCGACGTTCTGCCGACAGACGCTGCACTGACGTTTCTTTTTGAAAGTCTTCTCCTTGAAGACGTGAGGTTCCCCCTTCCCAGCCTGAAGACACAAAAACACAAAAACAATACAGAGTCAGAGAGACGAACCAGACGATCAGTTTCCAAGACAAGCAAGAAAAGCCGATACAAAGCAGTGAGATAAAGCTTGAATGTTGTTTTGCAGTCGTTTATAGACTTTAACTTCCTCCTTCCTTCCTTGCTGTTTATTTTTATTGTTGACATTTTATGGTGCATTTTTCAGTTCAGTACTTTTTAAATTATCGCATATTTCACACTTTATTTTGTATTTTCTGCACAGCATATTTCTCTTATATTTATACTCATTAACTCGACAAGAAGGTGGAGCAGCGATGAAGTTATGTGACGATCAGTGTCTGTCTGTCTGTCTGTCTGTCTGTCTGTCTGTCTGTCTGTCTGTCTGTCTGTCTGTCTGTCTGTCTGTCTGTCTGTCTGTCTGTCTGTCTGTCTGTCTGTCTGTCTGTCTGTCAGCAACATTACTCAAAAACAGACTAATGGATTTGGATGAACTTTTCAGGGAAGGTCAGAAATGACACAAGGACCAAGCGATTAGATTTTGGCAGTGATGAGGCTTATAGTCTGGATCTATGGATTAGTTAAAGGTTTCTGTATCATTGCCAGATAGCGGCACAGCGTCACTGTAACCATAGTAAGTAAAATTTATTTATACAGCATCTTGTACAGATATAAAACCACAAGGTGCTTTACAACCATAGTAGAACAAGCATAAAAACAAAAACAATACTGCTAAAGGCAGTAAACTGTTATAACGGGAGCAGGAGCTAAAATAAAGTGCATCGAAACAATAAATAAAATAGAGCAGTTATGGAATAAACACGTTTTCAGCTGCCTCATAAAAGCTCCACAGGAGTCGACGGATCTCAGATGCAGAGGAAGAACATTCCACAGTTCTAGTGCGAGAGCTTGGAAAGGACAGTAACCAGGAGTTCTATACTTGGTTAGAAGGACAACAACTCATTTTTGCTGACCTGACTCGGGGCGTCACTGTAACCATGACAACAAGTGAACACTACATCAGCTGCCTGCTGATGATCACATGATTGTGATTCCACTACAAATCCACTGCTGTGGACTTATCAGGACTGATCCATCAGAAATGATACAAGGAACCACTGATTAAACTGTGGGCTGTTTCTGAGTCTCGCTACATATTTAGTTCATGCATGTAGCAAACCCCAGCCAGACGATGGTGAAGCTCCTGATGTTTCACAAAGCCTTTATTTACGTTCAGCCATCAGCCTTATTTTGAACACAGATTCCCTCCTTCCTTCACAGTAAGAGCTTCTCCCAGCTAGGAGCTTCACATCCAATGAGCCGTTCTCCGTCCAGCTTTACGTGAATTTTCAGACTATTCGTCTTCGTCATGTCAAGAAACCGCTTCTTAGATAAACACTTCCGGTGCCGCTGGAATGGTGCCAAAATAAAAGCCCGTACCATTAAAAATACGCCTTCAAAATAAAAGCATGGAGGGAACGGTTATTTTAACACTAGCAAAACAAAGGCTTGCCAAAAGTGATGAACTGATCAACAGACCTTTATAAGAGAAATTTACATGCAATTCGGTATAAAAACACAACGTACACATGCTTCTGCTCAGCACAAAGTCTTTTTTATTACTGATTTCATCCGTAGGAAATGATACGTCGACTGAGCAGCCTTGGTGGAGTACTGCACTCTCTCAGGGCTTTTCTAGTTTCTACTGTGGTGGGGTCACTTTACTCTTTCTGCTTCCTACTGCAACAACAGAACTTCCATTTTTGGATCAGTGAAGTATTTCTTTTGTACTATTGCAACAATACCAGTAACAGGAGTCTGTACTATGAAGAGGTTTCAACATATCCAGGTTATCTTTTAGTTATCAGATCTACAGTGACACGTTTCACAGTAAAGCGTTATGAACGCAGGTTCTCTGCTATCACATGCTGTTACAACATCACATTTAGTGTTTACTGGCTCCAAATATCATCTCTAAAAACTCGTATTAGTTTATCTCTAGTGAATAATCAGACTATGAGGCTTCAGTGTTTTCATCAGTTTCTGTTTTAGGATTATTTTGCTCTAAAAAAGGCAAACAGAATGAAGAAATCGCTTTAAAAAAAAAAAGCTCAGAGCTCCGCTGGATCTTCTACTGATGATGACATTTTTCCAGCAGAGCTGATTGGTCAGCAGGAGGAGCTTTAATGGCCGTTTAGCATAGGTTGCCATGGAGACGTACCACCGTCGTAGCACCAGAAACACAAAGTTAAACCCGACGTTTCCTCCAGAACCTCTAATCCTGCTCCAGTGTTTCTGTTTCCCTCCTTCTGCTGCTCAGAGGTTCTGGTTGTGTAACTGTCTTCCAGTAATAATCCTCCAGGTTCCCGCCCAGACCCCACTATAATCCTCACTGTGTGTCACTGTGTGTTACTGTGTGTATTACAGCAGTGTGTACATCAGTGTGTAGACATGTGAAAAAGAGGAAAATGTTTTGAACGGTTCCTTAAAGCAAAGAGAGGCCAAGAAAGTACAAGAAAACAACCATTTTTCTTTCTCATGTTCACGTCTTTGTGTGCGTCACTAGTGTGTACATCAGTGTGTGTTAGAGTGTGTGTAGACGTGAAAAAGAGTCAAGGTTTTGAACTGTTTTGATTCTAACAGACCAAGAAAGTACAAGAAAATGACCATTTTTCTTTCTCATGTTCGTGTGTACGTCTGTGTGAGTGTGTGCTATTAGTGTGTGTTAGTAGTGTGTACATCAGTGTGTGTACTAGAGTCTGTGTTAGTGTGTCAACATGAAAAAGAGCAAATGTTTTGAACTGTTTCAATTTATAAAAGTCAGCGAGGAAAAGACCAGAGAACAAGAAAACAGACCACTTCTCTTTCTCATGTTCATGTTTCTTTCTCATGTGTACGCCTGTGTGCGTTTGTGTGAGAGTGTGTTAGTGTGTGCATCAGTGTGTAGTAGTGTGTGTGTAGACATGTGAAAAAGAGCAAATGTTTTGAAGTGTTTTGGTTCTTAAAAGACAGCGAGGAAAAGACCACTTTTCTTTCTCATGTGGATGTGTGTGTGTGTTAGTAGTGTGTGTGTGTGTGTGTGTGTGTGTGTAGACATGAAAAAGAGGAAAATATCTTTTGAACTGATCCTTAAAGCAAACTGAGACCAAGAAAGTAGAAGAAAACGACCACTTTTCTTTCTCATGTTCATGAGTACGTGTGTGTGTGTTAGTAGTGTGTACATCAGTGTGTGTATTGTGTGTATGTGTGTTATAGATTGTGTGTGTCGGTCGTTCCCGCCCAGCGCCTCTTTGTTTCCCAACATGGGCTCAGCTTTGCCGTGACTCTTTGAACATGAGAACGTTAACGACCAGAGGAAGCTCTTCGTATGTTTAGTATGTTCTCATGCAGAAAGCAGGGGGAGGAAGCAGGAGGAACACGGAGGGATAATATGTGCAACGTCATGCTGAAGAGAGAGAAACTCACAGCCTGGAAGCGTCACAGGACAGAAAGTGTTTCTGTGTTCATGGTGAAGCTGAACGTCCAAACTGGAGGTTGTTAAATCATTAAACCGACGCATAGCGCTGGTTTAATCTGCTCTGTGTGCTTTCTCTCGCTGCTAACAAAGAAAAAGAGGCTGTTTGCACAATGTTTCCATGATGCTGCTGCTGTTCTCACCCCGTCCTGCTGGTGTTTGGACAGCTGCCTGCCGGGCATCGTGCTGCCAGCTGCTGCCTCCAGCTGCTGCCTCCAGCTGCTGCCTCCAGCTGCTGCCTGCAGCTGCATCCAGCTGCTGCATCCAGCTGCTGCATCCAGCTGCTGCATCCAGCTGCTGCATCCAGCTGCTGCCTCCAGCTGCTGCCTCCAGCTGCTGCCTGCAGCTGCATCCAGCTGCTGCATCCAGCTGCTGCATCCAGCTGCTGCATCCAGCTGCTGCCTCCAGCTGCTGCATCCAGCTGCTGCCTCCAGCTGCTGCATCCAGCTGCTGCATCCAGCTGCTGCATCCAGCTGCTGCCTCCAGCTGCTGCATCCAGCTGCTGCCTCCAGCTGCTGCATCCAGCTGCTGCATCCAGCTGCTGCCTCCAGCTGCTGCATCCAGCTGCTGCCTCCAGCTGCTGCATCCAGCTGCTGCATCCAGCTGCTGCATCTAGCTGCTGCCTCCAGCTGCTGCATCCAGCTGCTGCATCCAGCTGCTGCATCCAGCTGCTGCCTCCAGCTGCTGCCTCCAGCTGCTGCCTCCAGCTGCTGCATCCAGCTGCTGCCTCCAGCTGCTGCATCCAGCTGCTGCATCCAGCTGCTGCATCTAGCTGCTGCTCCAGCTGCTGCATCCAGCTGCTGCATCCAGCTGCTGCATCCAGCTGCTGCATCCAGCTGCTGCATCCAGCTGCTGCCTCCAGCTGCTGCATCCAGCAGTTGGACTGCAGGACGCTGGAGGTCGGAGCTGCTCAGGACCTCATGCCGCTTCTGTAATGTGGGAACGCAACGCTAGGCCTCACTGGTGGAGGTTAAACTGGGATTTTCTTCAAGTTCTGCTCGACTCGGCCGCTTCGTTCCTCACAATAACAAACTAAAATCCACAGAAACTGGCTTTAAGTCGTACATACACTCAGTCTGAACCCTCCTCACTCCAGTCTTACTGCTTTCCATAAAGTATGTTCAGTAGCTCTGCAGAAACATTTATACATGCAGAGGATCTTTTAAAGCTCTTTTCAGTCTGTAGTATGCAGTCGCTCTTTTCTATGATGACAGATGCAATAAACTAGTAAAAGCTTAAAAGCTGGGAAAGTTAAGTTGGGATTTTCTTCAAGTTCTGCTTGATTCGGCCGCTTCTTGTTCAGAAAAATCAGATAACAAATGTGCAAATCATGCTGGTAGAAGAAATAAGGTGTAAAATTGTGCTGATAGCAATAAATAAAGAGTACCACAAGTCTAAGTGAAGTATAAACAGAGACATAATTGGGTTAAGGTTGTGACATTTATTCCCTCTGACCAGGCTTTTAGTTTATTAAAACTCTTCTCCTGTCAGGGATCCGTCTATAGCATGAAACTGTGCGGTCACTCTGTGAAACGCGGCTTGTATCAGTTTGCATTCGTTGAGTTTAAAAAAGCAGCCAGTTACTGTCAGAGAAACCACAGTGGTGATGTGGTCTGAGAGATAAACACAGAGCCGAGGCTGGCAGCATTCCTCCTGTTTCAGACTCATCTAGAGTCCCTCCACAGCCCATCATGGTCACAACGGGATCCTCCAATCCGCTACCCAACGCTCTGTAAGGTGTCGCAAAAACGGACACGGATTTAAAATGTATCCCCAGTTCACGCTTCAATACATGGCTTCCCAATAAAGGTGCAAAATGCTGAGCAAAAACAGTGTATTTAAAAGAAAATATGCAAGAGTTAGTGTGCAAACTTTCTATGTCAAAAACTACATTATATATAGAAAAAAGTGTTGAAGAATCAAACGTAAATCTTCATTCAGACAAACCATGCAATGTAAACAGTAAGACGAGTGGAATTTCTTTGATTATTTGTTTTGCAAAAACGGAAAATCCTGGAACCAACTTGTACAGCATTTTTGTGCAGGTGTTACCAGTGCTGGGAAATATTCCTCTACTTGATATAGATAAACACATCCTGCAGTTCAACCTAGCTCTACCTAAAACTCACCCATGTTTTGTTGTGTTTTGGGTTGTAGTTGAGTCTCAGTGGCTTGAACAGTGCAGAATTATTTATTTTTCACAGATCTGATTAATGCAAAAGGTGTCTTCATGGCAAATTTCTAATGAGATGTGTATAACAAACTAACTTTTAAGTTCTGCACCTCTACACAAACAACAACTAAATTCAATTCAATAAAGTTCTGATGCCATAAATTATAAAAAGGAAAAAAAAAAACAAGTGTGAATTTTCTTTGATTATTGACTACTGGGGGAAAATGGTGGCCTTAATGAATATAGACAAACACTGTCTGCAGTTCAGCGTAGTTCTCAAAAAAGTCACAAAATTTTTGTCAGCTACTTAAGGAGTGAGAATTTATAGATTTTTTGGTAGAATCTAGTGAATGCAAATGGTTTCTTTATGGCAATTTCTTACCTAGACATGTATAACAAATTAATTTAAAGTCTTGCACCTCCATAGAAACAGTATAACCACAACTGGAAGAAGACAGAACTCAAATGTCTTTCAATACAGTTACGATACCATAAATCATAAAAAAATAAGCATGAATGTTCTTCGATTACTTTAACAAAACTTGTAAGGACCTGGATCCACTATGTTTAACAAGCAACAAGTATGATCAATACTGAGGAAAATAGTTGCTCTACTAAATATAGATGAACACGGCCTGCAGTTCAGCCTAGTTCTAGAAAAAGTCACCCACTTTTTATCCTGTTTTTGCATGTAGATGTTTTAAATGTAAGTATTAAGTCTTGATTAGACTCTGATGCACACTGATGCATAGTTTTTTCCAGCCACCTGTAATTTATAATCAATCTAACTGCATGAACATGGTTACAAAAAATAGTTGTAAACCTCAACTGTCTCAGTTGTGGATGTATAAGCTGTTTCTATCTGCATCATGGCTGCAATAAAACCCAATAAAATCCATTGAAATCCAATGACACCCCAATAAAACATCAATAAAACCCCATGAAACCCAGTAAAACCCAATAACACCCAACAAAACCCAACAAACCCCAGTAAAACTCAATAAAACCAAATGAAACCCAACAAACCCCAGTAAAACTCAATAAAACCAAATGAAACCCAATAAAACCCAGTGAAACTCAATAAAACCAAATGAAACCCAATAAAACCCAGTAAAACTTCAATAAAACCCAATGAGACCCTGTAAAAGTCAATAAAACCCAATAAAACCCAGTAAAACCCAATAAAACTCTGTAAAACTCAATAAAACCTCATGAAACCTATTAAGGTCCAACAATCGTGTGTCCCCCAGAACCCAACCATCCCTCCTATGTGCTTATTACCATTATTTCTATTACACTATACTTAGATCTTTTAATGCTCATTTTTTGTTGCTTTAAATACCAGCAACCTTTATCGTAAATTCCAGCAATTTTTGCACCTTAATTTTTCAACCAGCACAATTTGCACATTAATTGCAAGTTCTTTTGCACATTATTTACCTTATTTTTCTTAAATGTAATGTGTGAGCTGCTGGATACCTTAAATTCCCCAAATTACATGAATAAAATATCTTTCTATCCATCTATCCGACTCATTGTGACTGTAAAGTAAGACCATTCTGACTTTAAATTCAAGCTCTACACCTTTCTGTTGCTGCTTTGGTCACAATAATCTTAATTAATTGTTCTTGTCATAAAGGGAAACAAAATACCTGAACATTTGGAGCTGCTAACATTTTCTTAACCATGTTTTCGACTGCATTTTCTCAGCGCACTGGTGGGAAAAACAGCAGCATTTTCAGCATAAGACAAGTATTCAACATGACTGTATCGTAATTATGGCCAGAAAACAAAAGCCCACACAGAACAATTCTTAGTTTTGCGGCCTGGAAGCCTCTCCGGTGTCGGACCTGAGGCCTGTAACAGAGCATTCAGTTTAATTAAGGGACTCCGTTCATGGAAAGCGTCTGCTGATCTGGGAGTGGAGCCGAGGAAACCACAGCGAAGGAGGTTCACAACATGAGGAGGTTTTACTACAGAACACATGAACAACCTGAGATCCACAAGTCTGGACAGTAATTACTGTCAGCGGATAAAAACAACTTCTGCTGCAACACGTGTTCGATTCACAGCTCTGAGATTATACAGAAACAGGGACTGGTTCATTCTGCCTTTCTAACTTTGAAATCAAGTTTAAATTTAAAATCAGAACAAACTGATGTTACATCTTATTTTAGTTCTTTATGTAAACTGCAGAATTCATGTAAATTCAGAATAAACTAATTTTGGCATTTAGTTCTTGACAAAATAACTTTGCCGAGGCAGTTTTAACCTTTTCCATGTAAAATCAAGCCAGCATGATTTTACCATTCAACCAAGTTATTCATGTAAAACCTGAAAAAAAACAGATTTTACCTTCAAATCAAGTTATTCAGACAAAATCTAAATAAAATGTAGTTCAAAATAAATTGATTTTACCATAAAATTTAACTTCTTCCTGTAAAATCTGAATGAAAATGATTTTACCATCAAATCATGTTAATAATTTAAAATCTGAATAAACTGATTTGACCATCAAATTAAGCTATTTAATGTAAAATCGCAATAAGAACTTTTAGAGCTTTTTAATTTGACCTTTAAATGTAGTTATTTATGTAAAATCAGAATAAAATGATTGTCTGAGTTCAGAAAAAACTGATTTTAACGTCAAATTGAGTTTTTTTTACCCTAAAATTGAACACAATTAGCTTTTTAAATAAAATTTTTCATATAGAATCAGAATAAAGTGACCGTCTCAATTCAGAATAAACTGACTTTTACCATCAAACTAAGTCATTCACATGAATTAGAATAAAGACATTTTACTTTCAAATCAAGTTATTTACTGTAAAATCACAATAAACAGATTTAAGGCATTAAATTTCACCTTAAAATTAAGTTATTCAGGTAAAATCTGAAAAAACAGATTGTACGAGTTCGGAATAAATTGATTCTATAGTAAATTTGTTAATTTAAAATGAGAATAAACAAATTCTACGGTCAAATCAAGTTATTTATTTTAATTAAAATAAATTGATTTTACCTTCAAATCAAGTTATTTAGTGTAAAATCAAAATAAACACATTTAGGGCCTTTTAATTTGACCTTTAAATCAAGTTATTTATGTAGAATCAGAATAAAATGACTGAGTTTAGAATAAACTGATTTTAACATCAAATCCAGTTTTTTCATTCCTGATGCAGATGCATTATTTCCACCATACAAACAAACAAACAAACAAACATCTGCAAACCTCCAGCAGCTGCAACTGGCCCAACCTTCCAGAGGAAACAGAAAAGCTCCACCTGAAGCTGCAGAAAGTCTGAAGCTGGTTCCCTGCAGACGCTTCGCTGCTCTTCCTTCTCCTCTTTACAACAACCAGCTCCTTTCTCTCACATTTTAGCCTCCTGGCAGCAAAGCCGGAGTCAAAGAGCTGCTTTCTGACCAGAGATCCTCGGACTGATGGAGGGAGGAGAAACATAAAAACAAATAGGAACCCCGCTGACCCTTCCTGTTCTTGTTCCTGCCTAAAAATAGTGGAGATGTTTCGACAACGACGGCTTTATGAGAGGAGCGCTGCAGATGGTCGCTGGAAATCTGCTTTCAGAAGAACTTTCTGTCACCTCTGAACTGTCTCTAAGTGCAAATATTAGCATCTTCTAATCACAGGAATCACACACTTTGACTAGTTTCCTGTTTTTTTGTGTGTAATTCCATAATATTTGTTATTAAATTCTACTAGTTTTCTGTATTTTTTAGTAGAAATCCATAATATTTGTTGTTAAATTCTACTAGTTTCCCCATTTTTTAGTAGAAATCCATAATATTTTTTGTTGAATTCTACTAGTTTCCAGTTTTTTTTGATAGAATTCCAGAATGTTTGTTAGCCCAAGCTAACAGGCTAAGACAGTAATGTGCTAAAAAGTTTGCAAATTTAACTTTAAATGATTATTTTTGACTGTTTTCCAGAGATGCGATTCATTTCTAAAGAATGAAAACGTGCATTAATTAACCCCACCTCCATCGCTACGTAGACTATTAAAGTCGTCGACTCAACAGCGATGGTCCAAAGATATTTAGTTTATTATCACGTAAACAAGAAAAGGAACAAATGTGAAGTTGGAGTGAGGTTTGGTTAACTGATTAGCAAAAATAAGTTGCTAATTAATGATAAATAGTGTTTAATTTCCTGTCGGTAAACTAATCAGGTTAGAATGTAAATGCACCAGTTTGATAATAAATAAAGGGGGAAGTTGAAAATCACATCTGGTGTACAAACCTAGATTTAATGAGGAAATTAGTGATGAATTTCAGCTTAATGTGCATCAAAACTCAACTCATTTTCCAAAAAACAAAAACACAAAGTTGATTCTGTAGGAGCTGCTAACAGTAGAGTTAGTTGTTGGATTTTTTTAAAGCTCAGAAACACACCAGTGTGTTTTCTTGCGACTTCCATCCCACCCTCCATTGAGAGCGTCTCGCCGGTATCTGGGTTCCTGCATCACTTGTTGGCATGGAGGGCGGCGTGTTAATAAAAGCTTTAAGTCTATAGGGTGGGACAGGCAGTGCAGGAACAGAGACTCCCTGTTCCCAGAGTGAGGTCAGCCAGTCGCCGTGATACACTTCCGTTCTCTAGGAGGAAACCCCCACTGCAGAAATACACTAAAACCTCTCACTGGTACAGCAACACCAGCAGTTCTACTGCAGGAACAGCACAGATTTCTCAGTATACCCAGGTAGAACTAGACCAAAGTATACCCAGGTAGGAACCAGGCTAGACCAATATACCCAGGTAGGAACCAGCCTAGACCAAAGTATACCCAGGTAGAACTAGACCAAAGTATACCCAGGTAGAACTAGACCAAAGTATACCCAGGTAGAACTAGACCAAAGTATACCCAGGTAGGAACTAGACCAAAGTATACCCAGGTAGGAACTAGACCAAAGTATACCCAGGTAGGAACTAGACCAAAGTATACCCAGGTAGGAACTAGACCAAAGTATACCCAGGTAGGAACTAGACCAAAGTATACCCAGGTAGGAACTAGACCAAAGTATACCCAGGTAGGAACTAGACCAAAGTATACCCAGGTAGAAACCAGGCTAGACCAAAGTATACCCAGGTAGGAACCAGGCTAGACCAAAGTATACCCAGGTAGGAACCAGGCGAGACCAAAGTATACCCAGGTAGAAACTAATTAAGACCAAAGTATACTCAGGTAGAAACCAGGCCAAAGTATACCCAGGTAGAAACTAATTAAGACCAAAGTATACCCAGGTAGAAACTAATTAAGACCAAAGTATACCCAGGTAGAAACTAGACCAAAGTATACCCAGGTAGAAACTAGACCAAAGTATACCCAGGTAGAAACTAGCCCAAAGTATACCCAGGTAGAAACTAGACCAAAGTATACCCAGGTAGAAACTAGACCAAAGTATACCCAGGTAGAAACTAGACCAAAGTATACCCAGGTAGAAACTAGACCAAAGTATACCCAGGTAGAAACTAGACCAAAGTATACCCAGGTAGAAACTAGACCAAAGTATACCCAGGTAGAAACTAGACCAAAGTATACCCAGGTAGAAACTAGACCAAAGCATATCCAGGTAGAAACAAGACCAAAGTATACCCAGGTAGAAACTAGACCAAAGTATACCCAGGTAGAAACTAGACCAAAGCATATCCAGGTAGAAACAAGACCAAAGTATACCCAGGTAGGAACTAGACCAAAGTATACCCAGGTAGAAACTAGACCAAAGTATACCCAGGTAGAAACTAGACCAAAGCATATCCAGGTAGAAACAAGACCAAAGCATATCCAGGTAGAAACAAGACCAAAGTATACCCAGGTAGAAACTAGACCAAAGTATACCCAGGTAGAAACTAGACCAAAGTATACCCAGGTAGCAACTGACCAGTACTTTTGGCTGGGCCAGTCTCTACTTGGGTTTACTTTGGTCCAGGCTACTTTCAACCCCAGGTACTGGAACACACCTCTCCAGGCCAAAATATACCACATGTAAAACAAGATTACATCACATATTTAAGCCAACAATACAAAGACATATTATGCTGCTATAAGGATTGACTTATCAACCTTAATTATCATAATAATAATAATTTAAGCCCAAATCAAAGACAACACAAAGAGATATTACACTGAAATCTGTTAGACAGAAGCAATACCAGCCGACATGGATGTTCTTTGATGTCTTGCTAACAGCGCATAATTGTCAGTTTTTCCTTTGATTTGAACTTTTTCAACTGTAATTAGCTCTACTCATGTTCTTTCATAATATTTGCTTGTTGAGCACACCTCTTTGTTAAGCTAAATAGCTTAACAATTAAGAGTTTAAGGGTCATTCCAGATTTGGAGGACATTTGGGCTTCAAATTTTCACACATTTTCTGCTCCATATTCATCGATAATAGGTATTGATTGGCTCAGCTTCCACATCAATGGTAGCACTTTTATTCCATGTTTTCTGTGTTGTTTGCTAACCCTACTCTAATCACAGTAACAGGGTTGCTAATCCATGCTAATGCTAGCTTTTTCTCAGCAGTAGAAGCTAGATATTTAGCTGCTGTTACTGCTGACCAAGAGGACAAACTGACTGATGGAAAACAGTCCAAAGAATTAGTCTGATCCTGATAATATGAGGTGGAGTGAGAACTAACAGGGTTGTTGTGAGACACACGTGCCATGCATAATAATTATTATTTAAAATATTGTGTTGATTAAAAACTGTTCCCACAATTACAAGAGACATCAATGAAAAAATAATACCAAAAAAATGAGGTTTAAGGGTAATTTTAATCATTTTATTTGAGATTCAGTTTGGTCACTGGGGGAGGAACAAGAGAAAAATGGCATTTTAGGGGGAACTCCAGACTGATTTGGGATTTTAAAATATTTTCAAACGTTCCTTTCTCAGGACAAGAACATTAACACAACTGCATGTTTTAGTATTTTGAAGTGGATTATTTGACATTTGATGGGTGGGATGTAAAATGTCCTCCAGTTAAATGTTTAATCTTTATGTATCAACAGGTATAAACTGGTTTAGGGGGGTTAATCTGCACCATGGGCTCCAAACATCGTCCACGTGGCCGACGATGAACTGATCTGGATTCCTGCTACACTGAAGCGTCCGTCCTGCAGGGTTTTCCAGGTGAGTCTGAATAGCAGCCACTGTGGACTTCCACCAGAAGAAGGCCCCTGTTCAGGCCTCCCTGCTTGGCAGCGAACAGAGCGTGTCCCAAATAAACACCGTGTGCCATCAAACCTCTCAGTTACACCCAATAATTACAAATATAGAATAGCTACTGTACGGAGAACACAGCGGCGGCATTGTGAGCTCGGCTCAGTTTTTCACTTATAACTGGAGCAAAACTCAAGCCGACATCCGCCTAGAGGAGAAAAATAACGGTGCTGCTATCAGCGAAGGAAAGGTTTACAATGTTATCTGCTTTGTTGCTTCCCTCGTTTAGCAAAGAAACTCTGACATGGAGCTAATTCATAATAAACTCATTAATCAACACCAGAGGGCTGAACTACGAAGCAAGTTCAACATAGTCAGGCTCCACAAAAACGAAAACCTCCGTCAGACTTCACAGGTTTAGACACTGTGTTTGTCAGTCAGACTTTCTGTGAATTTGACGCATCATGTGACTCTTCTGCACAGAATGAACCAGTCATGTGCAGCTGCTTCAGTTAACAGGTTGTTTTAATGGAGAACAATGAGGAAAATAACAATTTGTGGCGGTAAAAAGCTGCGACTGGAACTGATGTAAGACAGGAATGCTGATAGAAAACTGTTAAACGCGTGTTTTTGAATTTTACTATGAAAAACTGTCAAACCATGACAGTAAAAAACTGTTTCACGCAGTTTATGTAGCACAGAAACACCATAAATGAGTTAATCAGGAAAAAAAAAACACATTTTTTAAACTTTTTTCCCCCTTGAACAAACATTTCTCTACTCTTGCAGTTTTTTAACATTTAATACTGTAATTTTAACATTTATTTCTCTAAAAGAATACCAGTTTTTCAGTTAAATGTACGGACTGATAACAGAAATATGACATAATATTTAGAAGAAGTAACGTAGTGATTTACTTCATATATAAAATAGAGTTTTTACCGCTCAAAATGATGTGCTTCTGTGTTAATAACGGACTTATTCTTTAATATATATGACAGTTGTAACTGCAATTTTTGCTAAAAACACACATATTAAATGTTAAATACACCAATTATTGTGCTGATAATGGAACAATGCTGTAATATTTAGAATAGGTCACACAAACTTTATTTTATAGGTATTTTTGTGTAAATTTTGAAGTAAAATTAAATTTTTTTCAAAGGTTAAAATTTTTTTCTCCAGTAAAATATGTAATGAAGCAGGTTTCTAACCGTAAAATCAACAGTATCAATACATTTCTTTACCATAAATGGAGAAAATGTTTTACCGTAATTTTACAGTAACCACAGCTGTTTTATTTTACTGTAAAAATAAAACATTTATCTCACAGTGTTGATCAATGCAGCTGGTTATTGATAACAGACAGCTGCACAACAAAGCTATCAAACTTCTTATATTCAAACATGATGTACTGAAGTGCATGCAGGTCTGACACCGTCTCATAATGAAGGAAATCACTTTAATTTGTGGCCAAATCAAAGTGAAACTAAAGTTTCTGAACATATTCATACGATTTCTGCATCACAAATTAAATACATGTAGGTTCCCATGGAAACACGATGCATACAGTGTGTCAACAGGTTTACAGATAGAACATTTTTCCTGAGTTTAAAACCTGTATCCTCATAAATAAATATCAGGAAAAAGTTTGGTTAAAGAGAGACACTTTTTACAGCCAATTTAAATCTGAACTCTGAACAGAACCTGCTCTGGACCCCATTAGCTCCTCAGCATCAGTTACCATGGAGATCTAGCTCCTCAGCATCAGTTACCATGGAGATCTAGCTTCACAGCATCAGTTACCATGGAGATTTAGCTCCACAGCATCAGTTACCGTGGAGATCTAGCTCCACAGCATCAGTTACCATGGAGATCTAGCTCCACAGCATCAGTTACCATGGAGATCTAGCTCCACAGCATCAGTTACCGTGGAGATCTAGCTCCACAGCATCAGTTACCATGGCGATCTGGCTCCACAGCATCAGTTACCTTGGAGATCTAGCTCCTCAGCATCAGTTACCATGGAGATCTAGCGCCTCAGCATCAGTTACCATGGAGATCTAGCTCCTCAGCATCAGTTACCATGGTGATCTAGCTCCACAGCATCAGTTACCATGGAGACGTAATTCCTCAGCATCAGTTACCATGGAGATCTAGCTCCACAGCATCAGTTACCATGGAGACGTAATTCCTCAGCATCAGTTACCATGGAGATCTAGCTCCACAGCATCAGTTACCATGGAGATCTAGCTCCACAGCATCAGTTACCATGGAGATCTAGCTCCACAGCATCAGTTACCATGGAGATCTAGCTCCACAGCATCAGTTACCATGGAGACGTAATTCCTCAGCATCAGTTACCATGGAGATCTAGCTCCACAGCATCAGTTACCATGGAGATCTAGCTCCACAGCATCAGTTACCATGGAGATCTAGCTCCACAGCATCAGTTACCATGGTGATCTAGCTCCACAGCATCAGTTACCATGGAGATCTAGCTCCACAGCATCAGTTACCATGGAGATCTAGCTCCACAGCATCAGTTACCATGGAGATCTAGCTCCACAGCATCAGTTACCATGGAGATCTAGCGCCTCAGCATCAGTTCCATGGAGATCTGGCTCCACAGCATCAGTTCCATGGAGATCTAGCTTCTCAGCATCAGTTACCATGGAGATCTAGCTTCTCAGCATCAGTTACCATGGACAATTTGTCCCAATTTGACAACAAATAGTTATTTAAAGCCACTTTTTCCAAACAAAATGCTATTTTCGACCAAATTAACTCAACAATTCAACCTCATTTTATGTTGCCTCAGAGATAAATCTCCCTCATGTTACATAAAGGTCATGTTGTGAGTCACGAGTGCAGAGAAACAAGATAAAAACCGCCTCTGATCTGGTAATTTACTGAAACTCTGATGTCCAACCTTCAGCGTATGCAACTCTGCTGTCCGAATGCAAGTGAAAGCACCATTGGACGACTCGTGTTTTATCTATGAACATCCCACGGAGTGCAAAAGACACAGTTTGTTATTTTAGCCAATGCAGGCGACACACAAACATCCAAACATCAACAGGAGCTGGAGTTTAGTTTGTTGCTTCCGGCTGTCAGTCGGAGTTTTTCCTCTGAGTTTATTAAATAGTCACAGCTTCAAACAGTGAGACAGGTGCTTGTATTTATGCACAAAACAGCATTAAATATTTCTATCTATGAATTATTTCTGACATAAAGACCAGATGAATCAGGATCTAACAGTAAATCATGCTTGGATGCCAGCAGGAGCTCCTTATTTTACTGTGGGTAAAGTCAAAAGATGTTTGTCTTGTCAAGTTTATTCATTAGAGACCTTTTTGTTACTTTTCTGGATATTTGCAGCACAAAAGTCCATATAAATGCTCGAATTAATAAAGTAAATACCATAATATGCCCACAGGTTGCAATGAAAACACAATTTATTACATCATATGTCTATAAATCATCACCAAACATGGAGAGAATGGTTGAAATCATCAATAAACTGAGGATTTTTATCCTATAGGGGAACTTCTCTTGGGGTATTTTGAAAAATGTTCACCCCAAATAGCCAAAATACACCAATATTAGTCTGTAAATGTCAAATAATTAGCAACAGTAACTGTAAAAGAAGAAACCAGTGTACACCAGTATGAGCTTTTCTAACGAGTTTCCAAAGTAACTACAAAATACGGGCACAAGTTGCTATTAAAACACATTTTAATGCACTGTAAGACACTGTATGTTGATAAATTATCACCAAACATGGACAGAATGGTTGAAATCATAACTAAACTAGTGATTTTTATCCTATAGGTGAAGTTTTCTTGGGCTTTTTTGAACAATGGTTGGCCAAAATAACCAAAATACACTAATAACAGTCACAACAACTGTAAAATAAGAAACTAACATATACCTTTATGTGATTTTCCAACTATTCTCCAAAGTTTCTACCAAAATATAGCCACATATTGCTATTAAAACACAATTTATTGCACCATAAGATGCTTTCTATCAATAAATAATCACCAAACATAGACATTGTGGTTAAAATCATTAATAAAAGTATGGATTTTATCCTATAGGTGAACTTTTCTTGGGCTATTTTGAACAACGGTGCTCCAAATAACCAAAATACACTGATACTAGTCTGTAAATGTCAAATAATTAGAAATATTAACTGTAAAATAAGAAACCGGCACACACCAGTATGAGATTTTCCAACCGGTGTCCAAGGTAACTACCAAAATATGACCACAGACTGCAATTAAAACACATTTTACTGCACTATCAGACGCTTTCTGTCAATAAATTATCACCAAACATGAACAAAATAGATGAAGTCATCAATAAACTGAGGATTTCTATCCCAAAGATGAACTTTTCTTGGGTTTTTTATAGAACGGTGCCCTAAAATAACCAAAATACGCTGATAATAGCAACACCAACCGTAAAACAAGGAAGCAATGTGCATCAGTACGTGATTTTCTAACCATTTTCTGAAGTTTGTACCAAAACATGTCCACAGGTTGCTATTAAAACACATTCTAAGATGCTTTCTGTCAATAAATTATCACCCAACATTGTGACTGAAATCATCAATAAAAGTACAGATTTCTATCCTAATGGTGAAATTAATCCCCTCAGATACTCAACATGCCTTTTGTTGGGCTATTTTAAACAACAGAATACACTGACCTCAGTCTGTAAAAGTCAAATAATTAGGAACATCGACCAACAAACTTCCATTTTCCAACCAACTTCCACACTTCAACCAGAATAACAGAACTCCTGAAGCTTTAGGTTTCAGTGCCTCATACAGAATTCACCTCTGCAGCTCTAGTCCTGGATGGAAACCATTATATTTACACATAATGGTGCACAAACAATGCCACAATGAAATAAAAAGGAACCCAAACTGCCCTCAGCTTGTTTAATTCATTCATTTCCAGCAATTAAACCTCCAGTTTGCTGGACTTTTTACCTGCTCTGGCATTAAACCTTTAATGAAATCACCTGCCACCTCAGCTCCCATCAGCAGCGGGACAGCTGGAGGCTGCTGGATGCATCATGTGACCCTGTTGCTGTCAGATTAACGCAGTCTGGCACCGAGCAGAGACCCACCAGCTCCAGGTACGCACACAGCGGTGCGTAAAACATGCGCAACTGGGGTTAAACAGGCGGAAAAGTGCCCCAGCAGTCAGTTTAAAGGTGCATTAAAGCTCATAATCAAAGGTTCACACACGCAGGAACACGTGAGAGGTTTAGGAAGCAGCAGAACAACTAAAAACAAAAACAAAAACAGCGAAGTTAGGGCTCCAAACGGTGCCATTCTGAAAGTGCGCAACAGGACGTGAAAACGGAGCAGCGCATCCATCCAGAGCCCCGCAGAGCGCACAGTCCTGGATCTGAACCCACCGAGGAGCCGTCAGACCCCCGCAGCGGCTCGGTTCTGGCTCCGTCTCCGGTTAACGGGGGTTTGTGCTCCTACCTTGCTCATTTTCCCGCTGATCATGCTGCTGCTCTACGCGCTGCCGCCCCTCATGCTGCGGGACTCGGAGGAAACTGCTTTTCTCTCCCCGGTCCTCCCTGAAGCTCCGGGCGGAGGGGCGGAGCCGGAGTCCAGTTACCGGGACCCGCCTCCTCATCGGCGGGGCACCGGAGGGGAGCGGAAGGATTCTCACTCCTGATTGGCTGATTTAATTACTAGAATATTCTCAGAGTAACTTTTTTTCTTTGGCGGTGGTTAAATAAATAAAGTAAAGGTCATGATTTATTTCTGCATTTCTTCAAGACAAACTGATTAAAATGATCATCTGATGTTCGATATGCGGGTTTTCTGTAAATGAACCAGCTAAAACTGTTTAAATATGCAAATATTTTTCATTTTAAAGGTTTAATCTCTCAAAATATTGATTGTTTCTCTTATAGCTCCTCACATTGTGTATTTGATCTATCATGTCACATCTGTGCATGTAAAAGTTGTGCAAGGTCATTATTTTTATCCTTATTATGTTTAATCAAGTTAAATTGTAGACAATCTGAGTTTTTCTTCAAATTAACTGGTTTGAAAATACAATTATTTCTCATTTCAGAAGTGAAATGTTTCAGCACAGAGACTGTTTTTGTCTCATAGTTCTTCAACTGCAGCAACAAAACATGACTCTGTTCCCTTTTAGTGCTTTAAGTGTAATATCATGATTAAAACTGGTCTTTTCTCAGAAAAGCTGTATAAATGTAATTTTAGCTCTAGCCACTGAGTACGGCCGAGGATTGGGTCTTTATTATGTCTTGTTGTTGTTTTGTCGCTCATCTTCTCTCATTCACGTCACATTTTCATAAGTTGCACATTAAAGTCAAGTTATTCATTCAACACATTGAGTTGAACCAAAGTGTTTAAAAAAGGCAAATTAGTGTTAAAAATTAACCTAACAAGTTGAAATGTTGAGGGAAATTATGTGTATTTAGCCAAATACATTTTTTAGTAGAAAAGTAAATGTAAGTAAATATAAGTGAAAAACTGCAGCTAATGCTGCATTTTCAGGAGTGAAGAGTCTAAAGTCTGCACAGCGAGGCTCATTCTGCAGCCTTTAAGGTGGAGATGAGCTCATCCAGGAGGAATTCAAACCCAAAAAACTGCAGGAATCTGAACTCTGAACATGTAAACAAACGTGCAGAACACATGGACCGAGTGTTTCAGTCCTGAGTGGGTGGAGAAGCTCCACCTCTTCCTGTTCAGCCCAAATACTACAAATACTGTGGAACAGACGCATTACTGCAGGAATGTGGACAGAAAACACAGCAGGCATTTTATACAGAGTAGATTTTACACTGGCTGTTGTTGCAGATCATTAAATGTTGCAGGATTTGTCATATTTTAGGATATTTCAGGGCTTAGTTGCTTTATTTTGAGCCTTTTCCCAGCATTTATTACACTGATTTACCCATTTTCATGCTCTTTTAAAGGAAATATTTGATGCTAAGGTGTTAAAAGTGACATTTTCAGGTGGTTAAAGCAACAATAAATGTACTACAGATCAGCTTTTCCTCACATAATATGTATATATGGATATAATACATATAAAATAATCACATTGAGGTGTTGTACTCATTGTTAAATTACAAAAAATCTGGAATTATCTACACATTTGCACCATCTACCTCATGAATCTTTATTTATTTAATAAAACTACACACATTTACATGCAGCTGCATCCTAGATGTACTTTTTTGCACAACTTAAGCTCTATTATTTCATCTGTATTCAACAATGTGCAACATCAGTTACTGTTTTTATAGTTCTTAAAACACCAAATAAGTTCTATTTAACCCTCCTGTTGTCCTCATTTACAGGCACAAAAAAATATTGTTTCCTTGTCTGAAAAAAATCCAAAAATTCAGCAAACATATTCCCCAAATTTCTGAAAATTTGCAAAACCTTCAGGAAGAAAATTCCAATAATTCATTCAAAGTTTCCCTTAAAAGTTTTATTTTTAAAAAATCCCTCAAATTTGGCAAGAAAATCCTTGTAAATATTTTCAACAAATGAGTAAAAATCTTCCAAAAAAATCCAAAAAATATCTAAAGTGATTCCATATATATCAGTAAAACTTCTAATATTTTCTTTAAGAACGAAATTCGCTGGATTTTGGTTGATTTTTTGTGAACGTTCTTAAGAAACATTTTTAATATTTCTTTTTTCCATCAAAAAATGTTCAAAGATTTCCAAAAAATGTTGAAAATGTGGACATCAGAAGTTTCACTGTGAACATCTAGTTTTTTTCCACATTTTCAAACTTTAAAACGGGTTAATTTTGACCCGCAGGACGACATGAGGGTTAACAGAATAAACCCTCGATGTTT
Source organism: Amphiprion clarkii (assembly GCA_027123335.1). Lineage (NCBI taxonomy): Eukaryota > Metazoa > Chordata > Actinopteri > Pomacentridae > Amphiprion > Amphiprion clarkii. Next base: position 34,925,882 of record CM049574.1, read on the forward strand.
TCAGAGATGCACTTGCACTTCTGTTTCTTTGAAGTAGATGCTGATATTGAACTTTTAAAAATGTTGTCTGATTTGTCTGATATTTTGCTGTTTCATTTCAGTGTTCACTGTACAACGACCCAAAGAATCCACAGATGTGTCTTTATTAAGCTGCTCCTGAGTAGAACTGATGAGTTTGTAGCGCCATCTGGTGGTGAAACAGGAGAAACGCTCCAGGTGAAGTCAGTTCAAGCCTTTTTCTGTTTGTTTACAGTCAATCCAGAACTTACTAGGTCATAACTTTACATTATTAGCTGTGATCTGGTTCAGTTTTTCTTTTGTCAGCATAACTTTTGCTATAATTTAGGCGTCAAATCCAACATTTATCGCGTTCTATTTTTAATTTAATAGATAATAGTTCGGTCATGTGTTTTTCCTGATTTTATATATTATCTCTCACTGATGGACTTCTAAGTTTTGCATTGTTTCATGTATTTAATGCTCATTTTCTGGACATGCACAAGGACAACAGATGCTAATTAGCTGTTTAGTTAGTTGTGAGCTTCCCCTGTAAAAATACACTAAAAAATAAACTAAAACCATACAAAAGAACATGCGATGAACATGGATATTGTGCTTATATTTATAATAAAAGTGCAACTTTCTGTTTGTTTACTGCCAATCAAGAACTTATTCGGTCATAACTTTACATTGTTAGTCGTGCTCTGGTTCTGTTTTGATTTTTTTTCCAACATAAATTCTTTAAGTTTTGATTTGTTTTTGTTGCTTTGTGCTTGTTCTCTTTTTGTGGACCTGCTCAGGGACAACAGATGCTAATTAGCTGCTAGCTAACTCTGCAGCAGTTACTGTTAACTGTGTGCTGTCGCTGCAGAAAGAAACTAAAAACATGCAAAATAACATGCAATCAACGTGCAAAAGTGTGCTGGTTGAAGAAATAAGGTGCAAAAAATTGCTGGTATTTACAATAAAATGAGTTTATTACGCCGTAACTTCACATTGGAAGTCATGATCTGGTTCGGTTTTTCTTTTTTTCATCATAACCTTTGCTGTGATTTAAGTGTTAAATGCAAAATTCATCTTGTTACTGATGCTGATTTTATTCATTATCCCTCACTGATGGACTTCTAAGTTTTGCACTGTTTTATGTATTTATTGCTTTGTGGTATTTGTGCTTTTCTGGACCTGATCAGGGACAACAGATGCTAATTAGCTGTTAGCTAGCTGTGCTGCAATTACTGCTAATTATGTGCTGTCGCTGCAAAAAAATCCTAAAAATAAGCCAAAAACACGCAAAAGAATGTACAAATAACGTGCAAATTGTGCTGGTTGAAGAATATAAGGTGCAAAAACAGATGCTAATTAGCTGCTAGCTAATTCTGCTGCAATTACTGTTAATTGTGCACTGTCCCTGCAAAAGTAAACTAAAAACATGCCAAAGAATGTGCAAATAACATGCAAATCATACTGGTTGAAGAAATAAGGTGCAACAAATGCTGGTATTTACAATAAAAGCGCCTTTTTCTGTTTGTTTACTGCCAATCAAGAACTTATTAGGTCATAACTTTACTTTACTATGTATTTATTGTTGTTTTTTTTGTTCCTGCTCAGGGACAACAGATGCTAATTAGCTTCTAGTTCACTCTGCTGCAATTACTGTTAACTGTGTGCTGCCCCTGCCAAAAATAAACTAAAAAATAAACTAAGAACATGCAAGAGAATGTGCAATCAACACGCAAATTGTAGGAATAAGGTGCAAATAAATGCTGGTATTTACAATAAAGGTGCAAAATTGCTGCTATTTACAATAAAAAAGAGTAATAAAAACTCTTAGCGATCGTCTTGTTCTGTTGTTTTTTAGCATGACTTCTCTGCAGCTGAAGAAACATGCACAGACCTTTTTATTTTTTCCAGTTGAACGTCTGGTTTCCATATAATCAGAACAAGAACACAAGCTCAGGGCTGTGATTAAACCGTCCGTACGCTCATGTATGTACATTCCACTTGAGCCGAGTGTCTTAAATCGTGATTCTGTAATACTCTGTGACCTCGGACTGCTAATGCTGCCTCGATCTCTTCCATATGCGTTCATCTGACATGCAGGTACGAAGCATCCCGACCAATCAGTGCAGAACATGACCGTGAGTTATGACATGTAACCCGCCAGACACATGCAGTAATGCGCTCCATTCCTTTTGCTCATATTCCAAGAATTTCCGGCTCACGAGGGTTGATAGATTGAGAGGGAGTTTAATTGTTTGGGTTCTTTTTCCTCCTGGTTTGCTGCAGGGAAAAAGGAGGAGAGCTGGATTATAAAGCAGTAGTGAGGTGAAAAAGGTAAACTAACAAAACGACGAGACAGGAAGCCGGTGCTTGGGATTGGAATGAAGGGGTGAGTCGGTGGGGGAGGGTCACCGCTGGAAGAGAGAGATGGAGATGGATGACTTTCACGACACTTTTGGCGAACATGTGGAATCGATCACGGATCTCAAGTTGACGCGAGGTGCTGCAGGTGTGTTTAAGTCTGGATATGTGGAGTTATGGGGAAGTCGGAGGGACTTGGATCGAGCTCGGAGGTAAATGAGAAAGAGGTGGACGGAGCGGGAACCCCGGCCAAGAGGAAATGAGGGGAGGAGGAGGCTAGAAAAAGGGGGGTTGTGTGGCTCGACGACGGATTGTGCAAGACAGCGCTAATCCAAGAGGCTGATAAGGTGCAGCTGTTGGAGGAGAAGAGGTGAGATACCGAGGAGATAGATGTACGGTGAGCTCCGTTAAATCCAGGCCAGAGACTCGACATTTTTGGTGCAAGAAAAGAAAATATTTTGCGCGTAGTTTGCTGGGAGGTGTTTCTTTTAAGGGTGGTGTTGTGGGAGGAAGCGGTTTTATGTCTTTCCCCTTTTCGATGGGCTTTCATGTGAGTGCCCACTACAGACGACAACAAGCATTCCTCAAATCCTGCTCAGATCATTGTTTTCAAGCCGCAGGAATCCAGTGGATGGCAGCCACCCCCCGAGCCCGGACTTTACCTCGGAATTCACCGTTTTCCTCACACGACAGAGGATGAGAATAACCTCCAGATATCGGGGCGGGGGTCTATATTTAACCCTCACCGGTCGCTTCCTGTGTTGGGTGTGGATGCCTGTGGCTAAAGGCCTCTATGTTGGTCACGGCCAATCTAAACTTTGTTGCTCATGAGAAATTACAGGGAACGCAAGACAAATACATATAAAACCACTGTCGCAACGCCAAGACTCTATATATTTAAACGGTCAGCGAGACAGAAAAAAGAGCAGAACCAGTGTGAGATTGCAGAAAAACAGCTAAAATTTCAACATCAAGAACCAGCAAGTAGCAAGAAAAGTTAAATAAACAACATAATGCTGGAGAAAACAACTTAAATGATAGCACATTTTCACAAAGCCTCCATCAACCCACTTCTTTTGGACCATTTTGCATCCATCTATCTCACTATTAAATCAATAAATCTCTGTCTTCGTGTGTCTGTTCCACACTTTTCTTGGGAAAATTTCATCTGATCTGCATCAGACTTCGTTAGGTGTCAACTTTGAAGTCATTTGGATAAGCAGCGGCCATTTTTGGTGTTTGTAGGTCTTTCCTGGAGTTGGTAGAGTCTAAGTCGCCGCCATTGTTAAAACTGGTGTCGCAACACCAAGATTCTATATACTGCAGCGGTCAACAAGACAGAAAAAACTCCAGAACCAGTGTGAGGTTGCAGAAAAACAACTAAAATTCTACACCAAGAACAGCAAGTAGCAAGAAAAGATCAATAAGGAACATTATGCTGAAGAAAAACAGCTTCAGTCGACTCTTTTCTGACCATTTTGCGTCCATCCATCTCATTAATAAATGCATAAATCTGACTTTGCGTCTCTGTTCCACACTTTTCTTGGGAATCTTTCATCTGATCTGCGTCAGACTTAGTGTCAAGTTTGAAGTCATCTGGATGAGCAGCGGCCATTCTTTGGTGTTTGTAGGGGTCTTCTCTGGTGTGGAAGAGTCTAAAGATGTTTCCCACCATTGCTGGGCGACATCTTTAAATATAATGACACCAATAATAGTTTAGACCCTAAAAAAATCCACATTGGTCGATTCCTAGATGACAAATCATCTTTTCTTGCACCTGTAGAGTCATGCTAGTGGTTCTGTACACCTGTTTGAAACTAAATGTTGAGCTAAATGCTAATTTTAGCGCATATATTGGGCATGGTGCCACAATAACCACTGTAGTTCTGTGTGTTAGCATGTTAGCATTTGCTAATTAGCCACAACCACAAAGTAATATAGACAGTAATATGACAACAGCTGCACATACGAGTGAATTAAATGGAGGTTGACTGTGAGTCTTACTGAATCCTTCACAGTTTGAACTCTCAGTGCCAGTTTGTGATCATAACACTCAACAGGACGAATCAGAAAAAAGCATTGTATCACTCGAATAAAACCCAGAGGTGACATTTTCATCACTTCTCTTGCTTTGATTCGTCTCACATGGATTCTGCATCATTCACCACAGCAGAGTTCTGTGCTTTAGTTTTTAAAGAGAACCACATGAACCTTCAACTCTCGCCGCCAGCAGTTGTTTATTTCAAGAATCCGTCATTAGGAGGCTGTTTATTGACGCTCAGCTTCTCTGAAGGAGCAGCAGCCGTCCAACAATCTCTGGACAAAAACAGTAAATCTGGCCGGTGCGAGGAGAATGAGCGAATGAGGGAATTACAGTCCAGTAACGGGCTGTAAAATAATCATTAATGACGCAAAATCAAAGTCATTTCTGAGGGAATGCTTCAATCTCAGGAATGCAAACCACAAATATGTACGAAATGCGAAGAAGCTGCTTGTGTACTATGTGAAATTTTACACACACGATGTCCTTTAACCTCCGCAAATTATGTAACGACGCTGCATGTAGAGCAGAATATAAATTAGTCCGGTTCTCACTGACACTTTGCATCCGAGCTGCAACTCTCACACAGGAATGTCCTCGAGTCCACGAAAAACATCGAGAAGTGAAAAACAAGTTTGTGAAAAAAGCCCATAAATAGATGAGACAACATCTCCTCCTCTTGGATAATCGCTGGGATCTAACTGGTTCCCACACCCGGGTGGTGGGGTCAGTCTCTGCAGGATGACGTCATCCAGAGGCCTCCATGTTCCCACGCTGCTCGACATGTGATCCAGAGCTGCTGGGACCCAACATGCACATGGAAGCAGGCCCAGATGGATGCAAACATACGGGGACAGCTGGATTTAACAAAAAGATGACAAAAAAAGCCACAAGCGATCCAGTCTGTGTGAATTCCAGCGTGATGTGATCCAGTGGTTGGAGGTTCTCAGTGGTCTTTTGATGCCACTTTGACGTGATGGTAACACAACGCAACACAACAGAACCGTTGTTGCTGCACAGACGGCATCATCTTTTAAAAAACGAGGTCAAACAAAACACACTCCTTGTAAGAATCCAGCAGAAACAATCAACTTTTCTGTCTCCACATCTGCACACTGTGAGGATTTTCCACCACATTCCTGCTGATGTCTGACCTTTCTGTTTCCCATCAGGTATCAAAATATAATAATGTTCAGTGGTAGGTGCTCATGGTATACCAAGAAAACCACTCATTATCTTATTTTAGCTCATCTTATTTTAGATAATCTTATCTAATCCTACTTTATCTAATCTTAGCTAATCTTGTTGTTGCTAATCTTAGCTAATCTTATCATATTTTATCTAATCTTATTTTAGCTAATCTTATTTTGGATTAACTAATATTATCTTAGTTACTCTTATTTTAGCTACTCCTATCTTATCTCAGCTAATCTTATTTTAGCTCATTTTATTTTAGCTAATCTTATCTAATCTTACCTTATCTTAGCTAATCTTGTTTTTGCTAATCTTTGTTAATCTTATTTTAGCTAATTTTATCTTATCTTATCTTACCTACTCCTATCTTATCTCAGCTAACCTTATTTTATTTTAGCTAATCTGATTTTAGCTAATTTTATTTTAGCTTATTTTTATCTAATTTTACCTTATCTTTGCTAATCTTAGCTCATCTTATTTTATCTTATCTTGTCTGATCTGAGTTTACCTAATCTTAGCTAATCTAATTTTAGCTAATCTTAGCTTTCATGGTATATGATGAAAAACAGTGATTTGTTTAGACCACCTACTGCTGAACAATGACGTTGATTTCATTCTATTTTTCTACTCTATGCCTTTTTGTTAAGATGGATTACATAATGGGCAAAATATAATATATTAGGCTATATTACCTTGCATCTTTCACTTACAACAAATTTCTGGCCAAACTTTCATCAAAAAAATGCAGTGCTAAGCTAAATGCTAACACAATGACAGCATGCAGATGTGTAGTAGATATAACCAGCGGGTGATTTGTTAGCAATTTAAGGACCAATGGCAAAACTGGAGAACTTTTTGCTCTGTCACCACCAACCAACACACACCAGTGTACTTAACAGCAATAAATCTACATATACAAGATATCAGCAATATCAGTGTTTTCTGTACTTATAGAAGAATCTATGTAATATCAATATTTTCTCTACCAGTATTTCTACTCATGGAAGAAACTGCAATAAAATTATTTGGTATAATATTTTTATTTTCCACATACAGAGAAATATGTGCAATATCTGAGTATCTTCACATTGAAAAATCTGTTATCAGTTAGTTATATATGATTTTTGTTTATTTTAATTTTTTCCTGACGTTTCTTTTACATTTACACTGAAATTTGCCCACTGTGGGATTAATGAAGGCTTATCTTATCTCATCTTATCTTAGCTAATATTAGCTAATCTTATTTTAGCAAATTTTATCTTGTCAGATCTTAGCTAATCTTAATTTATCTTTTCTGATCTTACCTAATCTTATTTTAGCTTATCTTAGCAATCTTATCTGAGCTCATTTTAGCTAATATTATCATGTCTTATCTCATCTTAGCTAATCTTAGCAAATCTTATTTTAGCTAATCTTACTTTATGTTATCTTAGCTAATTTTGTTTGAGCTAATTTTAGCTAATATTAGCTAATCTTATCTTCGCTAATCGTAGCTAATCGTATTTTATCTTATCTTATCTGATCTTATCTTATCTATGTCACATTTCTTTAAGTTGCATATTGACCAGGACCAGGTTTAAATGAAGCACTTTCCAGTAAAAAAAATAAAGAAATTAAAAAAAAATCTAAGACTGGTGTTAGATATTTTAGATTAAATATAGTCTCACAATTATTTATGATGGGTATTTACCCAAGTACTGAGTACATATTAGGGATTAAAACCCAACAAAAGTTCTAAAAAATACAACTTTACCTCGTTATAATCAACATTAGTGCCAAGAACCCACAGTATCATATCATCAATTATGGAGATGAACCTCTTCATCGTACTTATATTTACTAATTAGCAGAAACACAAAGTACAGCTGAGGCTGATGTAGATATTATTAGTTATGTTCATCAAGTTTTGGGTCATAAATCAAAGAAATACACAAATTAAAACAGTAAAAAATCAAGTTGAAGACGAAATGGCTGCAAAAGTTGGAGGAACATTTGAGCGAAGAAGCCGATAAATATGATGCTCAAACAGAGACAATACAGGCTGTCAAAGAATTTGGCATTTAAAAATGAAAACAAACTAAACTGAAATATTTGTAACTACACAATTGAAAAAAAGCTCTTTAAAAAGTTCCACTGGGTAAAAAAACAAAAAAAAACAGGTATTCAAGATTATTTTTTTCTGTTTTAATGTTTATTTTAATGTTATTTTCAATTACATTTTGCAGATGTGCTTTTAAAGTCTTTGTTTTTTTACAGTCAAAGTTTAGTTTTTTGTTCATTCTCTGTTTTCCACCTGTATTTTTCTTGACAGTGTTGGTTAACTGGACACATACATGAATATAAATGGACATCTCTGGTTATTTGTACATTACTAATTGCACAGTTCTTATTTGAATGATATTATTCTGCCTAGTTGCACAGCATCTGCACAGTTTATTAGCTTTATATATACATTCTGGACATAACTTTATATTTCTGATCTCTATATCCCCTGTTTCTTCTGTATATTCTGTATGTTTAATACGCTGCTGGTTTCTTGAATGTCCCTCTAGATCAATAAAGTACCTCCTACCTTCAATGACAACCTATGCTGTCTCTGATTTAATATATAAATATCTGATTCCATTAAACCCCCCCCCCAAAAAAATAAACCTAATGTTAGTGGAGGAGGGACTCATGAATATCGGTGCCAAACCTCCATAAATCCATCCGACACTTTGAACAGATGCTAACATGCTTTAAACCTGCACATCTGCTGCTGCTGCTGCATCAAACTGCAGAATCTGAACCAGGAACCAGGGTTCGTGGTGAACACTGACCTTGGTGAGCCTCATCCTGCCGCTCTCGCTCCTCTCCAGACTCCGTCTCTTCAGGGACGAGCTCCGGACCACCGGCACCGGTCGCACCTCTCCCTCCCCACACCAGTCCGAGCTCAGGACGCAACCCATATGGGTGGAGGGTGTCCTGGGTCTGGTGGTCTGTATCCTCCTCCACCTCGTCCTTCCTCCTCTCTCCGGCTTGGTCTTCCCTCCGTCCTCTACCAGGCAGCTGTTTTTGTCAGCTGGAGAAGGAGGAGACGGAGGCCCTTCCCCTTTTCCTGGCTCTGCTTCAGCGCTGCTTCGACATGCACTTTAAAAACACCTCACATGTGGACTCCCCAGTTGTTTTTCTTTCTTCCTGCCACCCCCTTCTCACTGCGCCTCTTTGTTTCCCAAACTTCCCCAAAACTTCTTTCTGTTTGTCTTTCTCCACTTACAACATCCCTCCTCTCACATATCAAGACCTTCAGGATTCATCTTCTCTTCTTCTTCCACCACCGTCCTCCCATCCCCACCGACTCCCTTCCTCCCTTCCTTCCTCCTCCCTCGCCTCCTGCTTCTACCCCTCCGCTGGGGTTGCCTCACTCTTACATATACAATTACCTCTCTGTTTTCTCTCCCCACACCCACCTCTCCTCCTCGACTCCCCTCTGCTTCCTGCTCCCAGATGCAGCCGGTCTTAACCCGGTATTGTCCCACAGAACAACCAAGAAAAACCAGCGACGGTGACGGCAGCTGTTGGGATGTTGCGAGTGATTCAGAGCCTTCGCTCGTCCACAACGCCGAGGCCTGTTTGCCGAAACAACGTGTCTTTCACTGCAGCTCATACCTACGTGGACGTGAGAAAGAATCACACACGCATTCTTTTAATTATGAAGTGGTTCTGTGCATGTTGGAGATGGCTAAAATGTGAAAAGTACTCTTCGCCACACTCTCTTTGCTGCTGTTTGTTTCTTCTCCCCTGAGTGTTTTGGCTGCCGGAGAGCTCGCAGGACTTGGAAGAGTGAGACTGTACCCCTTAAAAGGCAAATTCTTGACGCTCCTCCAAAAAATCCCCTCCACCCTGACAACTTTATACGACTCTCCGAGCTTCCCCTTCCTCTCGTGTCGTTTTCTTTTTCTGCCCTCAGCCTTGTTGTTGCAGACGAACTTCCCAGGTGTCCTTCCTCTTCACCAACCCATCCCCTCCTGTGCATTAGTGACCCCTACCCCTCCTCTTACTTCTGGATGTACGTACGTCTTTTGGGCAGACATGAGCTCAGGCTGCAGACGGTGTTTATAACAAGCCCCCCTCCTGGTTTTACATGCCGTGAAATTAACTCCTTCTAATCAACTCAGGTCCTGTCAACAAGCCAGTTTTGCGTCTAGAAAATATGGGAAAAGACGTGCAGGTAGTTTGCAGATTGGGTCATTATCTACAGATCCTTCTGATTAGAAAATATGGTACTAAAAAGAACCTGCCAGCACAATTATAGTCTTTCTGGCAAACGTGAGCCCATCATCCAGCGCAGGATTCTTGGCACTTGTTCGGGAGTTTTGGCAGAACTTCCTTTCGGGCCTGGATCAGTGATTACTGACAAATATCTGGATGGGGGGGTTTGATACGAAGGGAAAAAGGATTACATCTAAGAGAAGACAAGATAAACCAAGTCCAAATATGGAGAGGCAGAGTAGAGAAAGAGAAGGGATTGTAATGAAACAAAAGCTGCAGAAACAAAGGAGTACAGAAATAGCTGTGATGATGTCAGGCTTCTTCTTCGACACCAGAGGGTTTGTTGACTGAAGATTCTCAAGCCGATGACTTTCTGGAAGCTGTAAAATGGAAGCAACTGCACATTAACGTCCCTTTTAGTCCCCTCTCGGCCTCTCTTTGGCCCCTTCGCTGGGTCCAGGCGTGTGTTTTTGTGGGTCAGTGCATGTATGTGCACGGCAGCAGCATGTTTGTTTGGCCACAGACTAACCGAAGACGTGCATGCCAAGGGTGTGTGCACTGGTTGAGTTCGCATCTCATCACATATGAGCCCCACAGGACTGAACCAAGAGGACCGTTCCAATGTCACATACTGTTGGGTTTTTATGGGTTTGTTTTGAAGTTTTTCTGCCCCCTAGTGGGAAAAATAACTTCGTAGAGAGTTATTATTTATTAAATTGAGCAGGCAACATTCTATATTTTTCATATTGTGACCAAATCTCATAAAAAAGACCAAAACCAGTGACAAATGCAGCCTTTCAATGTACATCATGTGTCTATTTAAAGTCTGATTTCTGCTCCATTGTTGCCCACAAAACTAAAAACACATCAGTGAGCTGCGTTGTCCAACATGTTCTTTTACTATTATGAACGCTTGTACTCTGGTTTATTTTGAGTCAGTCCCGTAAACACCAACCAAATGCACTGCTTCCTTCAATGTCTACTGAAAAATACAGTTTTAGAAAGATACTGAGACTTTTTGGGAGTCATTATCAAATGTTTATATCGTCAATAAGAACTAATATTCTTGCAGCTTGCAGTCAGAGAAAGGAAGCCAGAAAGTATTAAGAGATGCACTATCAAGGTCTTTGTTTTCTGTTTACCTGCTGTTTTATTTTGAAAACGTCTTTCCTCGTGTGTTGCTTCTGTTTTTACATCCTCCCTTTGTCCCTCTTTTCCTCCTTTTTTTGGTCACCCTCATTAGTATCACTCGTGACTCATCAGTTCTCGTATGAAATTTTTTTTTTTGTCTGTTATTCTGTCTTTTTCAGTTCTTCATGTTTGCCTACCTAATGGTCACCTGAATGTTGCCATAGCTCCAGGTTTCAGAATGCTGCCATAGATCACGGTTCTAGAAAGATGTCTTAGATAAAGGTTCTAGAATGTTGTCATGAGGTCAAGGTTCTAGAACGATGTCATAAGGTCAAGGTTCTAAAAAGTTGCCATAGATCATGATTCTAGAATGATGTCATAAAGTCAAGGTTCTAGAATGTTGCCATGAGGTCAAGTTTCCAGAACATTGTCATTGGGTCAGTGTTCTAGAAAGTTGTCATGAGTCAAGGTTCTAGAATGTTGTCATAGATCAAGGTTCTAGAATCATGTTATAAGGTCCAGTTAGAGAATGTTGTCGTAAATCGAGTTAATTTAATGTTGTCATAGGTCAAGGTTCTACAATATTATTGTTCATTTTATTAGAGTGTTGTCGTCAGGTCATGTTTGAGAATGTTGTCAAAGTCAAACTTCTAAAACGTCTGAGATCAAGTTTCCAGAATGATGTCATCGGTCAAGATTGTAGAACGTCATCATCAGTCAAGATTCTACATTGTCGTCATGAGGTCAGGGTTCTAGAATGCACCTGCACTATTCTTCGTGTCTATTTCTGGTTTGTACATTTAGTTAGTTTTTTTGTCCCATTGTTGCTTTGCAGCCGTTCACTTTCTTCGTATTTGCCTGCCTCCTTGCTTTCCTTGTGTTCCTCAGACCCCTTTGGCTTTTGGATCTTTTCTCCCTGGATTAGTTTTTATGATATGGACCTTGTAATTTCCCCAGATTCTCTGGCTGTATTGTGTTTGCTCCTCACCTTGTGTTCAGTAAGTTTTGCTTGAATAAAATTCCTTTTTGACAGAACCTGGCTGCCATATGTTTCTTTACTCGGGTTCTATTTTCTGAATCTCTCATGACAGTATGAACTGACCACAAAATGGACCCAGCAAGCATGAGCTTCAGATCACAGGATGTTATGGGTTATTGTTTGTTAAAATGCCATGATTCTAGAATGTTGCCATAACTCACTGTTCTGGAATGTTGTCATATGTTTTAGATTCTAGATTAACCTAGTGTTAGGTTAAAGTCAAGATTCTATAATATAGAATGCTGTCATAAGGTCAAGGTTCTAGAATGTTGTCATATGGTCAAGGTTCGACAATGTTATAATGAGTCAAGGTTCTAGAATGTTATCAGTCAAGGTTCTAGAATGTTGTCATATGGTCAAGGTTCGAGAATGTTATAATGTGTCAAGGTTCTAGAATGTTGTCAGTCAAGGTTCTAGAATGTGATAATGAGTCAAGGTTCTGGAATGCTGTCATAAGTTCAAGGTTCTAAAATTTTGTAATGAGTCAAGATTCTAGAATGCTGTAATAGGTCAAGGTTCTAGAATTTTGTCAGAAGGTCAAGGTTCTAGAATGTTGTGATAAGTCAAAGTTATAGATTTTTCCCATAGCTCAGAGTTCTAGAACATTGTCATGGGTCAAGGTTTTAGAATGGTGTCATTTCTTTTGGTTTCTAGAGTGCTATCATTGATTACAGTCAAGATTCTAGAATGTTGCCATGACAAAATTCCAGAATGTTGGCATAGGTTGAGGTTCTGGAATGTTGTCATAATTCTAGGTGATAGATTAAAGTCAAAATTCCAGAATGTGACAAAGATCAAGATTCTTTCAGCCTCAGTTCTGGAGTTAGCTCTCTATAGGGCTGCCTTCTGTCCGATTCCAACTCTGATGCTGCCAGGGAATCTATTGTCTCCATCCCAGACTTTAAGACAGCCTCCAAAGGAATGTGAGTTCTCCGACAACATAGAGGTTCTAAGTCACTCTCTATCTCCATCCATCATCATCATCCGGCTTCCTGTCTTTTTTCATCCTGGACCTACCTCTAGGACCAGACAGTCCCCAGACTGCTAACCTCCTGACAGTTCTGTCTCGGGTCCACCAGCCACCTACCAATTAATCCCTGTTCCTGCCAACGCCTTTTCTGTTCTGGAGCGTGAACCTGGGTCAACCAACACTGAGCTCAGCTGACACAAACAACAAGTCAGCTGACATTTTTCTTGTTCCAGAGACTGAGTCAGAAATGAAACATCACAAATTTGAAATAGACTGGATGAATGGTTATCCAGAAACGCAAGCAACACATACACATAGGGGGATGTCTTGATTTACAGTAGAGATTCTCAGAGTCTTTTGGGTAAAAGCTAATTAGTGAGGATTTAAACTGTTTCAAGATTAAATGTGAAAGGATCAGCACAGAACAAAGTTTTGGGATCAAGCTAAACTTGTGTTATCCTTTTTCACACTGTGTTTAGTAACATCACAGGGTCGTGAACAGGAAAGGACAAAAACAGAAGGAAAAAAACAGTCATGCCAGCTGGGACACAAAATAAAGGTTATAAAAAGGCAAAAACTAAACAGAGAAGTCTTGAGATCTCAGAGAATCCAGAAGCTGTGACTGAAAATGTGGACATAATGGCTGATGTAAAAAGACTTCTGCTTTTCAACATTAAGGTCAAGAGAATTTACCTTCATCTCTGAGATTGACGTCAAATTTGACACAGAGCGCCCAGTGAATACAAAAGCCGGAAACAGAGCGTCTAGTTAGGGAAGAAGCCGAGCTTAGTCATCATGGAAAAGATGGAAAGGAAACTGAAATTAAAGTCAGGATGGAAGTGTGATGGATCGAATATTTTGGATGTTCCTGCAGATAGAAAATAGTGTCCAACGCTACATTCTTTTGTGTCTGCTGCAAAAATCTTTAAAAAATTACAGGAGACCAATTAAAAAGTGACTTTCTGTAAAGGTTCAAGAGGCTCAAACTGTAAGTCTGTAGCAGGTTACAGTGCAGTTGTAGCAGCATGGTAACGGTAAACACCAGCAGCTGTCAGGAGGTTACAGCCTTGTTAAAAGATAACCCTTCAGATCAGCTGACTACTTGTTCAAAATACTTTAATGTCATCTGGTAAAAGCCCTGTCAGTTTGAACATACACTGCTGCCAGAGCAAAAAGGTGCTTCAGTGGTCTATCAGCAACTTATCACAGAAAACAATTTCTGACTGCTTTTCATGCAGTTTCACCATCTTATAAACACTACAGTCACTGATGCCGCTCATTAACTCGTTACCAAGGGACTAGTGCAGCATGAACCAACAAATGTCATGCAAAATACCAAAGAACAGCTGCAATATTGCCTCCTTTCATGTTTGCTCTCTTCACCTCTGACTTAATATACTGCTAAGATTCTAGAATGTTGTTATCAGTCAAGACTGATCACTGAAGATTCCAGAATGTTGTCAGAAGTCAAGGTTCTGGGATGTTGTCATAGATCAATATCTGAGAATGCTATTATTATACTACAGTGTTGTCATAAGGTCAAGTTTACAGAATGTTATAGGTCATTATCCTTTTAGGTTGTCATAAGTCAAGGTTCTAAAATGTTGTTATAAGTCAAGGTTCTAGAATGTTGTTATAAGTCAAGGTTCTGGAATGATTTCATAGGTCAAGGTTCTAGAATGTTGTCATAAGGTCAAGATTCTAAAATGTTGTGATAAGTCAAGTTTCTAGAAAGCTGTCAGAGATCAAGGTTCTAGAATGTTGTCATAAGGTCAGGGTTCTACAATGTTGTCATAAAGTCAAGGTTCTAGAATGTTGTCATAAGGTCAGGGTTCTACAATGTTGTCATAAGGTCAAGGTTCTAGATTGTTGTCATAAGTCAGGATTCTAGAATGTTGTCATGGATCAAGATTCTAGAAAGTTATCATAAGGTCAAGGTTCTAGAATGTTGTCATAAGGTCAAGGTTCTAGAAAGCTGTCATAGATCAAGATTCTAGAATGTTGTCATAAGGTCAAGGTTGTAGAATGTTGTCATGTCAAGGTTCTAGAATGTTGTCATAAGGTCAACATTCTAGAATGTTGTCATGTCAAGGATCTAGAATGTTTCATAAGGTCAACATTCTAGAATGTCATAAGTCAAGGTTCTAGAGTGGCGTCTTAAGTCAAGGTTCTAGAATGTTGTCATGAGGTCAAAATTTTAAAATGTTGTAATAAGTTAAAATTCTAGAAAGCTGTCATGGATCAAGATTCTAGAATGTTGTCATAAGGTCAAAGTTCTAGAGTGTTGTCATAGATCAAGGTTCTAGAATGTTGTCATGACTCCAGGTTCTAGATGTTGTCATGAGGTCAAGGTTCTAGAATGCTGCCATAGATCAAGGTTCTAGTGTTATCATGAATCCAGACTCTAGAATGTCAGTGTTCAAGATTCTAGAATGTTGTCATAAAGTCAACGTTCTAGAACGTTGTCATAGGTCAAGGTTCTAGAATGTTGTTATTAGTCATCATTCTAGACTGTTGTCATTGGTGAAGATTCTAGACTTTTCTCATAGCTCAAGGTTCTAGATAGTTGTCACAAGTCAAGGTTCTACAATTCCATAGCTCAAGGTTCTTATCAGAATTTTTAACATCACATGGAATGTTTCTTTATCAGAAGTGACATTTCACGTTGAGGTGCACTCTTGGTTTTGATCATTTATCATTTAATCATTTGCTGTAAACACATTTTGCTGCTTTTCTCTCAGGCACTGTATTCATTTTGTGAGGTCATTTTCTGCTGAACAACATCTGGCACCAGAATTTTGTTTGGAAATAGGAAAGTTTTATCTTTTAAGTTGTTAAATGCATAAAGAATAATAAAAGGTCTTGAGCACTTCAAAGACAAATAGCATTATATTTGCTTTAAACCACTTTCTTAGTGGGAATCCTGTCATAAATATTAACTGTAATGTGTTTTCTGAACCAGTTGCCTCTGTGGTTTTAGTCCAGTCCAGCTTTTTGTCTGTGGACACCAATCTAGTTATAATCCTGACAAAGTGAACATCTGTTCTCTTAATGCTGATTGGATAAGAGTGGTTCTTCGCCTCCTAAAATCTTCCATGAACTCCATAGTATGTTGTGATGTTGAGTTATAGCTGGTTGGGGTCATTCGTCTGTCCTACCCTACTGTCCTGCTAACTAAAGTAGAACCATCAGATAAACCTGACAGCAGGACGGTGAACGAGGAGGGAGGCAGGACTGCAGCTGTATTTATCTCATCGGCTGTGAATGCCGACGTGTATATTCAAAGTTAAATCACCTCCAGACATAAACACTGGCCTCATTTAAAACATTTAACACAAGTGGCAAGAAGTATTTGACGATAGTCCAAACCAGTTGACTTGTTGAACTCCGACTCTTTCAGCTTCAACATCTGAACAGCTCCTGTTTAAAAATGCTTTCTGTTCTATTCTGCAGTTATAGAAGCTCTTCTCTGTTAGGATTTTCAAAATCAGTGGTTAAATTCTTTATATAAACATAGAAAAATAGCATTTAATTAATTGACACATTGTGTATAGTTACCATCATTTTACTTTAAAATTCCAACTTGTCCGGCAACTGTTCGGTCCAGAAGTTGGAAATTTGGAATTATTTTTGGTTTTCTTTTGTTGTAGACATTAACTTTTTAAAAAAAGTCTAGTTTATATTATCACAGATAGCAGGAGTATTTATATTAGCAACCATTTCAAAGCTGTCAACACCTGGTAGTTTGCTAACAGCCTATTAGCATGCTGTCTAGCTTTTTTTGCAGATTTTTTTCTTTCATAGATTTTCTTTATCATTAAGTGAGATATTCGATATCGATTCTTTGCATATTGTTAGTTAACCTATATATTTGATGTATACAGTAACAACCGAGAATTAGCATCATCTTTCGTAGTTTACTGATGTTTTTAAAAAATATTTTGATGTCAATTATGCTTTTCATTGTAAAAAATCAACAACAAATCCCTTAATTTTCCAAATATATTGTCCAGAGTGTTTACAACTCTGTTTATTTGCTGTTCTTTTATTTATCCTGTTGTTGAGGTTCACTTTTCTGAATCTGTACACGAAAACTTGGTTACCCTCGAATCCAGAGTTTAGGGTGTTGATTTGTCTGGTTTACAGCTTCTATTTTGGATGAGGACAGGTTTCCCCCTGCTGTTCTTTATAGTGAACTACCCTCTGAAGGATCCTAAACGAAACAGAATCTGTGCCAGAGTTAGAACAAGAACATTATTATTGAATTTGTAATATTTCTTTATCCAGTGTGGTCTTACTCTACTACCTCAGAACCATTACCAGTATGACTTATTACTTATTTTCAGTAATGTTTCCTTCTTAACCTCTTTATTAGCTCCAAATGAAAGAGCTCCGCCATGGAATTCTACTTTTACAAAGCTTTTAAATGGTCTGTTTTTGTTGATGTTGTCAAAAAGTCAATAATTCTAATTTATGTTAAGTCGGTGGTGACCGCACTGCATTTAGAGACGTTCCTACATCTTTGTTCATACCATTAACATACATGATGGAAGTGCAATATTAGGAACATTTGTAAATGCAATGCAGACCAACACACCACCTCCCTCCACCTAGTATGTTGTTACGTAAATCGCCTTTTTCAACATCAAGAAAGATTAAAAGCATAAAAGTAGAATTTGTTGTATTTAAAAATGCTAGATTTGATGGATGTACCCAAAGGCACTGAAGATTTGGTATAATTTGCAAGTATAATCTGGCAAAAGAATCTTATCTTATCACTTGTTTGTGATGCGTTCACCAACGACAGCATCCTAAAGTGTTTTGTTTTTCTGGCCAGGCATGAGGATCGTGCAGTTTAGTAAAATGATTATCGGTAAACTAAGTGGCTGTTGGTGATCCATTTGATCATGTTGTTGTTGGCTATTGTTGGTTTGATGACCAGAATAAAATCCAGAAGCCAGTTTTCTTAACTGTGATGTACGCTTCCACCTGTTTTCCTGAATCCATCCCAAAAAATCACTGCACCTGCTGCCACAAAGGCACAACGTTTGCCACCAGCTCTGGACTGTCAAAAACTGGATGGACGAACTGACCAAGGAACTAATGGTCTTTCCGAGATATTTCAACAGATGTTGGAGGCACTAGGTGTCTCACATTCAGTTTCAGAAGAAGCACTTGAATGCTGGAATCAAACCCATTAACGTAACACTGTCAGTAAAGAAAGACTGGGACCATCCATGTCAGGTTCAGTCTGTCTAAACTAGTGTTTGGACGCAATTTCTACAGCAGGTTGGTTTGTTGGTTCTTCTGCTAAAACTAATGTGCTGGAGTTTGTCTCCCGGTGTAAAATTAAGCAAAGAACACCCACTCTTCATGTTAAGACAGCAGGAAGAAACTGTTCTCTGCTCTCACTGCTGGTTCTCAGATCTTAATGTGGCAAAAAGCAAAGTGTCTGACAGAATTTCTCTAATTCATACACCTGAGTATAGAAGAAAAACAGTTTGGCCTCCAGAGATGATGGTTCCTGCTGTGTGAAATCCATATCTGATGGTCTGGTAGCACCCTCTGGTGGTCAGCAGTGTGATAGTTTGTCCAGCTCTTACATTACGCCCACCATAGACTCCCTTTTAGAAGGAAAACTTGGTGATATACCGTTGTGATTCACTTCCTCCCACTTTGTTTGGATATAGTCCTGTCCTAATTTGATAGAACATGATATTGATGTTGCTGCTGCTTCTCCCATTAAACCAGATGTCCTGTAAAGACGCAAGAAAAGATGAAGAAAGAAGCTAACTGGTTGGTTGAAAATAGTTTAGCCAAGGTAAACTTTAGCTCCTGTATCCTTCATGTTTGTTGGCCTTCAAGTCTGACGCTGCCCCTCATTTCTGTTTAGACTTTTCTAAATGTTACGCTGTAACTGTGTCTGACTCATTCCTAGCCACTCACATGGAGGTTTGCATTGATAGGATTGGTCCTGGATCTGCTGAAATGGTCCTGGTAGGTTCCTTTAACCTTAAACTACATGCAGTATAGTGTTAAAGCACCTGCTACTCTCCATCTATGCAGATGATACGGTGTTGTACTTGAGTGATTGGGAGTCTTTGCTAATGCATCGCTAACACTTATGAGTTTGATAAGGTCACAGTAACCTTCTTGGGGAAGCAGGCTGGACATTTGTAGGTTTACTCAGTGGATATAAACGTTGCAGGGGTGAAGTGACGTGGTTTTATGGTATGACGGGTTTTTACTGTTACTGTTGTAAAAGCTTCCTCTGGATCTCCAGTCCTTTAAACATCTGGACAGCTCCTGCTTTACGTCCTATTAGTTTACGATTAATCAATGACAGAGCAGATGGATCAAAGCCATAAAGTTCTGTTTTCTCTGTAATGTATCAATAATCTCAAATACTGCTGTAAAATCGTCAGGTGCAGCATTTTCTACCTCCCTCTGTTAGCCCTCTTATATCAGCTATTTCAGACGCCTGCAGTGCCGTTTATTACAGCGCCTGTATCACCAGATAAGCTCTCTATGATCTCTGGTGTTTGTGTTGGTTTGGGCTCATATTTTTGGTCATTTCTTGCCTATTTTTTGACGATTACAAGACCAAATTGAAAATTTTTTCTAAATGCTGAAGAGAAAAAATTGCAGATAGAAGAAAAAATGTGCTATCTGGAACCAAAACGGCATTTCTACAAATAAATCCAAACAGTCAATGCCTATTTTTACATGAATAAAAGCAGTCTTGGTCACAAACTAGAACAACTTTGACCCTAACTTCAGCTTCAACTTGGAAAGTTTGGTAAATTAACCTGTAAACATAGGTATCCTCTGATCCACATCGTTATTTTTTAGGACTTAATGGATGTATCTGTTATATTACCAGGTTTTAACCACTTTTTAGGCAGAAATTCAAGCATTTCGCTGCAAAATTAACCACCCTTAAGAAAAAGCACCATTTCAGCTGCATCATTTAAACTTAATGCTCTTTTTAAAAGATGTTTGTTGATCCAAATCAACATTAAAACCAATATAACATCTTGTATTTTCTTCTGTTAGCCCTCAGTTTTGGGCCACCTCTTAGGCAGAAATTTGAGCAACAAGGTTTCTGTTTTGCTGCAAAATTAACACCTTAAAGAGAAAACCACATTTCAGCTGCATCATTGTTGATCCAAA
This sequence comes from Amphiprion clarkii, assembly GCA_027123335.1. NCBI lineage: Eukaryota > Metazoa > Chordata > Actinopteri > Pomacentridae > Amphiprion > Amphiprion clarkii. The sequence goes on from CM049574.1 coordinate 34,946,042, forward strand.
TCAACACTGAAACCAATATATTATCTTCTACTGTCTTCTGTTGTGTCTCAACCAGTCGTCTGTCATGTCAGTCAGGGTAAAGCTTCAGTGGGGAGGAAAGGGTTTCTGGAGGAGGAAAGAAGGGAAGGCAGAGTTAAACCTCCCTCCTTCGCTTTTCCTCGTGGACACGCTTCCCCCTGCAGCCATCTGGCCTCTCATTGGTTAAATCCACCGGCTGTATATTTATGTGGTTGGTCAGGGAGGGGTTTATGTACACAGTTAAATCTGGCCACAAGTTTCAAAACTTTCAAACAGAGCAGAGAGTCGAAGAGAAGAAGTTGAGCTTTGGACAAACTGCTGATCCAAACTCCAACCAGAACTGTTGAGTTCTGGGAAATAAAACAGACAGAAAGAGGCCGAGTCATTGTGGATCACCTTCAGGGGGAATATTCTGAACCACAGCTGCTTTGTTTTCTTCCTCGTCTTCCTCCTCCTCTCACATCTCGATGCTTTGCTTTGGGATTTGTGCTCCAAATCCATCCGACTCTACTCTCCACCTGAAACACTCTGACTTCCTGTCCAGAACTTTGCCGCCCCGCCAGAATTTCACTCGGACAAAAAGTGGACTCTGGAATGAATTTAGCAGAAGCCAGCCTGTCCAGAGAGACTCTCCTGGCCTGGACATCCAGGACGCCAAGTCCTGACTTTGATCCGGAGATGGGCTTTGAGCAGAACCTCTCCGGAGACTGCAGCTCTCCTGACGACACGAGGAGATCAGAAACGAGGGTTTCTCTGACTCCCAGCTCAGGGGGACAGAGTCCGGATCCGACCCAGGCAGGAGGCGTGTCGGTGGGCTCAGATGGGAAACCTTCAGGGGCCGAGCAGAGGATCCGCCGGCCCATGAACGCCTTCATGGTCTGGGCTAAAGACGAGAGGAAGCGCCTGGCCCTGCAGAACCCCGACCTGCACAACGCTGTGCTCAGCAAGATGCTTGGTAAGACCAGCAGAAACAAAGCAGAAATACTGCAGAAATGAAAACAACGGCTTGACTTCATCCTTTTTTTTGCATTTAGTGTAAAATCTACAACATCTGCACAGATGAGATTATTTAAACCATAACATCAGCCATATATAAGTTTCATTAAGTGACTCTAGTGCAGGAGTGTCAAAGTCATCTTAGTTCAGGTTCCACATTCAGTCCAGTCTGATCTCCAGTGAGTTGGACCAGTAAAATCACTGCATAATAACCTATAAATCACCACAACTCCTAATGTTTCCTTGGTTTTAGTGAAAAAAAGTACATTCTGAAAATATTCACATTTAAGGATTTCTTTATTCTTTTTTTTTTTTTTTTTTAACAAAACATCATGAACAACCTGAAATTTCTGAAGAAAAATAAGTTTAATTTCAACAACATTATACCTCCATTTATCATTTACACATTACAACATCCAGATCACAGAGTGTCTACAAAGGAACACAACATTTAGTCATCTGGAACTGAACAATGTAGTATTTTACTTCATGATCAAATCGACAAAAGTCAGACAAAAAACAGCAAAAAGAAGACTAAATATTACAAAAATAAGACACAAAAGATTACAAAAATGGAACAAAACAACAAAAATAAGACAAAAAAACACAAGTCAGACAAAAAGGAAACACAAAACAACAATTAAGGAAAACACAAAATGACAAAAAAGACAAAAAACAACAAAATATTACAAAAACGAGGCACAGACCGACAAAAAAAAATGGACAAACGACACAGGTGAGACAAAAAACCCCACAAAACACCAAAAACGAGACAAAAAACAATGAATATGGCAAAAAACAAAATGACAAACATAAGACAAAAAGCGAGACAAAAAGGAAACACAAAACGACAAAAACGAGAAATAAAATGACAAAAACATGAAACAAATGACAAAAGTCAGACAAAACAACAAAAAGAAGACAAAATATTACAAAAATAAGACACAAAATGACAAAAATGAGACAAACAACATGAAACAAGACAAAAAAAGGCAAGAAATTAGACAAAAAAGTTACTAAGCGACAAAAAATTGGACACAAATGAGAAAAAAATGACAAAAAAAGGAACAAAATGACAAAAAATAGACAAAAAACACAAGCAAGACAAAAAGGAAACAGAAAACGATATAAACATGAGACGACAAAAGCCAGACCAAAACAAAAGACAAAAACAAGACAAAATATTACGAAAATGAGACACAAAACAACAAAAGAACAATAAGCAATCTAGTATTTTACTTTATGATCATAACAACTTGTCAGGGTCTAGAAATTATTTTAAATTTGTAGTTTTACAAATTTATAATCTGCAGTTAATGTCTTCTCTGGAACTTTTACTCTTTATAAAGTCGGGCCGGATTGGACCCTCTTTTGGGCCGTGGGCCGCATGTTTGACACCCCTGGTTTAGAGTATAACTGCAGCTAAATATTCAAAACATTTGCTTTTCCCCAATTTTGTCACTCTCACTTGTCTCAGTAACACGAATAAAACCAACAGCATGATATTAGAATCAGTGCTTTAAAAACTCAAACATGCAACAATCTGTTTGCATTCAGTTGTTTGACAGAAATGTTCATCACATGTCCAGAATATGTGCTGGAACTGAGTCTTTGCTTTGTTTTGCCTGTTTAGAATCGCCACAGTTGCCGTTTCTGTCTATAAATTGTTCAATTTCCTGCATTTAACTGTGATTTAAGGACTTTTAAAAAAGACCTAAGATAAGATAAATCTTTATTATTCCCACAGCGGGGCAAAGATAGTGCAAACATTTAAGGAATGTAGCGTAAAAATAAAAAATAAACCAAAATAACAAGTACTAGTTCTAAAAAATGACATTATTGTACATATCAGTGGTGTATATTGGATTTTTTAGAATACTATTATTGCACAGATTGTACATAAGTAGAAGGACTAATTACATATAATGCCTATAAGAAGTAATCACCCTCCTTGGATGTTCCAACTTTTTTGACAAGAACTCGCAAAAAAAACCCTCTTTAATATCAAAGTGAAAACAGATTTTTAATTTGCTTTATATAATTTTAATTAATTGACATGATTTGGTAAAAATCTGTTTTCACTTTGATATTAAAGAGTTTATTTTTTGCAAATTCTTGTCAAAAAAAATCATATTGACTTCATGTGTAAAAGCAACAAAAGGGGTGAATACTTTTTTAAACAGGCGTTACAACATGCATTCTAGTGTCACTTTTCTTAAATAATGTTTTTGCATTTTGTATATTTTTTGCGTCTTTTTTTACCACATATGTCGATGCTGCAGCTTTAAACAGATATCTGTAATAAATTATAATTCTCTACATGACAGCTGCGCAGTTTTGTGTTAAATATTCGCAGCTAAAATCACTTTCAGTTGGTCAAAAGTAAATTTTCACACCAACATCTCCATGTTAAAGCAGCCAAATTGATCTTCAATGTATCTGACAGTCACTTAAAACCCGTAATGTGTTTGCATGGACAGAATAAGTGGGAAGAAAAAACCCAAACGGTCCTTAGAAACCTCTCAAACCGCCCATAAGTCACCTCTCCTCCGTCCATCCATGTGCTCATTACGCTCCAAGCTCCATAGTTTGTCAGAAATATGGAACCCGATGCAGCTGACAGGAGTCCAAGTCGACCACAAGCCCTCCTTCAGCCTCCTCCAGGGAGAAAAACCTTTTATGGCCAACTCTTTACTACAGACGAGGTGAAGGTTGGACTCACTTTAATGGATTGTTCTATGAAAAAACATCACTTTCTCTATCTTTTTTCTGTTGCTTTTAAAAAAAAAACTTCATGCATCACATTCTTGCAGTTTCACACTCAGCTCATCTGCAGCTGGAGAATTTTGGAGGCGCTGATATTAAAACTGGAAAAGCACTCAGAGAGCGCAGTACTCCGCCAAGGCTGCTCAGTCTTTGTATCATTCCCGACGGATGAAATCTCGTCTGTGTTTCATGTTGTCTGTGAACATCCTTTCATTTTCTGTGTATTTCAAAGAAGGTTCTTGTTCAGTTTACTGCCATAGAAGTTGCAAGAAACCAGTAAATATTCACATTTGAGAAGCTGCAGTTAATCCACCACAATGAACACAAGATTGACCACAAAGAGACAAAAAACTACCATAACAGATGCAAAACTACCAAAAGAGACAAAAACTACCACAAAGAGACACAAACTGAACACAAAGAGACACAAACTGATTTCAAAAAAACATAAAACAACCACAAAGACAAACAAATGACCACAGAGACAAGAAAAGGCCTCAGAGAGAGCAGTACTCCTCCAAGGCTGCTCATTCCCCCATATAGCATTGTCAGAAATGCAGCATTATCATTATTATTATTATTATTATTATTATTATTATTATTTTTTTTTTTAATAAATGCAGCATTTGTTTATTAGTTACTGATGATCATAAATAACAGCAGCATAGAATGTGTCCATTTAATATAGATGTACCTACAAACACAATGACCTTCTGCTGAGCACAGGTGTGTGTTATGCATGTGTACATGCCCTATGGATACTGAATCACGTGACCTAAATATGTAGTCCGTGGCGGGAATTGATGGACTCAGAAACACCCCCACAATTTAAGCAATTGTTGATTGTATAATTAGAGTGTACACATTTTTACTGCCATGGTTTGATAGTTTTTCATAGTAAAATTTACAAACATTTATGTACTAAAATCTAATTTGTAAATTCCTCTCCTCCAGGTCAGTCCTGGAAGGCCCTGAGCTCCACAGACAAGCGTCCGTTTGTGGAAGAAGCCGAACGCCTCCGTGTCCAACACCTCCAGGACCATCCCAACTACAAATACAGACCTCGCCGCAAAAAGACCACCAAGAAACTGAAGCGGGTCGAACCGGGGCTCCTGCTGCACAGCTTGTCCCAGGGCAGTGCACCGTGCCTGGGGTTAGGACCTTCCATCAACCCCCTGGGAGCAGAAAGCATCTCTGGAGGTTCTCCTTATCCAGGCATCCACCACCACCATCCCCACCACCTGCTGCCGTCTCTGGGGCACTTCAGGGACCTCCAGGCCCCAGGACCCCCAGACTTGGAGACATATGGCCTGCCTACTCCGGAGATGTCTCCTCTGGATGTTCTGGAAGATGGAGCCGGAGAGTCGGTGTTCTTCCCCCAACATATGCCAGAGGAGGCTGGGATGGGAGGTTGGAGCGGTGGGTACCACCCCCAGCAGCTCCACCATCACAACCAGCACTACGGCCACCAGTATGCCAACCACAGTCCCAGTTTAGGTATGACTTCCAGCCCAAGTCCTGGTAGGAGCTCCAGACTTGAGTCTCGAATCGTCGCCTTAAGGAGTCCTGTAAAGTCCTTCCATGACTCGTACCCTCAGCCCCCCGTCAGCCACCCTGAGCCAATAAAACCCCACCAGAACTCTTCTCCCGTCGCCTACTTCAACCAAACGTACGCCGGCGGCTGCTCGAACTCCAACCACTTCACTCTGTCTCATCTGGGGCAGCTTTCGCCTCCTCCTGAAGCTTCTCCGTCTTCCTCCGTCCCACCTCCGTCCACCTTCCTTCCTTCTGGGCACTTGGACCAATCGACTCCCCAAACCTCTGGACATTTGGGGTCTTCTGCTGCTGAATTCTGGTCTGAAGTGGACCGACATGAACTTGACCAGTATGTGAACGTCGGCAGGAATCGAGAGGACGTCTATGGACCGGCCGGAGGATCCAAAGTCCTCAGTAGCAGCGCCATTAGCAGGGACGTTGGTGATATTATGGGTGGGTGTGATGATGGCAGCAGCCCTCTTATATCAGCGCTTTCAGACGCCAGCAGTGCCGTTTATTACAGCGCCTGTATCTCTGGATAAACTCTCTGTGATTTATGGTGTTTGTGTTGGTTTTGGCTCATATTTTTGGTCATTTCTTGCCTATTTCTTTGTGATTACAAGCCCAAATCAAAAAGATTTTCTAAATGCTGAAGAGAAACAAAATGCAGATGGGGAATCTCATGAGAAAAAAAAGTGCAAACTGGAAAAAAATAGACTTTTGTCTAATAAACAGAAATTGTCATTTCTTGTTTTTTTTTTCCATTAACAAATGCAGAGTTGACTCAAACTGGTTTCCTTTGCAGCTACAGGCCGTTGTGGCTTCTTTAAACTTGGGAATTTAGTTATACTAACCCGCAACCATAGGTAACATCTCATTCACATGGTTATTTTTTAGGATTTATGGGTTGTCTCTGTTAGACTATTATTATTTTTTAGGCAGAAATTAGAACAACAGGGTTTCCATTTTGCTGCAAAATTACCCACCCTGAAGAGAAAACTCCATTTCAGCTGCAGCATTGTTGATCCAATTCAGTCCTAAAACCAATATGATATTTGATTTTTTTCTTTCATTCTCAAACAAACATGACCGTTCAAAAGTTTGGGGTCACTTAGAAATGTCCTTATTTTTGAAAGAAAAGCTGTTTTTTTTCCAATGAAGATAACATTAAATTAATCAGAAATACAGTCTAGACATTATTAATGTGGTAAATGACTATTCTAGCTGGAAACAGCTGATTTTTAATGGAATATCTCCATAGGGGTACAGAGGAACATTTCCAGCAACCATCACTCCTGTGTTCTAATGCTACATTGTGTTAGCTAATGGTGTTGAAAGGCTCATTGATGATTAGAAAACCCTTGTTCAGTTATGTTAGCTCATGAATAAAAGTGGACGTTTTCATGGAGAACATGGAATTGTCTGGATGACCCTAAACTTTTGAACAGTGGTGTAATGTATGGAAACTGGAAGGAAACTTTAGAGAATGTTGCTACAAAAATATTTTCTCGGCCTTTGATTAGGTTGGAGTTAATTCTGCAGGATACTAGATTGAGGTGTTAGCATGACTAGCACTAAAAAACGGGAGTATTTATCAAAAGTTGGATGCATTAATGGCACAGAAACATCATGATTCAGGATGCAGGACATCACCAAGTGTTTGCCTGCATTAAAGTACTTTTTAGCAGGATGCTAACCTCCTATCTGTTCAACTTGTGTATTTCAGCACTCTGGTGACAGATTTTAATCTTGTTTCATCTCAGAACCAGACAAATAATCATCTAGTGAACTTCATGAAGTTTAAATGTCTCCACATATATCCCAGCCTTCAGCACAAACCCAGAACAAACCACTGATGTCTCCCACAAACTGTCAGCATGGTTTACAAGCCGACTCCGGTTTATTCTGACAGTGATAGATGCCATGACACGACCCTCGTGTTGAACTCCACACCACAATCTGCAGGTTTTAAGCTGCTTTCCTTCCTCCTAAACACCGATGTGCAGATAATTCAAAGATTATTCTTTTAAAACCAGCATCACTTCTTATTTTTTTGCTCACTTTAATTGTTTAAAGTGGAACAAAATAGCTTTATAAACAACATGTCTAAAGGTTAAGTGCTTTCGATACAATTCTTGCAAGTACAATTGTGAAAATGTGTTAACTTATATGTAAAAGGTCGTCATTTTTATGGTCAAATTCATGGAAAGCAGCCTCAAACTACCAGATAGTGGTTAGCAGTTATTAATTAATAGCTGTTTACATGCTTGGTGTTGTGGTGTTTGATGTTTACTGAAGGAGAAAGTGAGACATGAAATGTTCTCTTTGCACTGGGGAGGAACACTACTTATTCACAAAGAAATGGCCAAATTTAATATGTTTTATACAGAATTGATCGTGTACATGTTATTTTATAGAATCTTATTTTTTTTAAAGGAAAATTATTTAGGAAGAGGCAATTAGCCTAGCTTAGCATAAGGACAGGAATCATGTTAGACAGTTAACCCACCTCTAGTACATATAATTGACATTTAATTTCATGCTTCAGCAAACAGAAATGTAGAAATTGTTATTTTAAATGGAGTGTGTGGTGCAATCACTGCTCCACAAACCACAAATTGTCTGTTTTTGCTTTTCTGCTTCTCTAGATTGAACTATTTGGAGTTTTTCGCCTCCTGACCCATCATCATACTTAAATTAAAGGTCTAAAAGAGTTAAACTACTCCTTTAGATAATATAAAAGTTTTGCTGCAGTGTGTTTTTTTTGCAGTTAATTCAAAACGTCTTATGAATTTGCCTTTAAAAGTGAATCTATGATTGTAAAAATCTCTGTTTTCTGTCAGACTCACAGCTAAACGGACAACTTTGCCCTCCCACGCCAAAGCTGGAAATTTAAATGAAAAATTTGTGGTTTTGTTTGTGCTGAGAAGTCAACAAGTTGCAGCCACCGTCGAACCTCCGTGTGTGTTTATGTAGCTTCCATCCCGTAATAGTTCAGTTTACAGTGAAGGCAAAAACCCAGAAGTGTCCCTTCGAAGATTTACTCTGCATCTGGTCTTCATTAGCGCTAAAGACAAAGCTTTTCCTCCCTGTTTTCTTTTTCTCTCTACATGAAACAATAGAACAAAATAGCGCATCTTGTCCAGTGGAAGCGCTTCTATTTACCACACAACGGTAGATTTTTCCGTTAATTCCTCTGGAGGACGGAGCAGTATTTAAAAAATGCTCCTACATCTGCATTTGACATTCTTCTGTGTTGACACCAGACTCTTGTTTCCATTTTAATTTACTGTGACGCACTCAAACATCAGAGAGACGGCAGGCGTTTAGTTTTTTTGTTGTTTTTTTCTTTCTTTGGAGTCGTGCAATAACTCTGGGGCTTTTGGTAATAATTATCTGAAGAAGAAAAAAAGAAACACCCAAGACCCTGGGATTAAAACAAAGCATGTTTTCTTGGCGCTCGTATAAATTAAAAGCAGGATTTTCCCAGAAGTGTCGCTGCGATGCTTTTAAATGTGCCTGACAGGGATTATTTTTACTTTTTAAATGTAGAAAATGTTTGTATATTTGGAAAAAATGTGTCTGTTAATGGATCTGTTCAATTTTATATGATAATTTTACAAAATAAACACATTTCTTCTCACCTTCTGCCATCACTGCTTTAAATAAACTATTGTGTAAATTGACTGAAAAATGAAAACCCAATTCTTAAAAATATTTCCACATTCAGTCATGCATATTCTCATCTGAGAGGTGACTAATAATAACAACTAAAAAAAAAAAATCAAATTAATACATTTTTGGTTTAGTTTTGCGTTGATTTGTGCATCATAAAAGTGGATTTTTAATGAAAACTGTCCAAACAGAGTCAGTCTGGTTTGGTTTCATTTGAAATATTCCCATCAGATACAAAAGACGTGAGGTTTCATTGATGGAATATGAGAAATCTGAGCTGAAAATCCGAACGTTATTGGGTTGGAGTGAGTCAGATCTTGAACCAGGTCATCAGACGTCTCCACCCAGTAACCGCTTCACTTTCCACTGCATCAGTTAAAGGTCATGCTGCTTCTTCTTTGGAGCCTTTTACTGATGGATGAGGTGAGACAACAACGTTTAGCATTTAAGATCCTGAAGCTTTTAAAAATGTAACCCTTTGATGCACAACATGGGTCAAGAGTGATCCAAATCCAATGGAAAATGAGTGTCTCCTGACCCACACTGCACATCAAAGGGTTAAAGGGCTTTTGACATAAATTGGTGCAGAAGGTATCCAGATATACTGTATGTTTCTGGTCAACGTGATGCTAAAGGTTTCAATTCTTGATATTTAACTTTGTACACTACACTGCCTCAATCTAAACTCATCTAATTTGCTAAAACCAACCCAAGTTGGTCTGATTTGGTCCAACCAGGCTCCAGTCTGCAGCCAGCCTTCAAGTCTAGAAGCTGCTGTATATACAGCCTCCATGCTGCACTAATAGTGGTACCAGAACACAGCTGATTTAGCTTACCACACACTGCATCCGGACCATGAGTTCAACAGTTTGACAAGCACTTCTTTGGAACTTTAAGAAAATCCCTCTATGAACTCGGACATTCACTGTGCAGTTAATGAAATTTCACCCAATAGTTCTGATATTTCAGGCAGAGTTGGGACAGTTAGTCGTCCCACCACACATGGAAATGATATCTTACAATGGTTTATACCATTTGAATAATAAGAGTTAGTGCTTTTACAGAATATTTATACAGTATGTACGACACATGATTTGGCTTAGAATGGACCCATGTCATTAAAAATACAGCAGCAGTTTTCATGCAGCCTAAATTCTACGTTAAAAAGGACCCTATGAAGGTAAAGTCCTGCTTTTCACATCCACAAGGGTTTACATGACGCAAATTTTGTCTTCTTCCGAAGTCTTCCTGTGGACGTCCACATGCAGTGCAAAATTTATGGCAGTGTGGACAATAAAAAATTGTCTGACAAGAAAAAAATGATGAAATGACGGCGCATTTGGGTTTGGTTAGTTCAGTTAAGTTAGTTTAATGAATATTGTCTCAGCTCATTGTCTCAGACACATTTTAGAACACTGTGTGAAGCCCATCTTTTTGCATATTGCAAAAATTTGTTGAGGTAAATTTTGGCATCTTCCTGAATCTGCTAAGGTACATATAGACATTTTAGGTTCAGGCCCAAAATTTCTATTTGCAGGGACTGTAAATGTGCCACGAAACCAACATAAATGCTTGTTTTGAGGAGAGATTTAACACCCACACCCTAATAATTTATCATTTAAAGATCTTTAACTGAAGTTGTTGATGCTGGACTTCGGAGGTGCTTTGTTTCGTACTTCCTGTCCATTAATAGTTCTAAATTCTCCAGATATCTTGTGCTACGTCCGCTCAAAGTGCTTAGAATTGGAAGGACATTGGTACACTTCAGGAATAATCACTGACATAGTGAAATTTGTAGCTGACTGCTATACTTTGCAGCTATAACTAGTGAAAAATGCAACGTTTCATGAGTCTTATGGGTTTTTCTCTGTTTAAAGAGACAGAAATGACTGACCTGTACGGATGTGGAAACCAGGAATCTTCTCACTGTTTTACCTTGTTTATTATTGCGCGGTAGTTCTTGGGTTTCTTGGACAGTCTTTATCCATTGTTGGACAAATTCTTATAGATTTTGTACAGGTTCAAAGTCATCGTGGACAAATTTGGAGTAATTTTAGACAGTTTTAAATCAAAATATCCCAAAACTGGAACCTTGTTTTGCTCAACTTGCTACACATCAAATTCTGCTGAAGTTAGAGCCTCTAAAGTTGGTGAAATGTCGATCAAAGACTGTATTTTGGAAGAAATATGGATCCATCCACACATATATATGCTTACACGAACTTTCGGGGGCCTCAGTACCACCCATGTTTGAAAATGTTGCACTTTTTTCCACTTTCAAAGGGGAATAATTATCCACTATTGTCATTTTGCACAGGTTTAAAGTAATCTTGGACAAATATGAAGTCATTTTCGTCAGGTTTGAAATCAAAATATCCAAAAACTGGAACCTTGCTTTGCCAAACTTGCCAAATTCTGCTGAAGTCAGAGTCTCAAAAGTTGACGAAAGGTTGACCAACAAACAACCCAAGTATTTTTAGGAAGAAATTTGTATAAATCCACATATGTATACACACTTACAGGACTTTTCTGAAGGCCCCAGTGCCACCCTTTTATTGACCATTTGCCTTGTTTTTAATAGGGACAGAAAATGCAACGTATCTACGTAGCAGACCGACCTGTACGGATGTGGAAACCAGGAATCTTCTTGCTGTTTAACCCTGTTTATTATTGTGTACAGATGCTAATGATGCTATTTTAACCAAGCAGCTAAGTATGTGGTAAGATCCCCATCTTTCATTTACAAAGCTGATTGTTTGACAGTTGAAACAACCAAAGCAATCAGACTTTCTGAAACTGCTGCACAAATGTGAGCTGTGATTGGTGGTTCAGAGATCAGGAACTGGGTTGGGGAGACAGATGGACACGTTAACTTTGGATGTTGTAGAAAATAGTTTCAAAAAAGCAGAACAAAGCCAGCATTTGCAGTTGTGTTTCCTAATATCCACTATGAAAGCTGTGGTTTTCTGGCCTCACATCTCCGGGAATTTGGACTGAAATGAGGGAAAGAAGGAAAAAGGAGGGGTGGGAAAGAAAAGACGAGAGAAGACAGAAAGACAACGGCCTCGGTGTTTGTGCTGTAATCCTCTGTGATCCGTTCTGTCCTCTCCGGGTCCAGATCCGAAAGACTCTAGAAGACTTTGGCTCGGTTTCCTCCCGAATCAAACCACTAACGGACTGAAAAGAAAACATTTGGAACAAGGAAAAACTGTTCTCTCTCCTCTGATGGCCTGTTTTCTTCTCTGTTTTTTTGTTGCCTTATTCCCTCTCTGTCACTGTAATTTTCTTTTGTTTTTCTACTGCTTTTCTTCACTTTCCCACGAGTTTCATTCCTACGTCTTTTTATTCCACCTCCAGCTCCCGTGTTCTTTTTCCTTTTCCTCATCTCTGTCACTTTTTCCCCCTTTATCTCTCTATTTCCATCCAGATGTTTTCTTGTTTTTCCAAGTGGATCTTACTTTTCCTTCCATTATCATTCTTTCACTCTATGTTGTCTGTCTTTTATCATCTCTTCCTCAAATTTAGGTCATTTTTAACCCATCTGAATCTGAATGACTAATCATTTTTCATGTTTTTGACCTCATTCCTTCCATTGTTTTCTTTCTTTCTTTGTCTTTCTACATGATTTCCCTGTTTCAACCTGTTTCTTACCTTTTTAAACCAATTCTCCCAAACTTCATCTGATTTTTCACTTTCATTCTTATCTTTTTCCATCGTTTTCCCTTTTTATCAACCTTTCAACTTTGATCTGCTGTTTGTCCCCCATTTTTGCTCTTTCACCTTAGCGAACCTTTAGTCCATTTAGCATGAATTCTTTTTTTAACCTCAAGCTTGTTTTTTTTAAAAAATCTTTGCCCTAAATCTCCTTTCATATCCAGACTTCTATTCAGTCTACCATCTGTTATTATTCATTTTCATGGCCTTCTTTTATTAAATTCTCTTCCAATCATGCTTTACCATCTCACCCTGTCTCCGTTTATCCATCATTTTATCACCCACTTAGACTTTTTGTTAACTTTTTCCAAGCGACAACCTCCAAGGCTGAAAACTGCAGTTCCTCAAATGTCCACTTGAGGCTGGTTTCAAAACTTAATCCCCATAGACGTCCATGTTAAAATGTCCAACTTTGCAGCAGAAATAAAAAAAGTTTACAGCTTGGTATGAGAATAATTTTGGTCTCCAGAGCTAATTTTCCATTCATGACAACTGCACAGGAAGTGTATTTTTATATAACTCACCCATTTACATTTTATTAAGGCTTAAAGCTATGCATAATTAGCCATTTCTGCTTAGATTAACAGACGTCACAGGGCAGTCCTCTCTGTTCAGTTACTTATTTCTGTTTAAGTTCTGATTGTTTTCTGTTGTTGCTTTTAGGACAGCATTGATCTGTTCCTTTGTTTGTCTTGTTCTAATAAACATGACTGTGATGTGTGTTGAATTATCACCAGTTTCTCTGTTCCGTGTTCATTTCAAGCACAGATATGGGATCAAACAGTAAGACAAAATAAAACTTAGATGTTGCTAAATTATAACATGAAGACAACATGGAAGCAGCTTGTAACTCCACACATCAGATTCTACTGATGTTAGAGCCTTAAAAGTTGGTGAGATGTCGACAAAAGACTGTATTTTAGTAGAAATATGGATCCATCCATTTATATACACTTACAGAAACTTTCTGGGGCCTCAATTCCACCTACGTTTGAAAATGTTGCACTTTTTTACATTTTCAAGGGGGAAAATTATCCACTTTTATCCTTTTGGCTGGTTTTGAGTCATTCTGGTACGTCTTTATCCATTGTTTGACCAATTCGTAATCCTTTTGCACAGATTTAGCGTCATCTTGGACAAATTCTGACAAATTTTAGACAGGTTTCAAATCAAAATATATATAAATTTAAATATATTGCTTTCTTTCATTTTTAAGTGCAAGTAATTCAAAATATGGCCTCTGTTGAAGCCATTTAACCATTTAGATCTTCTGCAAACTATTCTGTCACCAAATTTCGTGGCGGTGGGATTTAAATTTGCAGAGATATATTAACCAGAAAATGATTAAAATACAAAAATTTCCATGTCTGAAAGCAGATGAAATTCTCAAAATTGAGCGAAAAATAGTTTACAAAATGTAGTTTTGGGTCCCAAAACACTAACAAGTGGAGTATCACCACCATCTGAAATGACTCCTATGATTTTTCCTGATTTTGCTCATCGTTTCTTTACATTTTTCTCTTTTCTATTCCACAATCAACTTCCCTTTTTCATCCATTATATTTTTTCACACATCCTTTTAATTTTTCTCAGCTGTTTGTCCCTTTTTCTACCAAACTTTGTTCTTGCTTTCCAAAACATTTTTGTCTTTGTTCCATCTCTTTCCCAATGTTCCTCTCAGTTTTACCTTCTTTTTGCTCTCTTTACTTCAGTCTACACCTCTAAATCTCACCTTGATTCTCTCTTTTTTTTTTTACTACTGTTTTAACACTTCCATAAGATTCAGTTATCCTTAGGCTGGAGGATGTTTAATGCATCCTTACTGGCTTGTAAAAAACCCAGAGTTGCGGTACAGAGTGTGTTCTTTCCTACATTGGCTCATGTACTCTTGTTTGTCAGTTTGAAGGTTTTTCAGAGTGCGTTCCTGTTGCTGAGGTAACCGTCAGGAATGTTAGCAACGAGAAGGAAACCCCTGTGGAAGTTCGGGATGTTCGGGAAGGGTGTGTGTTCACAGAGAGGGAGGAAGAGGTGTATATTTATGTGAGACCACCTCACCCGGCTGCTTGTTACCCTGACTGGAAAAGATAACACGAGGCTGGATTCCCCTTTTCCCAGCTGGAAATGAACCATGTGAGCTTGTAGGGAGTGAACATGGATCTGTGGCTTCTGAACCATCTCAGTGTAATCTGTATTGGTTTCATGCTCTGTGACGATCTAGAAAAGCCCCTTTGGTTGGGAAATATAGCTGAAAATGAATGGAAAAGTGTTCAGTTATAGTAGATATCAATAATAGTCAGAAGTGTCCTGATCTGATGTCAAAGATCCAGGCCAATCAAAGCTTTTTTTTTTTAACAAACCTGAGCCTGATCCTTTATGTCTGCTGTCATACAGGTGTCGTTTACAGAGTGTACAGTTTGTTGCACGATGTTATAGATGTTATATATAAGTTTCTAAATCAATAATCAACAGTGTTATCAATCAACCAATTAATTGATAACATGGATTAAGCACAGTGGACTTTTGTCCTGCACTGATATCACTGCTTAAGCCAACAGACACATGATTTGGGATGTAACTGCAGCTCTGTATGCAGTGAGATGTGTGATTTGGGTTCATCAGAAACACGTTATCTCTAGTCGGAAGTCATTAACCACCACAGAAATCTTTGTCGTGGTGCCCGTTGCTAGCTAAACCCCCATAATTCTCTTTGCTTTAACATGAACTGCAGTCTGAGTGATGCCTCCTCTGGTCTCTGCAGTATTAAACAGGAAAAGGATTCACCTGGTGGTACAACCAGGTACTACAGCTGATCTACATTTACTGACATCATGTAGAGAAAACTAATTTTCTATGTCTTCTGGAACTTGTGGAGCCTCAATACATCCTACCCTCTAACTCTGCATTTACCCTCTAACACTACATTTACCCTCTATAACACTACATTTACCCTCTAACTCTACATTTACCCTCTAACTCTACATTTACCCTCTAACTCTACATTTACCCTCTAATACTACATTTACCTTCTAACACTACATTTACCCTCTATAACACTACATTTACCCTCTAATGCTACATTTACCCTCTAATGCTACATTTACCCTCTAACTCTACATTTACCCTTTAATACCTCATTTATCTTCTATAAAACTGCATTTACCCTCTATAACACTACACATACCCTCTAATACTACATTTACCTTCTAACACTACAGTTTCCTAATGCATTGCAGAGCTATTTGGCTGTGCAGTGTAGACGTTAGATTAATTTTATTAGCTTTAATGAACTTTAAATCTCTATTATCTCAGAAAATGGTATCAAATTAGGCCTCGGTATCAGCAGGTACTAAATATTAAATAACTCCAATTGGATAGGCCAAGAAAAACTTGATCATTATGACTTATTTTTGGTAAAAAAAAACCCCAAAAAAAACCAAAAACAGCAGGAAAACAAGTTCAATTTGAATTTAGCCACTTTAGCCTATTTATAAAGGTACATAATAATTTAAATGAAAAACACATACAAGTAAAAAACAAACAAACAGATATTCTTAATCACCCAGGTCTACTTCAGTGCTCCTAGACGTCTACTCATCCATCTTTTTAGAGGTTAATGTCCTTACAACAATCATATAAAATCAAGTTTCCAGATAAATCTAGTAGAAAAAGAGTTAAAACGAGATGCAAACGTGGAGAAAAATGAGTTTGAAGCTGGGAAAGGAGCAAAGCTACAAGGATCCGATGTGTGAGAGATGAATAAAGAAAAGAAAAGAAGAAACGGGTTCTTTATTAAGGCCATAACTGACTTAGACAGGGAGACATATATCAGTTTATTTTAATAGGGGCCCAGAATCTAACCTTCTTCCTCTGGGTTTTCCAGGAAAGTCCGACTGTTCATGTTGGTCCGTCCTCAGAGGATGAAGGCATGATTTGTGATTTCTGCTTTATTCTTTGCACAGCGTGAACAAATCCTGAGCCAGATACTGAAGATGCACATGGAGATAGACAACGAAACAGAAAAAGCTCCTTAAAGAAGCAGAGAAATGGCATTTGAACATGTGTGTACTTAAAAAAGAGAGTGATTAAGAGAGACGTTGCAGACGGAGAGAGATTGAGGGATTTTCCCGTCTCTTTCTGTCTCTCTGGTGTTTTATTGGCCACATGTGGTTAAGATGTCAGATCAGTCACCACAACTACACACTGACTCACAAACTGTGTGTGTGTGTGTGGCTGCGGTCAGCGATGTGTGTGTGTGATTTTACAGAGTTTGTGCGATGACAGTTGGTTTACGCTGTAAATGCAACTTCTTTGTGTTTACTGTTCTGTTCTGTAGCGTTCTTGCGTAAAGGTTTGTGTATGTATGTGTTGTGATTGTGTGCGCAGTATTTGCATGCATGTGTGTCTATGTGTTTGTCATTACGCTGTCAGTGTGTCAGGGTGTCCATGTGCTTTTGGATTTCCACTGTAACCAGCTCCGAACGTGAAATAATGGTGTTTTTGTCACAGATTAAACAGGAATTAATGCCGGATACAGCAGAGAACGCAGGTCTCATCTGTGCTTTATGTTCTCTCTGAATATCCTTTAATTTTCTGTGTATTTCAACGAAGGTTCTTGTTGAGTTTACTGTCATAGAGAAAGAAACCAGTAAATACTCACATTTGAGAAGCTGCAGTCAGCCACCACTATGAACGCAAGGTTCACCACAGAAAGACACAAAACTACCACAAAAAGACACAAATCAACTGCAAAAAGATGAAAAACAGATGTAAAACTACCACAAGAAGACACAAAAACAACTAATAAGAGAGAAAAATGACCACAAAGAGACGCAAACCAGCTACAAAACTACATGAAACAACCACAAAGACAAACCACACTTGTTTTATGGCTCTTATCCAGGTTGTTTTCTCCTGACTAGAACCTTCCTTGTGTTGTATCTGCACTCAGATGCACGTTGCTCTGGATAAAAGCATCTGTTAAATGAAACTGAAGGGTAGGATTGTACAAAGAGACACAAAAGTATCACAATGAGATGCAAAACTACTAGAGACAGAAAAAAATTACCGCAAGGAGACACAATAAAACCCCAAACAGACAAAAAACATCCACAAACAGATGCAGAAAACTACAGAGACCAAGAAACAACCACAGTAAGAGACAGAAGTATCACAAAGAGATGCAAAACTACCACAAAAAGACAAAAATGACCAAAACTACCACAAGGCAACGACCAAACAATCGAATACAAAAAAAATATAAAACAACCGCGAAGACACAAAAGTATCACAAAGTGATTTAAAAAATGACCACACGAATGGCCACAACAAGACAACAACCACAAACAGATGCAAAACTACCATAGACACAAAAACAACCCTAGAGGCACAAAAGTTCCACAAAGAGATGAAAAACTACTACAAAGAGACAAAAACTGACTAAAAAACAACATTAAACGACCACAAAGAGACAAAACAACCACAAAAAGGCAAAAAAACAACCACAAAGACAGAAAACAACTACAATGAGACACAAACAAAAACAAAGTGACACAAGTCAACTACAAAAAGACATAAAACAACCCCAAAGAGAGGGTGTTTTCCTGCCAGTCTCCTTAGGGCTGCTCTGGGGTTCAGGCTTATGGTTTCTGTAAAGCATCTTGAGACAATTTGACTGTAATTGGTGCTATATAAATAACATTGAATTGAAAATAACCACACGAAGACATAAAATAACCACAAATGGTGAAAAACTACCACAAGGACACACAAAATAACCACAAAGACACACAAAAGAACCACAAAGAGACAGCAAATGACCTAAGAGAAACAAAACTACCACAGAGACAAAACACAGCAGCAAAAAGATGCCAAACAAGAAAAAACAGCAAAAAAAATGTGGATTTATGTCGTGAAAATCCTCTGAAGTTTGCTGACCAAGTACCAGTGATAAAAGGTAAAAGTATCTTCATCATGGCTTCATAATTGTAATGCAAACAGTCCTGATGAACAGCCTCATAACCCAAACAACGGTCCTTTGACAGCCGAGCAGCCTTTGCTAGATTTCTCCAGCTCTGGATTTCCCCATGGCTGCATTCCAGTATCCATACTCTCATACTACATAGTATGCCAGAAAAAGATTTAGTTTGTCCCGTATACCTAATATTTCAGCTGCAGCATGACAAAAACACCCTGATGTCCTACTGCATCTGCTTGGACTTGGCCATTCTGACCCAGTAAATGGATTATTCTAGTGGGAACTCTGCAGTTACATCACGTAGATAGATGGCAGCCATTTTGCATTACATGCTGACGGTCTAAGATTAAGATGCATTATAATGATGAAGTAGTTTGTCCCAGCTGTATGCATGAAACAATATGTACTGTATGAGGGAGCTGTAGTACGTATTTAAAGTAAAAAGAAAAAAGGTCAAGAAGAAGGTTAGAAAAAGGGAAGGGAACTGGTTAAACAGTGTTTTATTCTGCTGCTCATTCTCCATGTTTCACTGAGAAGCAACAGGAAGTGAGGCGGCAGTGAGGGTTAGGTAAAGTTTGAGTTGAATAACTATTGGTTAGTAAGTTGTGAGGTACAAGTCGGTCCAACTCTTGTAAAACTGGGAAGCTAACTAGTTGTGGACGGAGTTGAGGAAGGCAGAAGTACTCATCTAAATTTATACCAACCACAGAACACAGTAAAAATGAACTTTCACCACAACAAGGCCTCGCTGTAAGCTTCCTGATAGACCAGATGATGTCATGTTGGGGGTTTCTCTCTCTCCGCTGCAGGAAGTCCAGCTCTATCGTCCATCACCCCCACAACTTCCTGTTTCCTGTCTCGGCAGGAAGTAGCTCTGCGTTCACTTCCTGAGAGGACCAACAGCAACACTGCAGTGTTTGAGGACCAGTAAGGAACAAAAACAGTTTCTAGGGTTTTAAAAAAAGACAGAAAACTTAAAAGCGCTCCAGTAGAAGTTCACGACATGAAAGGAAAACATCTAAAGTGATGTCAAGGATTATAACCGAGCCCCTGAGTGTGATTAAAACCATCTGGTCAGAAGCTGAGTGGTGTTTGTGTTGACTGATGATAGTTGATCCACAACTCACAGGAAACAAACGATGACCTCTGACTCCGAGTGAAGCAGTCTTTACTTTTAATAGACACCAGAGTCTTATATCTGGTTTTCCTCTTTCTGTTATTCACCTTCTGTCCTTTATGCTTCCTGTTTTTATCTCGTTCCAATCCTTTATTCCGTCACTTTGTCCTGACTCTGTTTTTTCCTGTCCGTCTACTTCCTCCATCTCCTCACTCTTTTTCTGCATATCTTCTAACCTGTTCTCCCTTCTTTCTTTCATTCTTTACCTTCCCATCCTGTGTGTGTTGTATGATACATTTAAGGATGACGTCTTAAGGCAAAAGTGTTGTTTGAAACTTGAAGACAGAGTGAATTGCATTGCAGGATACTAGAGAATTGCATTACGAAGCCAGATTGATAGGTGAGCAGGTATGTTGAGCCTAAATTCAGAGTTTTCAGTGTCTAACCTGGTCTGGAGGATCTTCCTGCTTCTCTAATGTATGTTTTCTCGCATGATTTGCACAGAATTTCATATATGACGTTGCATTTATTGTACGGTTTTAATCTATCTTTGGGGTGCATTAGTGGCTGTCAGAGTTTTGTATGTGATTTAACTGCTGGGTTAATGTTGTGTTTTTTCATTATTCATTGTATAGGTTCCATTATCCTTTGGATGTATGGAATGGTGATTATGTCTACAGAGACACAATCATGCGAGAAAACATACATTGGAGAAACAGGAAGATCATACAACATCAGAAAAAAGGAACATCAGACAGAATGTGAAAAAGGAAACAGTTGGACGACTCACAAGAACAATAAAAGACAAAGCCGATCAAGAAAACCTAAAATCAACCATCACGGACCACTGCAAGAGACAGAAGCACATTATAGACCGGGACAAGGGAAGAATCGTAACCATCAAGAGATGGTTGAGCAGAAGGCCTCTGACGATCTCAGATGGAATAGTCCTCATATGGATTATAGCATGTGAACAGCTAGTTACTTCTAATAAAATACGTCAAATAAGTTTGATGAGGTTTTTCTGGATTAGTTCCTTGGTCTGTGTTTGTTATGGGAGCCTCCAGAAGCAACATTTTTAGAACATTAGATTAACATGTTTTCTTTTAAACATTATTGGAACTTGTCGGTAACATTACACAGAGTTTTAGGAACGTTCTCTGCTGTTTGATCCAGACAGTTTTTTTGGGGGTTCTAAAAGCGTTCTGAGAAAGTTCTAGTCATGTTTTCAGCAGGATTTTTTCTTTTAGTTCCCAGAATGTAAATTGAAAGTTCCCTAAAGAAATCTAAAAATGTTCTTGAAACATTTTCTGAACGTTGCACCGAGAGCTTCCAGAACATTGCAGGTAAAATGTTCCAGCTTTTTCAATATCTTAAATTACAGGAACGTTTTATAAAAACACATTCTGTCTTCTGAGGCCTCGATAGAATCTGGAGAACATTTTCTGAATGATGGTTTGAGAACGTTCTTCTTCGGTTATCATGGAACATAATCTGACAACATCCTCCAAACATCCTCTGAATGTTAAAACGTTCTGTCTTAGTTCACTTTTAACCTCACAGGAACATTATTAGAAATGATAAATATCCTTAAAACATTCATTGAATATCAGATTAAAATGTTTTCTTTCAAACATTATTAGAACTTCTAGGTAACGTTAGTTCATGTTGTGGGAATGTTTTCTGCTGTTTGACCCAGCTAGAATTTTTTTTGTATCATAAACGTTCTGAGAAAGTTCTGAAAGTTCTAGTTATGTTTTCAGCAGGATTTTTTCATTTAGTTCCCAGAATGTAAATTGAAAGTTCCCTAAAGACATCTGAAAACGTTCTTGAAACATTTTCTGAATGTTGCACTGAGAACTACCAGAACATTGCAGGTAAAATGTTCCATCTTTGTTAATATCTTTAATTACAGGAACGTTTTAAAAAAGACACATTCTGTCTGTTCTGAGGCCTCGATAGCATCTGGTAAACATAGAAAAATGGTATTTCAACCCAAACAAGGAACCTTTTCTGAACGTAACCACAAAGTTTTGGTGCCGAAACTTAACAAAATATCAAGTGATCCCAAACATGAACTGTGTTCTTTATATATCCGGTGCTTCACAAATTTACTAAACCACAACGCAACACAAATATTTTAGAATTCTTTCAAAAAATGTTTGGTGTTTCTTACCTCCCAGAGATACATGTTCATTGGTCATTGTATCCCCCTACCTATATAAGATGGTTTCTGACTTTGCATCAAACCATTTTCCTGATGAAAGTCTAGCATTGAAACGTAGCATTACTGAATTAATCATTCCATTTTTGTTCTGTACCTGTTGGGGAAGTGGCCTAACGAGGCGTAAAGACGGTGTGATTGTCAAACTGTTGGTTCTGGAAAGTTACCGTCACCCTTTCTTCGCTCCCACTTATTTCCCACATTAACTTTCTCCTTCTTTTCTAGCCTCCTCATCCCCTCATTCCTCCCTCTGCTGCTATCTGTCCTCCTCTCACCTCCCCTCTAATCTTCTCTCCCCGGCCGAAGCCAAGGTGTGGGTGTTAAACCTCTGAGGTCTGCTGGTTTGGTGGCCTTGGCTTTGAAGGGCTTGTGGGTTGTGGGTTCAGATCCCGGGCAGGCCTAACCGCTAACCTTCACTGGTGGAGCCCATCTATCACCGTGGAAACAGTCAAACCGGCCAATCGCAGAGCCAGAGTCTGAGTCAGCAGGAATCCGGAGAGAAGATTCAGTCTTATTCTATTCTGGTGGCACGTCTGAAACAGCGTCTGTGTTTCGCTGTTTCTTCTGCGGCTCGTCCTAAATGTGGATTCTGGAATCGAGTGAGAGAATGCAGCGAAGAAGAAAATGCCAATATAAAAATACCAGGCAGATGAAAGGGTGAACATGAGCGCTTCGTCCCGTTAGACGCTTGGTTGAAGTCCAGAAGGTAGCAACAAAACACAAAGTCAACCAAAATCCCAGAAAGGCAACAGAATCTTGGGAAACAAACTGAAGACAGAAGCCAAGAAACACAAGAAGCTTTAAAACTAATTGGACAAAGCAGAAGTTTACGTGGAACATGGAGAGACTGAACGGACAAACTGGCATCTATCCCTGTTAGATATCTAGATATCAGCTAAACAGCAGCTAGATTTTAGTTTTTATTGATTCTAAAAACATTGTGAGAAAGTTCTGCAAAGTTCTAGTGATGTTTTTCTTGTGAAGTTTTCATTTAGTTCCCAGAATTTCCTCCTAATGAAAGAATAAAGTTCTCTACAGATTGAGGATCGAGAACATCCTTCCTTTGTTATTGTGTAACATTTTGCGAACATTTTATAGAAGAAAACATCTTCAGAACATTGCAGGCAAAATGTTCCACCTTTGTTCATATTTTAAATTACAAGAAAACACGTTCTGTCTTCTGAGGTCTCGAAGACAGAACTTCGAATGTTGGTTTGAGAACGTTCTTAGTTATCACCTTGAACATAATCTGACATCATCCAAACATCATCTGACTATTAAAACGTTCCGTCTTAGTTCACTTTTAATCTCACAGGAACATGATAAACATCTTCACAACGTTCTTGGAACATTAGATTAAAATGTTTACTTTCAAACATTATTAGAACTTGTAGGTAATGTTAGTCAATGTTGTGGGAACGTTCCCTTCTGTTGGAACGATTGCTGTATCTTTCATGGATCTATAAGTGGTGGTCACTCATGACCAATATGTGAAACTTCACTGGTATTAAGTAGCTGTTTTGTTGGTCATCATTAAAACACTAAAAGTTATGGTTCCATGGAGAACATTAATAGTAAAAGACACTTAAAATGGAAGAACACAAGTAAAAGTTTGGTCACATTTCTTCTTTTTGTGCACAAAAGTCACCAGATTCAGGTGTTACCAACCAGTTAGCCAACTAGTAGGTTTATTCCACTTCGTTGGGGTTTGGTTCCTCCAGTTTATTCCCAGACCAGATGAGATGTAAAATCCAACCAGTGAGTTCTGGGTCTACCCCAATGTCCTCCCACTTTACCAGAAAACCTCCGAAGCAGCGTTCCATGGAGGCATCCGAATCAGAGGTTGAATCACCTCAGATGGTTTAAAGAAGCAGCGACTCAACTCCGAGCTCCGTCTGGATGTCTGAGCGCCTCGATCTAACTCTAAGGCTGGAAGAGACTCATTTGGTTGCTTGTATCTGCAATCTCCAGAGATCCTGGGTCAGGGTTTAAGTATAGATCAATTAGTAAATCGAGAGTTTCATCCATTGATTCAACTCCTTAATTGGTCCGATACAACAGCCACATTACTGCTGATGTTTCCCAAATCCTTCTGTCCGTCCAATCATCCATTTTAAAGTCAACACTACTTCACACAAACCCTAACCAGCCAGCTAGTAGATGTCTTATTGTTCATTCTGATCATTAATAAACAGAAATTGACCCTGATAAAGTCGGAAACATCTCACAGCTGGACATAATGGAGCTCTGTAACATCTGGTAAATGTAGAAACACAGTATTTCAACCTGAACAAAGTACCTTTTCAAAACATAACCACAAAGTTTTGTTGCCTAAACTTAACAAACACCAAGTGATCCCAAAAGTGAACTGTGTTCTTTATATACCCGGTGATTAACAAATTTACTAGAACACAACGCAACACAAATATTTTAGAAATCTGTCAAAAACTTGTTTCATACTAAAAATTGCACAGTTATTTATTAGGCAAATAACAAACTGCAACATCTTCACAAACCTGAACCTCTTTGTTGTCAAACTTTTGTGCTGTGTGCACCCGACCATCCACCCCGACCTCCACATTAATCAGGAAAATCTATAAACTCCATTTGCTCGATTCTTTTATGTACACTACCGTCCAAAAGTTTGGGATCACTTAGAATGTTCTTATTTTTGAAAGAAAAGCATTTTTTTCAGTGAAGATAACATTAAATGAATGATAAATCCAGTGTAGACATTGTTAATGTGGTAAATGACTATTGTAGCTGGAAACAGCTGATTTTTAATGGAATATCTCCATAGGGGTACAGAGGAACATTTCCAGCAACCATCACTCCTGTGTTCTAATGCTACATTGTGTTAGCTGATGGTGTTGAAAGGCTCATTGATGATTAGAAAACCCTTGTGAGGTGTGAAGTGAAGTTTGAGTTTTCATTGAAAACATGGAATTGTCTGGATGACCCCAAACTTTTGAATGGTGCTAACAGAGCACCGTTAAATACTAACTTTCTCTCTTTTTCCAGCCTTTCAGACATTTCCCTCCTTTGTCTCCTCTATTCCTGACAGTTCGACAAGTTGAGAAACAGTTAAAATGTCAAAATGAGAAAAAATATCGGTGGGAAAAGCAGAAGAAGCAGAAAAAAGAAGCCCAAATGAAAGATGGCAGCCGGTGTGAGAGCAGATGAAGACATTTTAAGGCTCTCCGTCGTCTATTTATTCCCTCATGACAAAAGTACCCGAGCTATTTAAAGGGACGAGAACTTTTCAGTTATAATTCCGTCTATTTATCTTGCTGGCTCCCCTGCTTTTCCTAAACCTACATGCATGTCTAAACACTGGCTTTATGGGAGCAGCGCTGATGTGGAAATCTCCTAAAATTAAACGGAATTTCAGCCCCTTTTTATATATTTGTCCGCCGTTGGTTTTGTCGCTATAACAGGCCCTGACGCCGCGTGGGAGTGTGTGTGTGTGTGTGTCGGTGTGTGTTTGCGTGTGTGATTGTGTGTGTGTGTCGTCGTGGTGACCCAGCATGACGCCGTAGTAAGCATCGCACACGGCTGCCAGCAGACGTAGAAAAAAAAGGAGTGTGGGAAAGTACAAGAAAAAGACAAAAAGAAAGGAGGAGAGTAGAAATGAATGGTGACAGAAAAAAGGAAAATATGAAAATAAGGAAAGAAGATGCAAAGAACAAGAGTTAGTGAAACCCAAGGGTAAGGAAAAGATGTAAAATCTGCAACTTGATAAACAAAAACCTCACATTTATTTGTATTTCCAGGTTAATTTTTCATTCTGAGTCTCAGCATAGTAGAATTATCAGGACATTTAATGACCAACATACTCTTTTTACCACTTTTCCTTAATCAATTCAATGTAAAACATGCTTTACTTGTCTCCTGTGGACAGTTTTATTATACAGTCATGTGGTGGTTAAAATAGTATTTATTGTGCTTTTTGGGGAAAGATTTCTATTTATGTCTTTTACTCCAATATATTGTAATTTTTTATTCTTATTTTATTTCCTTTATTTCATTGTCTTCTATGTGTAACCCTGTAAAATGAACCCTAACCCTACACTGTGTATGATGACAGGACAATAAATCTCATCCTATCTCAATTAAAATCAGAAAACAGAACGTGCTGAGATAAAGAATAAAGTAAAGAATGGTGCAGAGGAGACTTTACATGGATTTTGGATAAACAGGAACAGAATCACAGTATGTGGGTCGTTCCAGAACTGGAGGACATTCTACGTCCCACCCATCAGTTTCAAATAATCCATGTACAAAATATTAAAACATGCAGTTGTTGTGTAAATTACTTGTCCTGAGACCAAATCTAAAAAAAAAACAGGAGAAAAGAATGTTTGAAAATATTTTAAATACCAGATAAGTCTGGAGTTCCTCCTAAAATCACATTTTTCTCTTGTTCCACCCCCTGATGACCAAACTGAATCTCTAATAAAACAGTTAAAATGAAATTTAAATCTCCTTTTTTTGGTGTTATTCTTTTCATTAATTTCTCTTGTAATTGTGGGAATTTTTTTTAATCATTATAATATTTTAAATAATAATTATTATAGATGAAACGTGTGTCCCAAAACAACTCTGTTTATGACGTTTTTGTCTTTTGTCTCGTTTCTGTCATTTTGTGTCTTGTTTTTGTTGTTTTGTGTCTCATTTTTGTTGTTTTGTGTCTCATTTTTGTCATTTTGTGTCTCGTTTTCATTGTTTACATCATCCAACAGTGTTCCTACAGAATGTGTAGAGCAAAGCTATGTCCTCTCTTCTATCTTCCATCTTTTCATCCCATTGTCAGCCTTGATTGAATGTCTCACTCTACCTCATATTATCAGGATCAGACTAATTCTTTGGACTGTTTTCCATCAGTCAGTTTGTCCTCTTGGTCAGCAGTAACAGCTAAATATCTAGCTTCTACTCCTTTTTGGTTTGATTTCTTTAAAGACTACAGTTAAGGAGAGTTAGAATGATAATGTGATTTAAGGTTTATTCTCATCGATGAAGAAATAAAATGAGACCAGAGAAGGAAAAACATGGAGAAATGATGAAAAGATGCAAAATGTAAAACACAGAATTTCAATGTAAATGAATTCATACAGCAAATACAAACTGAAAACTGAAAACATCTTGACGTCTGTTCTGAAAAGTGAGGCAGCAGCAGCAGCTTTACACTCAGTGGCCACTTTATTAGGAACACTATGTTAGTAAAAGGCTGGACCCCCTCTCACCTTCAGACCTACCAGAAGCTGTTCTCTGCTTCTGGTATATTTCTAACTTGTCTTCCTGTAAATGAGTCACAGAAGCAGTAGTGACAGAAGTCCATCTTTTTCCGTCGCTCCTGTTATGGTTTTTCTCAGTTTTCCCCTTCTCAGGTTTCC
The DNA here is from genome assembly GCA_027123335.1 of Amphiprion clarkii. Lineage (NCBI taxonomy): Eukaryota > Metazoa > Chordata > Actinopteri > Pomacentridae > Amphiprion > Amphiprion clarkii. Next base: position 34,973,455 of record CM049574.1, read on the forward strand.
CCCTCGCTCCGTTTCCCAACATATCATTGACCTCAGCAGTTAGTGAGTCTGGAGCCATGAGATGGAGTGTGTGGTTACCCACTGGTGTGACCAGGGACACTGGGGCACCTCCATCTGCCTCCGTCTGCCTCCGCCTGTCTGTATCTGCCTCTATCTGCCTCCGTCTGCCTCTATCTGCATCTATCTGCCTCCATCTGCCTCTATCTGCCTCCATCTGCCTCCGTCTGCCTCCGTCTGTCTGTATCTGCCTCCATCTGCCTCTATCTGCCTCCATCTGCCTCCATCTGCCTCCATCTGCCTCCGTCTGTCTGTATCTGCCTCCGTCTGCCTCCGTCTGCCTCCATCTGCCTCCGTCTGCCTCCGTCTGCCTCCATCTGCCTCCGTCTGCCTCCGTCTGCCTCCATCTGCCTCCGTCTGCCTCCGTCTGCCTCTATCTGCCTCCATCTGCCTCCATCTGCCTCCGTCTGCCTCCGTCTGCCTCCGTCTGCCTCCATCTGCCTCTATCTGCCTCCATCTGCCTCTATCTGCCTCCGTCTGCCTCTATCTGCCTCCATCTACCGCTATCTGCCTCCATCTGCCTCTATCTGCCTCCATCTGCCTCTATCTGCCTCCATCTGCCTCTATCTGCCTCCATCTGCCTCCATCTGCCTCCGTCTGCCTCCGTCTGCCTCCATCTGCCTCTATCTGCCTCCATCTGCCTCTATCTGCCTCCATCTGCCTCTATCTGCCTCCATCTGCCTCTATCTGCCTCCATCTACCTCTATCTGCCTCCATCTACCTCCATCTGCCTCCGTCTGTCTGTATCTGCCTCCATCTGCCTCCATCTGCCTCCATCTACCGCTATCTGCCTCCATCTGCCTCCATCTGCCTCCATCTACCTCCATCTGCCTCCATCTACCGCTATCTGCCTCCATCTGCCTCCATCTGCCTCCATCTGCCTCCATCTGCCTCCATCTGCCTCCATCTGCCTCTATCTGCCTCCATCTGCCTCCATCTGCCTCCATCTGCCTCCATCTGCCTCCATCTGCCTCTCTCTGCCTCTATCTGCCTCCATCTGCCTCCATCTGCCTCCATCTACCTCCATCTGCCTCTATCTGCCTCCATCTGCCTCCATCTGCCTCCATCTACCTCCATCTGCCTCTATCTGCCTCTATCTGCCTCCATCTGCCTCCATCTGCCTCTATCTGCCTCTATCTGCCTCCATCGTCGTACAATAAATATATTTATTATATTTCTTATTTTAAATAAATTATACATTATTTTTGTTATAAAAAATAGTAAAATAAAATAAGATTTAAAAAAATCTTTATATTTTATTTTATTTGATATTTATTTAATTTTAATAATAATTTCTTTATTACTTAAAAATGATGAATTTATTTTTATTTCAAAAATATTTATAAAATTAAATAAAATTATATTTTAATTTAATTAATTTTAATAAGTATTTTTTATCATTTATAATAAAAAACATTCATGGTTTTTATAATCAAAAATATAACAATTATATAATTTCATTTAATTATAATTTTTAATTTAATTTAAATTGTATTTTTACTTGTTAATCCTGCTGGTTTTCTGTCGTCCTTCCCGTTCCTAACTCTAACAGTGACGTCAGGTTGGACAACGATGGACAGCAGGACGAGAACCAGAGTTTAGGGTCAAGACATCGCTGTCAGAAGAATGAAGGAAGCTGGACGGCCAACGTTGGCTTCAATAAAATGTTTTCTTTCTGAATAGAATAGAATGCTTTCATTGTCATTATACACACACAATGTGTAACGAGATTATTGATTATTATTAATGTTATTGATTATTTTATACTTGTGGGAGGAAATTATCCAAAATAGACATTTACTGCACTTTTTCTGGATTTTTTTTTCAATATTAGCCCATATTTAATCAGCTTGTAGTCTGAAATGCAAGCTAAACTCTCTTTTATTATTTTTTATTTATTTTTGTCACGCAGCTCAACAAACAACAGATTAAGATTTGATCTACAAGGTTGATCTCTGGATATTCGTTTTTTATTTTGCATTATTTTATGCAACACAGTGCCTTTATAAATGCATCTTTTTATTCATTTGTGGATGTATTTGCTTGTTTGTTTATATTTTCATATATGGGTTCTTCTGTTGTTTCATTATCATTCTGTCCCAGAACAATAAAGTAGATTTACTTATTTATTTTTTACATGATTTTCAGATTTAAGCATGACATTTCTGAACACTTGTAACTGGAAAAATAATCTTCTTTATGTAAGTAATGAACTGTGGAAGTTTCACGGTGATATCTTTATTGATTTAATTATTTTGTTTGTTTACTACAACAACTAATTCCTTTTTGAAAGAAATCTTATATTATGATTTTGTTTTAACAGATTCTAGTTCATGTCCCCTCAGTAATCTTTATTATTCTACTTTAAAAAATGACTTTTTTTGTCAGATTTTTCCATAAAAATGTGAAATTACATGGTTAAAAATAATAAAAACGACATCTGTGCTTCCTCCTTTATTGGAAAATGCTCTGGTTGCATTTGAACAGTTCAAAAAATACCTCATAATTCACTGAAAATCCTTTTTAATTGTTTGCACAATACACGTTTCCACACAGGACAGGCTCAGTTCCATAGAGAAAACTTCCAATTTTCTGAATAAAGTCTTGTATATTTGATTATTTTACAGAATGTGTGTTTATTCAACCATGTATCTGTTGTTTTAAACTAAAAACAGGTCAAAAATGAGATAAAAGCACAACAGAGGAATTCAGCAAATGGAATTTTTAGATTTTCCTGAATGTGGAGGTCGGGGTGGATGGTCGGGTACACAGCACAAAAGAGGTTCGGGTTAGAGAAAGATCTGATAAATTTGGCTAAATATTTAAAAACTCAGAGTCTCATGTTGACTTTCTCACTATTTCCTGACCTGAGCCAAGAGCTTCAAGCTTCATAAACACAAAACGTTAATGTTGTAATGGATGTTTCTCATCTGGCGAGTTGTTTTTCTGTTCATTACGACTCTGAAGCAGCGTTAGTTTTGAGAGAGATTCTTGAAACCCAGAAACCTGGAAGCCTCTGAAGGCTTTTGGAGTTTTGTTGTGTCTCCTGGGACTCGCGGCGGTTCTGGATGTGTGGTCGGCCGCTTCGCTTGGCTTTCAAACGAGCGGCAATAAAAACTTGGATCTTTCTAGAAGTCGTTAAAAACAATCACAGAGAGGAGCAGAGACCAAACCAGAAGCAAAAAGCGGCTGCAAACAGATCTACAGGAAGATCTGCTGAGTGGCTGTCTACTGGAGGAATCTGCTGCTGGACCAAAGTAACATAAAGATCTACTCTATGAGTCGACAATATCTGGTAAAACAGTAAATCTGCCCATTAGAGACGTCACTATGAAGGTTTTTTAGCTAGTATCTGCAGATAGTGAGGCCCAAACTGATGCCATTTTCCCTCACACCTTAAGTACGTTAAAGTTGTTACAATTAATTCAATGTAAATGCTTGAGCTCTGCAATGCATTTAGATTTTTAAAAAAATCCTGCATCCAAGCTGCTCTTTAATGTTATTTTTGTTTTACTGCAGAACATTTTAACCAAACTTATCATGACTCTACTTAGCGCAGTAGAAGCAGTTAAAGTTTAAACAATCTTTCCCATCATGATTCTCAGAAAAGCCTCGCCCAGCTGATGTTATGACACATAAAATTACCTTTAAAGATGATAAAACCTGTTGGTGTGAAGCCTACAGGATTCCAGAGGAAGCCTAGAAGGAGGAGATCCACATAATGTTCTTCATGGGAGTGACTGAAACATCTAAAAGTGTGAAAGCTCCTCTAGTGCAAGGAAAACACTGCATTTTGGGATTGCAGGACTTCCATTACACCGTGTTACCAGCCTTACCCCACATTAAATAAATCACAAAGCAATGAATGTAGCCACAAAAATGCTAATTTTTATCGTTCAAAGTAAAAATCCTTTTCATCCAACCAAAGGTTTTAGTCATATATTCCATTAATATCCTCATAAAACCAGGGGCCACACATAGCCTACTGCTAAATCACAACACAAAGAGGTTTTATTACTACTAACTTTTATTGTCATGATCAGTGTTGGTTTGTCTGTCTGTCTGTCTGTCTGTTAGCAACATTACTCAACAATGGACTAACAGATTTGGATGGAATTTTCAGGGAAGGTCAGAAATGACACAAGGACCAACTGATTAGATTTTGGCAGTGATGCAGCTTATAGTCTGGATCCACGGATTTGTTAAAGATTTCTGTATCATTGCCAGATAGCGGCACGGCGTCACTGTAACCATGACAACAAGTGAACACTACATCAGCTGCCTGCTGATGATCACATGATTGTGATCCTACTACAAATCCACCACTGAGGACTTATCAGGACTTATCCATCAGAAATGATACAAGGAACAACTGATTAAACTGTGGGGGTGTTTCTGAGTCCCATCAATTCCTGCAGCCTGCTACATATTTAGGTCATGTGATTTGGAATCCATACATAACGTACACATGCATAACACACGCCTGTGCTCAGTGAAGGTCATTTTGTTTGTGGGTACATCTATATTAAATGGACATTTTCTGTGGCGTCGTGATTTCTGATCATCAGTAACTAATAAATGCTGCATTTCTGATAATGCCATACAGAATGAGCAGCCTTGGAGGAGTACTGCACTATCTGAGTGCTTTTCTAGTTTAAATTAATACGACCTTCAAGTTAGGGAAGTAAAAGATTTGCAAAAATATTGAACCCCAGCTGTACTTTAAGTAAAACACATTTACTTTGGCACTTTCCCTTTTCTAGAAAAGTAATAATATTATCGTAATATTTGATCACTTTGAAGGGAAATGTATTAATGCATGTGGGTTTACCTGAGTTTCTTCCTTACAGCGGCCATCTTGTCCTGGAGGTTAAACAGGAAACAGCTTCCAAAGCTGCTCTTTTTTTGACTCACTGAGTAGGCGGGACTTTAGAGATAATTGGACAATAGATGTGTCTTGATTGGCCGGTTTAAACTGGAAGGCAGCCCCTGTTCTTATATATATATTATATGGGAGCAAAAGACAGCCCTTTAACTGTTGGATTCAAGTTGTGTAAGTTTTCTTGTAAGCTTCTTTTTCTTCCTTTTGGAGCTGTTTGTTTAAAACTTGCAAATAAACAGCTTCAGATTTTCAAGCACATTGTTTTTTACCAGCATAATGTTGAATGGTGGTGAACAAACCAAGTAAACAAAATAAAATATGTCTCCATAAATCTCTCTAATCGCAGTTTTATTTAGATTACTTTTAGAAAAGAACAGTCGACACGTTAGAAAGTGTGAATTTGGGTTTTTGAGCTTATTGATTTGTGGGAATTATATGTTTTTTTAAATTAAGTTTGATCAGATAATTATTTCAAACATCATCAGACATGGAGAATATGTGAAGTACATTTACTGAAAAAAGTTTTATTATTATTATTATTATTATTATTATTAATATTATCATTATTATTATGAGAACTTTCTGAGGTATTTTTGGTTTGATTTTCTGCATATTTCATCCCATTTATACTGAACTACTGCACTGGTTTCTAGTGGATTCTTGTTTGACTTTGTTTTGCCCCAAATACATTTTCAGAGGTTTGAGAAAAAATCAACAGGAGCTGCAGAATGTTGCAACATCCCTCCCAACTAAAACAACTTCATCCATCACTGCAGCAAATTACCCAAACGGGATCCATGTTTATGTTCAAGTGGCAAACACGCTAGCAGCCACAGTGATTATGGAGAAGGAGATGATGTTGTCGAGCAGCAAGGAGGGTTTGATCAACACAATGTGGGACTTTACCACCACAGAAAACCATGAATCTGCTCTGTCCGACTAGCAGAGCTGGTTTTAGAGGTGACCTGAGGGTTGAATGATGGAGTAAGATCAGTGTGTTGGCAGGTAAGTTGAGTTTAATGTCAGGTTTCAGTATCACAAAGGCTTTTATCCTGCCAGATCTCCATGGTAACTGATACTTTGGAGTTAGATCTCCATGGCAACTGTTGCTGTGGAGTTAGATCTTCATGGTAACTGATGCTGCGGAGTTAGATCTCCATGGTTACTGATGCTGTGGACCTATATCACCATGGTTACTGATGCTGTGGACCTATATCACCATGGTTACTGATGCTGTGGACCTATATCACCATGGTAACTGATGCTGTGGACCTATATCACCATGGTTACTGATGCTGTGGACCTATATCACCATGGTAACTGATGCTGTGGACCTATATCACCATGGTTACTGATGCTGTGGACCTATATCACCATGGTTACTGATGCTGTGGACCTATATCACCATGGTTACCGATGCTGTGGACCTATATCACCATGGTAACTGATGCTGTGGACCTATATCACCATGGTAACTGATGCTGTGGACCTATATCACCATGGTAACTGATGCTGTGGACCTATATCACCATGGTTACTGATGCTGTGGACCTATATCACCATGGTAACTGATGCTGTGGACCTATATCACCATGGTAAGTCATGCTGTGGACCTATATCACCATGGTTACTGATGCTGTGGAGTTAGATCTCCATGGTAACTGATGAAGGGAAAGCTATGTCACCATGGTAATTGTTGCTGTGGAGCTATATCACCATGGTAACTGATGCTGTGGACCTATATCACCATGGTTACTGATGCTGTGGACCTATATCACCATGGTAACTGATGCTGTGGACCTATATCACCATGGTAACTGATGGTGTGGACCTATATCACCATGTTTACTGATGCTGTGGACCTATATCACCATGGTTACTGATGCTGTGGACCTATATCACCATGGTTACTGATGCTGTGGTGCTAACCTGGTCAGGAGCAGATTATGTTCAGGGTTTAGTACTTAAATTGGCTGTAAGAAATGTCTTCCTTTAACCAAATAATTTTCTGGTGATTATTTATGAGCGATACGGATTCTCAGCTGATGTAAAATGTTTTATCTGCAAACCTGTTGCGCATCACACACTGTCGTGTATCTATCGTGTTGTCATGGTAACCTGCATGTATTCAGCTGGTGATGCAGAAATCGTCTAAATATATTTTTATGTTTGGTCTGTTTACTCTGCTGGTTCTGCAGCTGATGGAACACAGATCCGTTTATTCGTATTTGTTACAGAGAATATTCAATCAGTAACTTTAGTTTCACTTGGATTTGGCCACAAATTTAAGTGATTTCCTTCATTATGAGACAGTGTCAGACCTACAAGCACTTCAATACAATATCATGTTTGAATAGATGAAGTTTAACAGCTCTAATGTGCAGCTGCTTTGATCAGTAAAATAAATATATTTACACACGATTACCAGCTTTCTACCTGCATCATTTGCAGCAGCAGCACTTTTTACTGTCATAGTTTTTATATTCCTCGTTCTCCATTAAAACCACCTGTTGACTGAAACAGCTGAACATGATTGGTTCAGTTTGTGCAGAAGAAGAGTCACATGATGCATTAATTGCCCATTTCACCATCATGACGCCTGTTATCTCTGATTGGAGGTTTAGTTTCTGCTGAGACGACTCACACAAAGAAAGCTTGGATATGTTGGATTCCAGACCTTTTGCTGTTTTTCACCCACCTGTTCACTCGCCTGCATTTTCTGTCTTATCAAGTAAAGTTGGGAAAACTTTAAACTATATCTTTAAGAGAAAAAACAAACAAACGTTGGTTTCATTTAACTCCGTCCACACGGTGCTTATGGCTTAACCATATCAAAGTAGTAATTTTCACCCAGACCATGATCATTCCTTAAACTTGTTGTTTTTGTGCTGAAAAACCCTTCAAGACATTCAGTAAAGTCTTAGCAGAGGCTGAATCAAAACAGAATCACATATTTTTCTTTTCACTTTAACTACAGCTGCCCTCATAGAGTAAGTCCTGTTTCATGCAGTATAGATACAACTGTGACAAACTTCATCATAATAATGCATCTTAGACTTTGATTAGGGATAGACCGATTATGGTGGTCAGCAATTACCATTTCACTGATTGCTTACATCATTATTTTTATTGGCCGATTATTGCTAAATGAAAAGCCGCCTCCTCTCTCCATCTGTCATCACTCTGGGGTCTCAGAAATGTCTTTCAAACAGAGAAACAGAACAAGAAACACAAGCCATTGCCACAAACTAGGAAATTCTCCTCTCTCACAGCGGCTAATGCTATGCTAACGGCTAACAGCTAAGTTAGAAGACAGCCACAGATTAACCTGAAACAGAGTCTGGAAAACAATAATTAATAATGCTGTAAGATCTGGACCTCAGTGGACAATAGAAATGGTAGAACAGTGAAAGATTAAGCATGCATGACCTTTTCATTAGTCTGAAAATGGCGACGATGCAAGTAGCATTTCAGTTGGGGAAACAGAAGTCAGATGGTGCGGATTGAGGTTCAAAGTCACATTTTGCTGCTTCTGCAACCTGATGCTCCTTTATTCTTTGATTGCTCTAAACATCTAAGTGTTTGTGGACACTCTGTGAATATAAGGTTTTATATTATACAGTTATGCCCCAAGATAAGAGTTGCACGCTTGTTTCCAGACGAGGACTTTGATCAACTTTTTGGGGTATCTTCATAGTACTGCATTATTTATTAGCATGTTTTAACTTCAATGCACCTGGATGTTGATCAAGCTTCACCAACCCTTCACAGAAGAAGGTCACATCTTGAACCTTCAGATTCTTCTCAACGGCATGCATGACCTTTTCATTAGTCTGAAAATGACTGTCCACTTTGTACTCGCCTCACCATCACAGCTTTGCTAATTATTTCCATACCAGAAGACGTCAACTAACACATCTTGCTCCTCGTTTTCCAAGGAACTAAACACTTTCACCTCGGAGATCACAGTTTTCCTTATTCCGAAAAATATGTTTTCACAGTGAAACTTCTGATGTCCACATTTTCAACATTTTTGGGAAATCTTTGAACATTTTTTGGTGGAAAAAAAAGAAATGTTAAAAATATTTCTTAAGAACATTCACAAAAAATGTTGCTGGATTTTGGGTGATTTTTATGTGAATGTTCTTAAAGAAAATATTAGAAGTTTTACTGATATATATATGGAATCACTTTAGATATTTTAGAAGATTTTCACTCATTTTTTGAAAATATTTACAAGAATTTTCTTGCCAAATTTGGGGGATTTTAAAAAAAACTTTAAAGGGAAACTTTTAAGGAATTATTGGAATTTTCTTCCTGAAGGTTTTGCAAATTTTCAGAAATTTGGGGATTTTTTTTGCTGAAATTTTGGATTTTTTTACAGACAAGGAAACAATATTTTCTGGTGCCTGTAAATGAAGACAACAGGAGGGTTAATGAGACTCCTGTGGTCTCAGACAGGATCTTTTCACAGCATCTCCTGGTCAGTTTGCTGTGATGGAACTGTGTACTGCTCAGTCCAAACTGGGATGAATCAAAGTCAGGTTTTCAAATTGAGTTCAGCTGAAATGATCCTGCAGCCATCGATATCTAAAAACCGCCTGTTTCATGTTTAGATCTGACTGAAGTGAAGATATGGAAAGAATCAGCAGCAGAGTGAAGGAAGGAAGCTACTGTTTGGTTTTCTTTAAAACTGGTGCAAAGGTAGGTAAGATTTCAGTTTGGGAAACAGAAGTCAGATGCATGAAGCAGCAGTTCAAAGCCACATTTGGCTGCTACATTGTTCTGTAGCTCTAATATTTCCTCTCCTTTTTGATTTAAATGCTTCAAACTTTTTGGTTTTTTTCATGTTCAGTGACCAAAGGTTTGATAGTCTCCAGTAGACATACAGCCAGATACACCTTTGTGGTATCATCTGTTGAAAGAAGTCAAAGCAAACCTTGATTTTTCAAAACTGGATTCACAACTCTCTCTCTCTCTCTCTCTTTTTCAAACTAACTATAAATACAAACATTGAATCTGAGTCTGAGCTCATCAGATTTATGACCTGAATTTGAATCGTGTCAGAGTCATGTGACTGGAACCCAGCAGACCTCTGGCGTGTCCTACAAACCTCACTGCTGACCTCTTTTCAGGCCCACAGCTCTTATAACAGGTTTCAAGTCTAGATTGAGATCATGAACTGTGGTTTCAAAGCCCGAAACAAGTCATCATGTCGACCCAAGTCGAAGTCGTGTGGTTTGAGTTCACACCTGCGAGAGTAACAGCAGCAACCATGAAGAGAAGTAAATAAAACGGAGCTCACAGTTCATGTTTGCATCCAAAAAAGCAGAATAAAACGGAAATGCTTCAAACCCAACACTTTTCACTTTGTTCCACCACAGGATTTAAACACCACAGCAGGCAATAAGAAATATAGAAGCATTTAAAGTTCATTCAAGCAGGATTCTCTTTCATCTGAAGCCATAAGAGCCTCGAGAAAGTTCCAGATTTTTATTGCTACTTTGCAAAAGCCAAAAGATCCACGAAACTGAAGAGTGTGACCTGGAGGCTCAGCAGCATCTTATTTAGAAACCGTACAGTGGTTAAAATATACAGTATAATTAAGTGTTTTTCATCACTGACAACATTCTGATACAAAACACAACATATGAGACAAAAGACAGTAAAGTATTCAAGTGTTTTTACAATCCACAAGCTGCTACTAAAATTTAAACCTCTATTTCATAGAATTCTTCATGCTTCCTACTAAATTTTGGCACCAAATGATTCCTTAAAATAAGTCTTTCAAACAGATGCTGCTGAGGATTGCAGGTATTCTGAAGCAAATCACACTAACGGTGAGAAACTGTGTTAATGTCGGCATCATTTATAGTCTGTGAGTATTTCTTTTATGCCACACGTTGATGCAAATGTGACTCCATGGATTTACACTACTGGTCAAAAGTTCAGAACGCCCCAATTTCTCTAGTTTTTATACTGAAATACGAGTAGATAGATGGATGGATGGATGGATGGATGGATGGATGGATGATGGATGGATGGATGGATGGATGGATGGATAGATAGATAGATAGATAGATAGATAGATAGATAGATAGATAGATAGATAGATAGATAGATAGATAGATAGATAGATAGATAGATAGATAGATAGATAGATAGATAGATAGATGGATGGATGGATGGATGGATGGATGGATGGATGGATGGATGGATGGATGGATGATGGATGGATGGATGGATGGATGATGGATGGATGGATGGATGATGGATGATGGATGGATGATAGATAGATGGATGGATGGATGGATGGATGGATGGATAGATAGATAGATAGATAGATAGATAGATAGATAGATAGATAGATAGATAGATAGATAGATAGATAGATAGATGGATAGATGGATGGATGGATGGATGGATGGATGGATGGATGGATGGATGATAGATGGATGGATGGATGGATGGATGGATGGATGGATGGATGGATGGATGGATAGATAGATAGATAGATAGATAGATAGATAGATAGATAGATAGATAGATAGATAGATAGATAGATAGATAGATAGATGATGGATGAATGGATGGATGGATAATGGATGGATGGATGGATGGATGGATGATGGATGAATGGATGGATGGATGATGGATGGATGGATGGATGGATGATGGATGGATGATAGATAGATAGATAGATAGATAGATAGATAGATAGATAGATAGATAGATAGATGGATGGATGGATGGATGGATGGATGGATGGATGGATGGATGGATGGATGGATGGATGGATGGATGGATGATGGATGGATGGATGGATGGATGATGGATGATAGATGGATGGATAGATAGATAGACTATAGATAGCTAGACTATAGATAGATAGATAGATAGATAGATAGATAGATAGATGGATGGATGGATGGATGGATGGATGGATGGATGGATGGATGGATGGATGGATGGATGGATGGATGGATAGATAGATGGATGGATGGATGGATGGATGGATGGATGGATGGATGGATGGATGGATGGATGGATGGATGGATGGATGGATGGATGATGGATGGATGGATGGATGATGGATGATAGATGGATGGATAGATAGATAGACTATAGATAGATAGACTATAGATAGATAGATAGATAGATAGATAGATAGATAGATAGATAGATAGATAGATAGATAGATAGATAGATAGATAGATAGATAGATAGATAGATAGATAGATAGATAGATACTATATTAATCCCGAGGGAAATTTCAGAAGTAGTAAGTAAGTCGTTCAAGTCCAATGAATAGCTTGAAATGGTACAAAGGTAAGTGGTGAACTGCCAGAGGTTTAAATAAAAGTAAGGTTACCTATAACTTAAAAATAATGTACATTTCAGAATTATACAAACAGACCTTTTCAGGGAACAAGATTTGGGATAACAACTTAAAGCTGTTCTGCAGCGATGGAGGTTGATCAAGCCTTGAAAGTTGGAGCTACCAAATCCTACAAGAGTCCCAACTTTTCTAGATTACTTCTAACCTCCTCTGTCTGCATAAAGTAGTGCTGGAACACACCGTGGAACCCTCCAGAGCATCATTAGAACAGTATTGTACTGCAGAAAGTAGTGTGTTGCTGTAAAAATGGAGAGAAAAAAGCAATTAACAATAGAAGAGAGACAGACCATCATAACTCTTAAACATGTAGGTCTTTCCAAAAGAGAAATTGGGAAGAAATTCAAGGTGTCAGTGAGTCCAGTTTTCTTCACTGACTCACTGACAGTGAAGAAAACTGGACATTTCTGACAGAAAGGCTCAGAAACTGGAGGAAGCTCTAACAGGAAGAGAAATGAAAGAGCCATGACAGAATCAGAAGACAAGTTTCTGAGAGTCAACAGCTTGTAGCGCAGCTTAATGCTGGTCGTAGTAAGAAGTCTCAGTTTCAACTTGAAAATCTGCCCAAAACAACTTGAATTGTGGCCAGAATAACACAAAATCTGTCTAAAACAGCCTAAAAAATGTGGCTAAAATGACTAAACTTGTCCAAAATCACTTAGAATTTTACCAAAAAAATTTAAAATCTGTCTAAAAAAGCTTTACACCTTTTCAAATTGACTTAAAATGACTCAAAACTTGACCAAAATTACTTGAAATCCACCAAAAACAAAGTAAATTGTGGCCAGAATAACATAAAATGCGTAGAAAACAATTTAAAACATGGCTGAATTGACAAAACCTGTCCAAAATTACTGAAAATCATTGAAAACAACTTAAAATGTGGCCAACATGACACAAAAACCTGTCCATAGTGATTGAAAATCTGTATAAAACAAGTAAAATGTGGCTAAACTGAAAAAACTGAAGCCACAACAGAATCAGAAGACAAGTTTCTGAGAGTCAGCAGCTTGTAGCACAGCTTAATAGTGGTATAGTTAGAAGTCTCAGTTTCAAATGTGAAGAGAAGATTGGAGCTGCAGGTTTGACAGGTGGAGTTGCAGCAAGAAAGCCGCTGTTAAGACGTCAGAATAAGAAAAAGAGGCTTGCAGGGGTCTTGAAATACCACCAATGGACTACTAAAGACTGGAAGAAGATATTATGGACTGATGGATCCAAATCTGAAATCTCTGGTTCATCACGCAGGATTTTTGTCTAAACAGTTTCAGCTCTTATATCAGCAGGAATTTAATGTAGATTCTAGAAGATCTACAACACCAAAGAGTTGTTAAAGCTAATTCCAAGCAACTTAGCATTGAGCGTCAGGTTTAATTCATTCAGATTTATGGTTTAAAGCATCCATAAAGTCCGACTATAGAACCTTCCTTGATTATTTACATTCTTTTCATCCGTAAGAGTTCCCCAATCAAAAGTATCGAGACGTTTTTTTCATAAAATTATACCAAGTTGTGTCCGCAAACTTTGTTCTTGACATTGTTTCGTTGGTTTTCTGCAGACAAAATAAGACTGTCGTCACCTTTTTTGGTTAGTTTTTTCAGTTTTCACCCCAGGACGTCCAGCGTAGTACTGTAATTTATTCCATTTAAAAGGCCAGTCTGCTTTGTCAAAATGAACTTTGGCTATCAACAAGTTACTAATTCACAGTTATAGCCAATAATAATTATTCCTCTCCAGTGTTTTTATGCATGGGTAGTTTGGTTGCATTTAAGCCAAGCTATGTTTATGCTAACATTGCTAACTGTCTAATTTAGTGGCAGTCTGCTTTATCAAAACGAGCTGTTATTGGATATCAACCAGTTAATAATTCACATTTTTTTTCCAATAATAACAGTTTCTTTCCAATGGTAACATACATGAATAGTTTGGTTGCATTTTAGCCAAATTATGTCCCTAATTTTTTGCATACAAATTCAATTTAAAAGGCTACATATTACATTAAAATGTCTTAAAACTGAAAGAAACACAAACAAAAACATTAAAATTATCCTAAAAAACAGAAAGAAAAGATTTTAGGATCAAATATCTAAAAAATAAAAATAGAGACCAATTTAAACCAACATTTCTTCGTTTACTGGAATTGACAGTTTGTTGCAGTGACACCACAAACTAAAAACTCCGTAACTCCCATAAGATCAGACTTAGAGGTCTGTAATTTCATACCAGTGGTGTTGACAAGATGCAGAAGGTTGGTGGTTTGGAGCAAATGTCTGGTTCAAACCATGTCTGTGTTATTCTTATTCAAATATGACCTATTATAGACGAAAAACATCTCTTTTGAGCCATATTTAAATTCATGTAGTTGAGGTTGTGTTTGATCCTCAAGCGGAATTTCAGAAACGAACAGATTCCTTCTTCCACTGTTGCTTTTTTGTACTGAGACGTCAAAATATGTGAAAATTCCACGATAATTGGAGGCTGTTAATGACCTTTTAGTGACAGTTTGAGCCCGTTTGAGAGTTTCTGTGAGGAATTCGTAGCCTCGCTCCGTTTCACACTCGACATCTTCCAGACTGATAATGACCTCGAGGAGCTCTTTAGTCCAAACCAAACACAGCAGCAGCATGATGATGACTGTGTTTGAGTCAACTGCAGCTGGACGGACACAATGAACAGTTTGAGTCTTTATCGAAGCTTCTGTGACAGTTCCAGAAGCAGAAGGAAAACCATCAAGAGAATAAACGTGAATCGAAGCCGTGAGCTGAGAAACGTGAAAACAACGCTGGGATTGTTGCGTCCGGGTGTCAGAGGTCAGGCGTTGTCGTCATGCTAGAAGGGACGGAGGCGTTTGAAGAGATAAAGAGGTGGACGGACAGTTCAGACCTTCTGTTCTCCGCTCTAAACATCCTGTCCAAGGGGAAAACCCCGGCAGCTCTCCAACAGGTGTCTGACTCCGTTTCACACGTTCACAACAACAATCCAACATGTGAGGGTTTGACACCTTTTCCTCCTCTTTGAGGAAGGTCACTTTAATGAAACAAAGCTGAGAACAAACTGATATTTACACCAGAGAACAAACTCAGCAGCAGCACTGAGCTGCTGCTGAACAAAAGGCTATGATTAGATCTGCATCAGTAGAATACAGGAGACAGCTTAGAACATTCTGCTTTTAGGTAAATAATTTATCCTGTACAATCCTGTCTATATACCGCTGGTTTATCCTGGTCGTAGATCTGTTTATAGCCCCTTCAAACCTGCACTTATTTGATTTTATAGATTTAACTGATTAAATGGTTCCAGAAGAGGCCAGACTCTTTATTATTAGACCTTGAAAATTCAGGAAAAAAGAGTAATATTTGGGCACTGGAACATCCTTGTAAGTGTACATCCATGGATGGATCCATATTTCTACTGAAATACAGTCTTTGGTCAACATTTCACCAACTTTTAATTCGTCTAACATCCACAGAATCTGATGTTTGGTAAGTTTGGCCAGACAAGGTTCCAGTTTGTAGATATTTTGCAGTGAAACCTGTCCAAGACGAGTGACGATCGTTGAAAATGACTCAAAAATGTGTCCGAAATGAGATGAATCTTGTCCAACGTGACTTAAAACCTGTCTAAAATTACTGAACATTATCCAAAATTACTAAAAAAAAAAAAAAAATCCAAACAAGATAAAAATTGTCCAAATTGTCCAAATTGACTCAATAACTAAAATGACTTGAAATCTGTTTACAATGACTCAAAGGTATCAAAAAATGACAATAAGGATAATTATTGACACTTGAAAATGGAAAAAAATGTCCAAATTCCTGTAATTCATATATATATATATATATATATATATATATATATATATATATATATATATATATATATATATATATATATATATATATATATATATATAAAACCCAGAACTTATGCAAAAGGACTCAAACTTGTGCAAAATTATTCCAATTTTGTCCATAATAACAATGAGGAATAATTATTGGTGCTCGAAAATAGGAAAAAATGCAGAATGTTCAAACATATTCAACACAGTCCTATCTCTATACTGCTGGTTTATGCTGTTCATAGATCTGTTTATAGCTCCTTTCATACCTCTTTATACCTCTCTGAGTTTGGATAATAAATGAACAATTGAATGAAATGAATGAACTTTTTTGCTGATTTTTAATGTTTTATTTGAACATTTCACAGTAATATACATGAAGTTAGTGTTTACTCTGAAAATATGACGTAAATGAAGCTTTAGAATACTCAAAAAACTTTTAGCAGTGTTTTTTCTTGTGGTTGAACAATGTTGTTGTAATTACAGGCTTTGACCAGCAGGTGGCAGCAGGAGAACATGTGTTTCCTGAATCACATCCCTGAATATAAAATAGACGCAAGATTAATACTGTATCTGTAGCTGGTATTTGCCAATATCTGTCTTCTTTTACCCATAATCCTCTCTGTTTTACAGCCTTAGATGACAGTGAATCTCTCTAGCTGCAAAATACTGCAAGAAACTGGAAAAATTGCACATATTGGTGAAATAAAAACACTGATTTTGATGCATGTTTGAGGTTTTTGTTTGTAGGAACACCTGGACCTGCTGCTGTTAAACATTATTAAGCACCGTCTGCAGTCTTAAAACACTCCATCTAAACCCTCATGCACATCCTGCACCGCTGCTTTTATCTCACGCTCCATTAGTTTTGCATTAAGCGTGCTCAGTTTGTTTCATAAATCGCTCTTCTAGACGGTGATAAATGCTGTTTGTGTTTCCCTGTGAGCCGAGCCGTTGCTGCATTAAGGCCTCGTCCCCACAGGATCACAAATTCACAAGATTCAGCTAAATTAACAGCCAAGCAACTTCAGGAAAACTCAGCAAAAACACCTTGACTGTCCCTCCACACCGTCCTCAGAGTTTACCATTTATTTATATGAGACCTACGTCAAAGTTATGGAAAATACTTGTGGCTGAATTTTGAGAATTTCATGTTTTCAGACCTGAAATTTTCACATTTGTCTCCTCAGAATGAACATCTTAACAGGAAATCCAATTTAACGGCCATGAAACTTGGTGAAGACAGACAGAAGAGTTTCCTGTAGATCCAGATGATTGAATGGTTCCAGCAGAGGCCAAATTCTTAATTAATAGACCTTGAAAACTGGAGAAAAAAGTGCACATTTTCAACCAAGACTGGTGTTTGGGCCCTGGGACATTCGTGTACGTGCAAGTAAATGGGTGGATCCATATTTCTACTAAAATACAGACTTTGGTCGACATTTCACCAACTTTTGAGGCTCTAACATCAGTAGAATCTGATGTGGGGAAAGAAAAAGTTACATTTTTTGCTATTTTGGAAATAATCTGTCCGAGATGATTGGAAATTGACTTAAAACCTGACTAAAGCAAATGAAAACCATTCAGAATTACTTAAAAAAGGTCAAACAAGATAAAACTTGTCCAAAACTTGTCCAAAATGACTTGAAACCTGTTCAAAAAGAATCAAAGGTGTAAAATAAATTACAATAAAAAGATAATTATTGGCACTTGAAAATGGGAAGAAAGTGTAAATTCCTCAAATGATGATGGTATTATGGCCCCATAAAGTTCCTGTTAGTGCATATATTTAGGGATGGATCCATATTTCTACTAAAATACCCCCTTTGGTCCACATTTCACCAACTTTTGAGGCTCTAACATCAGTAGAATCTGATGTGTGGAAACGAAAAATAAATTTTTTTCATTTTATTTTATAAAAATATTAACATTTTCTTTTACTCATTATATCAAAATTTTTGGACATATAAATGTTTTCCTCACATTTTTATCAATATTTAAACTGCAATTAAAAAAAAAGGACATTATGTTCTTCTTCTAACATTTTATTAGAATCTGTGGGCATTTATTTATTCATTTATTTATTTTTTAAATTTATTTATTTTTTCAGACATAATTTTCTAACATTTTATTAATATGTATACCATAATTAGACATAATCAGATATTTTATTTTATAAAAATCTTAACTTTTTTTAAAACATGTTTTATCAATGTTATTGGACATATAAATATTTTTCTTGTATTTGTGGGAATATTTTTGGTCTTTTCTGACTTTCTACTTGTTTATTCTTTAGATAATTAGTCTTTTAGTGATCAGCATAAAGGCACATCTGTAGTTTTAACCTGCATGAAATCAAACATTCCTGTGATACTGTGTGATACTGATGAGCTCTGTGGACTTTTCTGTCCTAGACGTCATCATCCAAATGTCATCGACCCTGAAAAACCAGGATTTCTCAGACTGCTGCTCGTGCTCACAGCTGGAATGCTGCTTTTCAGCCACTTAGAGGAGAATTATGACTGTTTTGATCCGTTCTGAGCTGCAGTAATCAGCAGCTCCCATCGATCAGACGTGACCTCATCGACCCGCTGTGATGTCATTCCATCTCCCAGCCTCCCCGACGCCATTGTCCTCCTCCATCGGCTTTATGTTGTCTCTCCGTTCACCTTTGAACCTCCTTCCACTTCCTGTCACCATATTTCTTCTGTTTTATTGTCTCAGAGGCTGCTGTGTTTCCAAATCTGTGTTTGCAAGATTGTTAATAGTCACAGTGTAAATGTAGCATAATACTACGTTTACCCTCTAACACTACATTTACCCTCTAACGCTACATTTACCCTCTAATACTACATTTACCCTCTAACGCTACATTTACCCTCTAATACTACATTTACCCTCTAACACTACATTTACCCTCTAATGCTACATTTACCCTCTAACACTACATTTACCCTCTAATACTACATTTACCCTCTAACTACATTTACCCTCTAACACTACATTTACCCTCTAACACTACATTTACCCACTAACACTACATTTACCCTCTAATACTACATTTACCCTCTAACACTACATTTACCTGCTAATACTACATTTACCCTCTAATACTACATTTACCCTCTAATACTACATTTACCCTCTAACACTACATTTACCCTCTAATGCTACATTTACCCTCTAATACTACATTTACCCCCTAATACTACATTTACCCTCTAATGCTACATTTACCCTTTATAACATTTACCATCTAACCCTACATTTAACCTCTAACACTACATTTACCCTCTAATACTACATTTACCAGCTAACACTACATTTACCCTCTAACGCTACATTTACCCTCTAATACTACATTTACCTCTAATGCTACATTTACCCTTTATAACATTTACCCTCTAACACTACATTTACCCTCTAATACTACATTTACCCTCTAATACTACATTTACCCTCTAACACTACATTTACCCTCTAACGCTACATTTACCCTCTAACCCTACATTTACCCTCTAACATTACATTTACCCTCTAACGCTACATTTACCCTCTAATACTACATTTACCCTCTAACACCTTTTTTTTCAGATTCAAAAACAGAAATTGTTGCTTTTGCAGCTGAACCTCATAATGAGGAGGTCGGGGTTGATGGTTGGGCCCAGGAAGTGTTCTGTCTGTTTTGTTTGTTTTCTTCAAGCCAACATTGATTTTCTTTTCAGTAAAATGGTTCCAACTTTAGCCACTTCGCCAAACCTCGATAAAACAGTCACAAGAGTAGTTCTGTGCAACACAAAAATGACCTTTTTCCCGCAATAAACTGCATTTTCCATTATTATTTTTTAGAAATAAATGACGTAGTAACATTTCCACTTTAAAGTCAATGTTAGACAGTTGGTGTCTGGCAATAACTGCGATATTGTTTTTATGTTTTGTTTCCACTCATTGTTTGGTTCGTTTTAGGCACTAACCCTTCCTGGTTAGGTTGACCAGTCCTCTGACTACATTTAATATGTGGTTTTCTGGCTGAAACGTGGACTATATGGGCAGAAAAGGAGCAACAGTTGGAAAAAATACAATAAATAACAAAGTTTTATTGATTGTAAATATGGTTAAAGACACATTTCCCTGAATATGTTCTTGTAACTGCAGCTTAGTTGCATAGAAACACGATTTTCATTCATTTCTAAGCCGGTTTCATGCAGTTTTCCGTCATGTCGTTCTAACATAGACGTCAAATCTGAAATAAGAGGAAACACCAGCTACTGTTTGCTTGAATCAGCTCAGAAAACCTCAACATCTGTGTTTCCTCGCTGGTCTAAACTGTCTGTGAGTATCTGAGAAGCTTGTGAGACTAAAACCTCTGAGCAGAGAGGGCTACAGTTCAACTGCTTCTTTATTCCTGCGGCGTCCGTTGGTCATTATTTCTAAACGCTCGCTGCTGCTGCTGGTAAATGTTTTATTCTGCTTCTCTTTAAAGCAGAAATCTGCCGTCGGGATGCTCTCTGGTCTTTCTGCATCGCTGCACTTCCTTTGTCTGATATTGTAAAAGTGGCTTTTTGTGCGGCTGGATGTCTTTTCTGGCTGTTTGGTTCATCTGAGTCTGTGGCGTTCCTGCACTTTTTTCTGACAATAATGTAATAAAATCTACTTATTCATTTGAAAATAAGTCATTTGGATTTGTTGGAACAAGTGTTCAGTGTCATGATGCCAAAAATACTCAATTATTTCCCATTTCTAGTCTTCATTTGGTGAAAGAAAATAAACATCAACAGTTTTTATACTTGTGTCGTTCAGTTATCAGCAGTGTTTAGGAGCACATGTGCAATGCAATATATTTTTACATATTTAATATTTTAATTTTCAAATATAATAGTATTTTCTAACTCAATATTTCTTTGACATTTTTTACAAATATTTTCAGATATTTCTCAATAATTTTGACATTTTACGAAATATTTTTTGACTTTTTACTAATTATTTTGACATTTTACATGTTTTATTTGCATTTTATTGAATATTAAACATATTGTGGACAGTATTATTCTTTTTTCATTTTTATCTTTTTGACATTATTAACTGGACATATTTTTAGTCTTTTCCAACATATCAATAATTATTTTTGACATTTTAGATTTTTTATTTTGTCCATATTTTTTATTTCATATTTCAAATTTTGTTCACATTTTATTAATATATTAATTTGACATATTTTTCAGCATTATTTTTGACATTTTATTTTATTTCTATTCATATTTTATTTTATATTAAACATTTCGTGGACATTTTGTATCAATTTGTTGGACTTTTAAATATATATATATAATCATTTAATAAAACTTATTTACATTTTCCTGACTTGTATATGATTCATGACTTTCTCCCACTATTCTGAATTTATAATTCTTTCTAATAAACGGATTAATAACACACTGTGAATAAAGTGAACACAAACCAGGACAGTAAAACTTCATCCACCAACACTGATGAGCATTTTTTAAAACATAACACACGTTTAACTCATTTCTCTCTAGAAAGCTGTGATTTTTCAATGGTGGGTTCCAGAATCTGCTCTAAATAAATGCATCAGTGAGAAGTTTTCACCCGGAGAGTAAAGATGAGTGAAATGAGCTCAGTGTTTAATGAACTCCGCCTGCAGCAGCAGCTTTGTGACGCCGTGATCCGAGTGAACGAAGCTGAATTTCATGTGCATAAAGTCATCCTGTGCAGCTGCAGCCATTACTTCAGGTGAGCTGCTGCTGCTTTACACTGAATTTAGACTCTTCAGATTAAAGAAAAGAACAAAACATAGAAACAAAAGCAACTTTAGCTTTGTTAGCTTCAGCAGCAAAACCATTTTCTGTTAGTTTAAATTTCTGAAAGTTTTCAATCTCTTTTCCAAAAACTGCTTTTTATGTCTCATTTATTGTTATTTTTAATCTCTTCTTGTTGTTTCGTTCTCTATTTTTTGTCATTTTCAATCCGTTTTTGTTGCTTTTGTTATTTTAAATTTTTTGGTTTTGTTTTTGTCAATTTTTTTTGCCATTTTCAATCTTTTTGTTCTTTTGTTGTCTCATTTTTTTGTCATTTTCAATCTCTTTTTGTTGTTTTTTGTTATTTTCAATTTTTCCTCTTTTTCTTTTTTCTTTTCAATCTCTTTTACTGCTTTTTGTCATTTTAAATCTGTTTTTGTTGTTTTTTGCCTCAATTTTTGTGATTTTCAATTTCTTTTTGTTACTTTTTTTGTCATTTTCAATCTTTTTCTTGTTTTTTCATCATTTTTAATCTCTTTTTGTTGTCTGCTTTTTGTCATTTTCAATCTCTGTTGTTTTTTTGTCTAATTTTTTAGTACTTGTCAGTCTTTTTGTTGTTGTTTTTTGTCTATTTTTTTGTCATTTTCAATATTTTTGTTGTTTTTTTGTATAACTTCTCTAATTTTATAGATCCATGCTTTTATGTTGTCTACACCAAATTCAGACCATCTAAATGTTGCAGCTGAAACTGAGACTCATCAGACCAGGCACCGTTTTTCTAATCTTCTATTGTCCAGTTTCTGTGAGCCTGTGTGAACTGTAGCCTCAGTTTCCTGTTCTTAGCTGACAGGAGTGACACCCAGTGTGGTCTTCTGCTGCTGTAGAACATCTTCTTCAAGGTTGTTGTGCATTCAGAGATGGTATTCTGCATTCCTTGGCTGTAACCAGTGGTTATTTGAGTTCCTGTTGCCTTTCTATCATCTCCAACCAGTCTGCCCATTCTCCTCTGACCTCTCACATCAACAAGATATTTTGGTCCACACAACTGCTGCTCACTGGATATTTTCTCTTTTTTCTCTTTTTCTCGGACCGTTCTCTGTAAACTCTGAAGATGGTTGTGTGTGAATATCCCAGTAGATCAGCAGTTTGTGAAACACTCCAAACACCATGCCACATTCAAAGTCACTTAAATCCTCTTTCTTCCTCATTCTGATGCTTGGTTTGAACTTCAGCACGTTGTCTTGACCAAGTCCACATGAATAAATACATTGAGTTGCGACCATATGATTGGCTGATCATGACATGAAGCATGGTGGTGGCAGCATCATGATGTGAAGCATGGAGGTGGCAGCATCATGATGTGAAGCATGGTGGAGGCAGCATCATGATGTGAAGCACGGTGGTGGCAGCATCATGATGTGAAGCACGGTGGTGGCAGCATCATGATGAGAAGCACGGTGGTGGCAGCATCATGATGTGAAGCATGGTGGCAGCATCATGATGAGAAGCATGGTGGTGGCAGCATCATGATGTGAAGCATGGTGGAGGCAGCATCATCATGTGTAGCATGGTGGTGGCAGCATCATGATGTGAAGCACGGTGGTGGCAGCGTCATGATGTGAGGATGCTTCTCGGCAATAGATTCCAGAAAGCTTGTGTGATGTGATCGGCTGATCAGCTATTTGTGTTAATGAGAAACTGAACAGCGTACCTAATAAAGTGGCTGGTGAGTGTACATGAGGAGCTTTATTTTGAAGGTCTTCTCCGCTTCTCAGGTCTCTCTTCACCTGCTGGTCGCCTCCAGATGACCACGTCTTCGACATCGACCACGTGTCTCCGGACATCATGCAGCTGATCGTGGACTTCGCCTACACCGGTTCTGTTTCTCTGGCTCGAAACAGGATCCAGGATCTGTTCTTTGCCGCCGACCGGTTCTCCGTTCTGGGCCTCGTCCAGGTCTGCTGCGACCTCCTCGAGGAACAGCTGTCTCCTCACAACTGCATCACCATCTGGAGGTTCTCCAACATCTACTACAGCCCAGAGCTGAAGCTCAAGGCCTTCGTGTTCATGCTGCGGCACTTCGAGGAGGTCGTTGGTTCCTCGGAGGACTTCCTGCTGCTGTCTGTAGAGGAACTGGTTTGGATCATTGAGGACGACCAGCTGAACGTGAAGCAGGAGAAGACGGTGTTTGAAGCCGTCCTGCTCTGGATCAACGCCGAACCCGACCAGCGACAAGGATTCATGCCTCTGCTCCTGTCCCAGGTCAGCCACTTTAACATTTACTACAGAGGTCATGTGTGATAAACATCAGGATTGGAGATTATATGTTTACATTTTTAAAAATTATTTTTAAAAACAGTTTAACTTCAGTTTAAGTCCAGTTTAAGTCCAGTTTGACCAGTTTAAGTCAGTTTAACTCCAGTATAACTCCAGTTTAACTCCAGTTTAAGTCCAGTTTGACTCCAGTTTAACCCTTTTAACTCGGATTTAACCTGTTTAACTGCAGTTTAACTCCAGTATGACCAGTTTAACTTCAGTTTAAGTCCAGTTTGTCCTCCTCTGTGCAGCTCCGGCTGGTTTGGATGAGTCCAGACTTCATCAGAGACGTCGTGGCTGAAACTGAAGTGGTGAAGAAGAGTGAAGAGTGTCAGTCGATTCTCCGCAACACCTTTGAGCTCATCGTTGGGTTCAGGACCACCAGATTTCCGGAGTCTTTGTCCTGCAGCCCTTTGGTCCGTCCACGCCTACCACCCGCCATCCTGCTGGTGGCTGGAGGACGCATTGACAACATCCCCAGCGGTGGCATCGAGGCGTACAACGTCCGGGCCGACCGCTGGGTCAGTGTGGCTCCTGATGAGGGACCTCCGCGGGCCTTCCATGGCGCCGCTGTCCTCGGCAGGTTGCTGTACTGTGTCGGCGGCATCAACGCCGTGGAGGCGCTGAACACTGTGGACAGGTTCGACCTGCAAACTCACACCTGGCAGCAGGTGGCACCGATGCACTCGAGGCGCAGCTTTGTTGGCGTGACGGCACTGGATGGGTTCATCTACGCCTTGGGAGGTGCTAACGGACACGAGCGGCTCCGGACTGCAGAGCGCTACCAGCACACAACCAACCAGTGGACCATGATAGCAGCCATGCAGCAGCAGAGGAGCGACGTCGGCTGCACCACCCTCCGAGGCAAGGTGGGCGGAGCCACCATTACAGAGATACAGATACTGAGCTAATGATACCTGGCTACCAATACCGAGCTACCAATACAGAGCTACCAGTACCAAGCTACTGATACTGAGCCAAAATACTGAGCTTTTTAAATGTTAAATACAAGATGACAAAAACGAAAAATCATTTGTTGAACTCTGATAAATGATTGAGGCGGTATGACGTACCACAGTATTGCAGCAGCTCCACCAGAAAACCAAAGAAATATTGGTAAATAATCTAATCTAAATATAAAGTGACATGATGACTCCAGTTTAACCAGTTAAATCACTTTAACTGGCTGAGAAATACCAGTCAAGATTCCAGGTTTTTATCTTTAATAGTTCCCGAGATGTTGTTTTTCCAACCTTGTTCAAGCCTCAGATTTTAAAGCGTGAGAAAAGCCTGCTGAAAGTGGGTCAGCAGGCAATTTAAATAAATGTTCTCATGGAAAGTATTTGGTAAATGAAGCTAGAATTGCACAACCATCTTCATAAATTAATATTTCATGTTTCAGAGGTTGACAAATTTGCTAAAAATGTGTTTATTTGAGTTGAAAGGAGCCTTAATGTTTGTCTTCAGTGATGTTAAATCTAACGTATCGACTCCTCTTTGATTCCTCCAGCTGTACATTTGTGGAGGCGTCGACGGGATGGAGTATCTGTTGTCGGTTGAATGTTACGATCCCGAGGGCGACCAGTGGACGCTGATATCCAACATGGACAGCAGGAGGGCAGGATGTGGAGCCGTCGCCTATGTAGACCGAGTCTTTGTGGTAAGAACTCTGAGAAATACTCAGAAAAAGAGAGAAAATTGATTTATTACTCAGCCAGTACTGACCTTTTATTTCAAATCAAATCACGTGAACACCTGTGATGTCCCTAAACGTTAAATTATAGTTGATGATTTACTGCTGTGATGTAATTAGAGCGGAAATGATTGGTTAATCACACTGATTTCCAAGCAAATTAATATATTTATATGTGCCATTGCAATGCAGGGGGTCCTCCACTTAAGTCTGAGTTCCATTCCTACGGATCAACATGAGTTGATTTTCACCGTAAGTTGGAACTATGGCGAAAATGTAAACATAGCCGCTACGTGCATCACGATATCGATCAGTTCTTCAGAGGAGTCATGAATTTCAATGATTTTCATGCATGTATGAGTCATTTTACAGGAAGCCAACAGAATATGTTGGACTGTTTTTACAACTTGACCGATGTTTGTCAGTGTTTTGCCCTGTCCCGAGCATTTTATAACTCTGCCAAGGAATACAGTGGGGTGACAGTCGGTGCATGTTTGTCCTATGAATCTGTCTTTTACCAACATTACTCAACAACATACTAACGGATTTGGATGAAAACTTCAGGGAAGATCAGAAATGACACAAAGACGACCTCATTAGATTCTCTCAGTGATGTGGCTTATAGTCTGGATCCATGGATTTGTTAAAGATTTCTGTATCATATATAGCATGGCATCTGATAGTGGCACGGTGTCACTGTAACTATGACAACAACTGAACGCTATGTCAGCTGCCTGCTGACGATCACATGATTGCGATCATACTACAAATCCTTATCAGAACTTATCTGAAATGATACGAGGAACAATTGATTAAATTGTGGGGGTGTTGTGTTTGAGTCCCATCAATTCCCGCCGCCTGCTACATATTTAGGTCACGCGTTTCAGTGTCCGTACATAACGTACAGATGTATAACACATGCCTGTACTCAGCGCAAGGTCAGGGAATGAACAGCCTTGGTGGAGTGCTGCACTCTCTGAGTGCTTTTTGTGTTATGACTAATTTCATTTCCATGGAGACGGCTTTCCTTTTCTTCGAAGCACTGCCATCAGAAGAGTCTGACTTATGCTTGGGAGTCATAATGAAGGGCAAAAAGTAAGAGAATGTAGCACAATCCAAGGTGGAGTACAACTGGAGAATGTAAACAAAGCCCGTCTTATAGCGCCGTGTGACGACATATTTGTCCACTCTGCTCGCCAGCTATTCCGATGTAACCAGTTCCAATGTAACAACAGAACATTCTGCACTGAATCATGAGCTAACAGATGTAGAGTAGCAGATTTACTGCTTTGGAAGCCTTGAGGCAGAAACTTAATTCCTGAAGTGACAACAAAACAACTCAACTGAAGGTATTTTAAACCTCTTTTTACATAGACAATTATTGAGAACCAGAATTACTTACATCTGACCATCTGTCATAGATGAAAAAGCAGCAAAGGAGTGACAAACACAAACACAACCATTTTAGAAGAAGCCCTAATCTGTAACTTTTGGTCACTAAAATAGATCGGTCACTTGAAAAAAGTCAAAAAAATTTTTGATTAGTTCCAAAAAAAAAGGTCATACAGCTGAGCAAATGTTAAAATTTCCTGCTTCATCTACGCTAATACGCATTCAGAAATTTTGCAGCATTTACAGTTAGAATGCACTTTAATCTGGTGTTCTAGGACATTAAAACAGAGATTTCTGTCAACTCTGCTGACCCCATCCCAGTTGGGAAACATGGGGTTTGTGTTTTAGTCTGACAGGCAGAAACTGAGACTTGTTGAGGGTTTGATGCAGGTGTTCATGTTAGCTTCGTTAGCAGGTCTTTTCAGTCATCATGTGCACTTTTGTGATTAATCACAGCAAAATCATGTTAGCAAAAACACAAATCTATGTCCGTATGTTCTGTTTGAGTGTCCAAGAGAGTCCATGCGTGCATAGCACAACTAAACCAACTTCTGATGCTAAAAATGCTAAAAGTCGTAAAAGTTATTGTTGTAGAGGTTGTGAAAAGTTGATTCATCATCTTTCAAACCTCAGAAAGTCATGATCATCTGTGCCATGGACAGTTTCAGTATCTTATCATCTACGTCAGGGGTGTCAAACTCATTTTAGTTCAGGGGCCACATGCAGCCCAATTGGATCTCAAGTAGTAAAACCAGTAAAATCAGAGCATTTTAACCTATGAAACTCCAATGTTTACAATTATGAAAATGGTCATGTTTAAGGAACTGTCTTTTTATAAAACATTATGAACAACCTGAAGTTTCTGAAGAAAAATAAGTGAAATTTCAACAACATTCAGCCTCAGTTTATCATTTACACATTACAACTTCCAGATCACAGACTATCTAGAAAGGAACCAAACATTTAGTCACAGCTATCTGGAACCGAACGATCTAGTATTTTACTTTATGATGTCAAGATCTAAATGGAATTTTAAACTTACAGTTTACACTTTGCATTTAATGTCATCTCTGTAATTTTCTACACTTTGCAAGACACTGAGTGGACGGGATTAGACCTTCTGGTAGGCTGTTTTTTACCCACGGGCCATATGTTTGACACCTGATTCTCTTAATATTCTGACAGGAAAATGTTCGGATTTTGAAGGACAAGCATAACTACTGGCAGGAAATTTCAATCATCAACAGTTGTGATCCAGAAAAATGTGATCTTTTTTCTTCTACTTTTTACCTGAAATGCAACAAAACTTGATCTAAACTCAGAAACACTTTCAGGTCAGCTGCACTGAGGATGCATCTGAACATTTTAAGAGCTGCATCATCTCCATGTTCTCCTGTTTCTGCTGCAGGTTGGTGGTTTCAACGGAACCGACCACCTGAGCACCGTCGAGGCCTTCGACCCCGACACCGACACCTGGCGGCCCGTGACCTCCATGTCGAGCCCCCGCAGCAACTTCGGCCTCTCGGTGCTGGACGGACGCCTCTTCGTTGTCGGCGGCTTCAACGGCTTTGATGACGTCGCTCACGCCGAGAGCTACAAGGCAGAAACCGAGGAGTGGTCTGACGTCGCCAACATGCAGATCTGCTGCAGCGGTCTGAGCTGCTGCGTGGTGGACGGACTCGACAACATGGCCGACTACACCACGACTCGTGACTTCCCGCGGTTCTCCAACGAGGAGGACGATGCGATGGTGGGATGAAGACGCACCTCACTGCAGTCTGTCTTCATTTGTGAATTAAAGTCTTGATGCAACAAACGGTTGGTAATCGAGCGATTATGAAGGTGACAGTTTATGTTATGAAACCAAGTACGAACCCCCAGAAACACAGATGAAAGAAAAACTGTTTCCTGAATTCCTGGAGAAGAATCAGAAAATCACAAAACGAGGCATTGTACCGTATTTAATATGGAACACATTTGTAGTATAAGAAGTTTGAAATTATTGCCAAGGATGGTGAAATTGTTCTGAGAGAGAAGAAAATGCTTCTGGAATCTCCTAAATGTTTGAATTGTCACTTTTTGTCCATTTGTGACCTTAAAACATCTAATTTTACGATGCAAATGTGGCCAAATATGATCCTTTGTGTTGCTATGGAAACAACACAAGTGGCTTCACCTGTGTTTAATTAGTCACTTTAAAGGAGGTAAATATTTCTGCAGTTACTTATTTAAAGTTTTCTATTTACAGCTTGACATGACTTTTACAGAAATGTCTTTTTTGGTTAATCCTCATCAAAAAAAAAAGCCAAATTATATTGGCCATGAGGAAATATTGTAAAGCAATAAAAGGGAAATATTCCAAAGAGATTGAAAGCTTTATGGCTCCAGACACACTGGAGACTCTGAGGTTGTGAGGAAGGTTTACTGACGTCAGGAGAAGTGACACCAACACAGCAGCAGGACATGCAGGCAGTCCAGCATCAGTTCTGAGGATTCTCTCTGATCTTCAGGTAGATGTTGGAGTTGGGAGAAGGTCAGAGTTAGATTACAGACCAATACGGAGACAACTGGTCTGTTTAGTCACATCAGAATAGATAATATATAGATAATATTTAACCTTGACCAGAGCAGAGGGTGATGCAAACATGTCCAAATCTGTTCCTTTGTGTTGCTTGTTGTCTTTCTGAGTCACATATAGAAATCCAGCCTCCAAACTATAAACAGTTTGACCTGATCAAACTGCAGCGCTGCCAATAAATGAACATTAAGTGTAATTTAATGAGCTCTATAGAAAGTGGTGTGTTTAGACGGACAGCTGAACTTTGACTCTGCGCTAGAATAAAGAGGTTAAAGAAGAGGGGAGGAGTGTAGAGCTGAGTTTCTAGGAGGAGCATCATTAAGAGAAGTCAGCAGTTCCTGGTTTGTCAGAGAAGAAAGAAGAGAAGCAGCATTAAAGCATCAGAGCCTCAACATGAAAGTCTTCCACACTTTTTTCTGTTTCCTCTTCATCGGTGAGTTCAGTCACTTCTGATTTCTGTTCATTGTTGATCTTCTCACACTGATGTTTCTTCATTTCTTTAGAGTTGATCAGGAAGTTTTGCAGCTCATTGAACAGTTTTAACCTAGTGAGCGACCCACATATGTTCATTCCAGTTAACAGCCCTTTACTGCATATCTTCCCCCAGTCTTCTCTGTGCTTTCCTGTCTGCCTCTCAACTGTACCTATCAAATAAAGCCAACAAAAGGCCAATAAAATAACTTTAAAAAGTATATATATATATACAAAAACTGGTGAGAACATTTATAGAAACTTTTAAAAAAGAGCAAAATTAGCATGTCTGTCTGCAAAAGACACTTTTTCAAATTAGTTTCTCAGAATGAACTGTTTCTTGCATTTTGTGAAATCTACCAGTCAGCATTCACCTTTCGTACGGTTGAAAGAAGTAAGTACTTCTGTTGTGTGTTGACTGTCTATTTCTGTTGCTTTGGCACAAACACAGGAAACACAGAAAACTGTCATGTATATGCATAAGTTATTTAGACTCACAGCAGTTAAACATGTTTAAAGCTACACAGAATCAGGGCCTCTTTTTTGCAGTTTGATAAAACATTTAGTTTAGTGCTGCTGGTTAACAGAATGCAGAAGTGGTGAAGCAACAATGGTTTTTTTTTTTCATCATTTTTAAAAGCACCTGCAGAGGAACATAATTACACAGCAGCTGCGGTTGTGAAACAACACATTCAAAAACTTCATTTACAGTTTTTCTCAATTGATAAGACACTGTTCCTGAAAAATAGCCCACATGTCCCAACACACTGCACACTATTTTCTTTATTTGAACGCAATTTACAAAGCGCACTTTATTGTCGAAATCTGAACTTTGTTTTCAAAATTAAGATACACGAAGCAAAACTAGGAAACTGCACTGCTAAATACAGAACACTCTTCTATCACATGAAGTGTAAAAAATGATACAGTCCTCAAAAATGACAACTTAAACACAAATGCATCCTATAAATGAATCAGAGGCCATTGCAGTGCCTGACTGTACATTATAAAATAAAAATAATGTTAGATAATAAATACAGCACTGTATTGTGTGCAGATATTTACACCACGTCTGCATCAATTCTTTCAGCCTGGTCAGACCTCAGGACCTCATCAACATCACTAGCTGTGTTTTCTCTGGACAGAAAGATCTAGTGTGTCTGATCCAGCCCTGACATGCATCAACAGAAACATCACCACATGCCAAGACCACTGATTGATAGAGATTTTCCTGAAGTCTGGCTGCTGCTCATATACCTTCCACCTCCATGTAGAGAAGAATTCTCCTATAGGATTCAGAAAGGGACAATATGGAGGCAGAAAAACCACAATAACTTGAGGTTCATATTGAAACATTCCTGAATCAATAGTCCTCTATGAAAACTAACATTGTTCCAGACAACAACAAAAACTGTGTCTTCTTGCCAAACGTCCTGCTGCATCCGTGTCAGTAGATCCTCTAAGTCCATCTAGGAAGGTCAACAAATGCTGGATGTTCTATGGATCCAGAACTGCATGATGGTCAGTTACTCCCAGATTGCTTATTGCAGCACAGAGGGTTCTGTTGCCCCACGCTGACCTGGATGTTGACTATAGCCTGTTGTCCAATGATGTTCCTCCCTCTTCTCCTCCCCTTGGAGGATGTATTCATGTTCATCATCAGAATCCAACTGAAAGACTCTCTGGAACAAACGCACACAGAGAAAAAGTCAGTCATGTCCACTTTCTGTAATTTTACCAGCACTTGGAACCAGAATTATACATTAGATTTTTTACAGTATTCTCAGAACATTTCTGACTGCTTGTATTGTTCCAGTATAGACATGTCACTGAAGTGACAAACAACATTTACATACATGTAAAGTGGTCCAGGACCAGGTTCTGGTTCTGGTTCTGGTCCAGGACCAGGTTCTGGTTCTGGTTCTGGTTCTGGTCCAGGTTCTGGTTCTGGTCCAGGTCCAGGTTCTGGTTCCAGCCGTGGTCTGGGTCATCCACATCCTCTTCTTCCAACATGACCTCTTGCTCCTCTGACATCCTTCTGAACAGCTAATTCTGCTTCCCAGCAGGTTTTATAGTGTGCAGTTCATTGGTAAAAGTGTTTTCAGTTTTGACCTGTTGTGTCTTAATAGTGACAGCAGTGTTGGAACAGTGTCCCAGTTCTGCTTCCTAGTGTTCACTGTTTGAAAAATGTGCGCTATGAGTGAAAAAGTGTGTTCAAATGAGCAAAAAACATGTTCAGTCTTTTGCACAAAGAGTGCAAGAGTTTTGGAAACTGTGTGCAAACCATGAATAGTGTTCAAGGTTTAGACAGCAGAGTCGTGTTTTTGAGAAATGTGTGCAGTCAGTTGGTGGCTGAGTGCAGTGAACGGAATTTAGTGTCTCATCAATTGAGAAAAACTGTAACATCAAAAGATGCAATCAGCAGATGAAGAAATCAACAGTTCAGCACCTCTCGACCTTTATATGACACGATTGATTGTACCTATAACTGAAAGACAAACACAGTGTTTAGAATTAAGCTCATATAAAACAAATATGTAGTGAATAAAAGAGAAAAACTTTAAAAAAAAAAAAAACTTCTTCAATTTAATTTACAAAAATACACCGATTAGATATAACATTATGACCTAATACCTAATATTGTGTTGGTCCACTTTTTGCAGACCTGTCAAGGCCTGGACTCCACTAGACCCTGAAGGTGTGCTGTGGTATCTGGACTCCACTAGACCCTGAAGGTGTGCTGTGGTATCTGGACTCCACTAGACCCTGAAGGTGTGCCGTGGTATCTGGACTCCACTAGACCCTGAAGGTGTACTGTGGTATCTAGACTCCATTAGACCCTGAAGGTGTACTGTGGTATCTAGACTCCACTAGACCCTGAAGGTGTGCTGTGGTATCTGGACTCCACTAGACCCTGAAGGTGTGCTGTGGTATCTGGACTCCACTAGACCCTGAAGGTGTGCTGTTGTATCTAGACTCCACTAGACCCTGAAGGTGATCTGTGGTTTCTGGCACCAAGATATTAGCAGCAGATCCTTTAAGTCCTGGAAGTTGCGAGGTGGGGCCTCCACAGATCCAACTTGTTTGTCTAGCACACCCCACAGATGCTGGATTGGATTGAGATCTGGGGAGTTTGGAGGCCAAGTCAACACCTCAAACTGGATGTAGTGCTCCTCAAACCATTCCTGAACCATTTTTGCTTGATGGCACGGTGCATTATCCTGTTAAAAGAGGCCACAGCCATCAGGGAATATCATTTCCATGAAAGGGTGTACATGGTCTGCAACAATGCTTAGGCAGGTGGTACATATCAAAGTAGGATAAAATAGATAAAATACGTGTCCACTGCTGGAAACCCCCACATGACATCTCAAGTACTCACTGGCTTTGGAGCTTTTTGGACATTGCCTATCTAGAACTATCATCAGCAAGAGTCAATGATGCAAGAATAAACACAATCCAAATGTGGAAAGCATTGATGTCAGACTTGAAAGTCCCACTTCCAAAGTAGACGATCTCTGTACGGCCATTGCTATCCCAACAATCAGTTGGTGGTGGGGTGTGGTGGGAGACAATGGGGGGTTGTTACTGGGCGTGTCAGACTGCAGCGTGTTACAGGACGATATTAGTAACTACTGATTGTTCATCTTTTTAACAGCACTGCAGGCTAGAAATACTGGACTTGTCAATGCAGAAAGACTCTACACAAGACTGGAAGGAAAAGACGTCACAGTTGAATGCGAGTTGCCCGTCTCTGGCTCCAAAAAGTTCTTTTGTAGGGAAACATGCGAAGGAGGAAACATTTTAATTGAAACGACAAAGAACAACGATCAGAGTGGCAGATACAGCATTCGGTACGAAGATGGTCATTTTCCTTCGAGGAAGACAATCATGTTCGTGAGCATCAAACGGCTGAAGATGTCTGACTCTGGACGCTACAGGTGTGCTCTGGAAAAATCTTGGTTTCTAGAACCGCAGTGGGATTTTAGGATCATTGTCAAAGAAGGTGAGATTCTGAGTTTCTTTCTGAGATCCATGAGTGTGGGATGAATGTGCAGATGCGGGAAACACTAGTTCTGGGGAGTACGCTAGGAATAGTAGCAGATGAGTAAACTAATAAAGACCCAGACTCGCTATTAAATTCACAAATAAAGGACAGGGCTTGGGGACAACAGGCTAGAAGATTCAGCTAATTACAGAAAGCTATGCACAGACACAAACAAGACAAGGGAAGACAGGAAGATGTGCTAACAGTGGAGCTAACACAGAGTACAATGCTTTCACTGTTTACAGACTTGACTCTTCGAACTTTTCCACCAACAACGTTCCTCCCATCAGCCTCCACTGAATCCTCCGAGCAGCTCGACTCATCTCCACCACGTTCAGGTACGTCTCATAAATAATCCCCCGACAGTAATCCAGATAAAGTAGCTTGATGGGACTTTTTGACAGCACAAATGATTTATACAGTTGTGGTCAAAAGTTTACATACACTTGTAAAGAACATAATGTCATGGCTCTCTTGAGTTTCCAGTTATTTCTACAACTCTGATTTTTCTCTGATAGAGTGATTGGAACAGATACTTCTTTGTCACAAAAAACATTCATGAAGTTTGGTTCTTTTATGACTTTATTATGGGTTAACAGAAAAAGTGACCAAATCTGCTGGGTCAAAAATATACATACAGCAACATGAATTAGCAATTTTAGTGGCTTAGAAAGTTGTGTCAATGAAATGAGCTTCATAGCATGGCCTCTTAACTTCTTGTGAGTGATTACAGCTGGTGACTTCTCTGAGGCCATTTAAATAGGGCTCATTGGAAACAAACGCCCACAAACGCTACAA
This sequence comes from Amphiprion clarkii, assembly GCA_027123335.1. Lineage (NCBI taxonomy): Eukaryota > Metazoa > Chordata > Actinopteri > Pomacentridae > Amphiprion > Amphiprion clarkii. The sequence goes on from CM049574.1 coordinate 35,008,677, forward strand.
TGGGAAAGTCAGAGGAGCTCAGCGCGGATCTGAAAAAGCGAATCATTGACTCGAACAAGTCAGGAAAGTCACTTGGAGCCATTTCAAAGCAGCTGCAGATCCCAAGAGCAACAGTGCAAACAATTGTTTCTAAGTATAAAGTGCATGGCACTGTTTTGTCACTGCTACGATCAGGAAGAAAATGCAAGCTATCACCTGCTGCTGAGAGAAAATTGGTCAGGAGGGTGAAGAGTCAACCGAGAACCACCAAAAAGCAGATCTGCCAAGAATTAGAAGCTGCTGGAACACAGGTGTCAGTGTCCACAGTCAAGCATGTTTTGCATTGCCATGGACTGAGAGGCTGCCGTGCAAGAAGGAAACCATTGCTGCAAAAGCGGCACCTTAAGGCTCGACTGAAGTTTGCTGCTGATCACATGGACAAAGATAAGACCTTCTGGAGGGAAGTTCTGTGGTCAGACGAAACAAAAATCGAGCTGTTTGGCCACAATGCCCAGCAATATGTTTGGAGGAGAAAAGATGAGGCCTTTAACCCCAAGAACACCATGCCTACCGTCAAGCACCGTGGTGGTAGTGTTATGCTGTGGGGCTGTTTTGCTGCCAATGGAACTGGTGCTTTACAGAGAGTAAATGGGATAATGAAGAAGGAGGATTACCTTCAAATTCTTCAAGATAACCTAAAATCTTCAGCCCGAAGGTTGGGTCTTGGGTGCAGTTGGGTGTTCCAACAGGACAATGACCCCAAACACACATCAAAAGTGCTAATGGAATGGCTAAATCAGGCTAGAATTAAGGTTTTAGAATGGTCTTCCCAAAGTCCTGACTTAAACCCCATTGAGAACATGTGGACAATGCTGAAGAAACAAGTCCATGTCAGAAAGCCAACAAATTTAACTGAACTGCACCAATTCTGTCAAGAGGAGTGGCCAAAGATTCAACCAGAAGCTTGCCAGAAGCTTGTGGATGGCTACCAAAAGCACCTGGCCAAGGGACATGTAACCAAATATTAGCATTACTGTATGTATATTTTTGACCCAGCAGATTTGGTCACTTTTTCTGTTAACCCATAATAAAGTCATAAAAGAACCAAACTTCATGAATGTTTTTTGTGACAAAGAAGTATCTGTTCCAATCACTCTATCAGAGAAAAATCAGAGTTGTAGAAATAACTGGAAACTCAAGAGAGCCATGACATTATGTTCTTTACAAGTGTATGTAAACTTTTGCCCACAACTGTAGGTTTATGTAAGAACATACATACAGAAGCTATTATGCGCTGGTAGCATGAGTCATATGGGACTTATCTATTTTACTGAACATACTTCTATGTATAAAACTTGTGGCTCCACATTTACTAAAGTGTCAGAGTAAAACCAACCTGTTCTCCTGTTAACACTCCTGCAGATCTACATCTTTACATGAGTCTGATTCTGGTGGTCAAGATCTTCATATTATCGATGCCTTTAATGATTTTCTGCAAGAAGAGAAGATCCACCAAACCTAAAGGTGAAGCTGCAGAAACACACACAGCTTCCATCACTTCATCACTGATCACTGACTCACATTCATCTCCTGGAAACTGACATAAACCTGAACCTGAACCTGAATCTAAACCTGAATCTACAACTAAACCTGAACCTGAACCTAAATTTAAACATCAACATAATTCTAAATCTGTAACTGAATCTAAACCTAAATCTGAACCTGAACTTAAAGTTGAATTTAAACCTAAATCTGAGCCTTAAACATGAACCTGAATCTAAACTAACCTCACTGATCCAGCAGGTTATGTAGTTGGCTATCTAACAAATCATCTAGCTGGTTTTCTTGCTGGTTTTCTAGGCGAATAAAAGTTGGCAATGAAACTACTGCTGGTAGTCGTTGATCAAAAATAAACATCAAACTGGGTGCAGGGGTGGCGCAATGTTTAAATTCTGGACTATTGATCCGAATTTCCCTCTGGGGGTTAATAAAGGTAGGCAGGGAAAAAAAACCTAATGTTGTAATTTCCTCTTGTTTTTCACAACTGTTCAGATCTTTTGTTTTTATCAGTCCATCACATTAAAGTCAAACCTCACAGTCAGGCAGCAGTAGATAAAAAAGCAGAAGGACTGTATGGTTGTTTTGTGGGGTTTTTATATCTGGTCTAATCTTTACAGTCACAGCTCCTCCTCTTGCTTTTGTGTTTAGTTCCTCTACTTCTAGTTACTGGAAAGCATCTTTCTCATGGTCTGTTTATTTGTTTGTTTATTTGTTTGTTTTGAGCAACATCTGACACAAGATGAATAAAGTTCTGTCTTATCTTACATTATCTTGGATGTATTTTCTGTTTTTCAGTTCCTCCTGTGGAGATGAACTCCGTCAGAATCTCAGAGGTCAGTAAATATGAGACACCTGAACTTCATTAGTGTTTGTCAAAGCAGCTGATTGACACAAACTAAACTCCTCATCTTCATCTTCTTCCTGCAGGTCAACCGAGTGTACGAGGAGATCAGAGAGGACAAACAGATCAGTTCTCCTCCTGTGGAAGTATCTACAATTTACTGCAACAACAAAGGGACCAAACCAAACGGAGCTGAACACACCTCAGCTTAACCAGCTGTAATGTGAGCAAAGTAAGAAAACTGTGGTGGAATTTTAGCTTCCAGGTCAGAACTCAGATTACTAACAAATCAGACTGAATCAGACAACAAAAAGTCACTTTAATTACGAGGCGGAAAGATTTTATGTATTACAGTCAGATAATGCAGTATTGTAATTATTTTACAGAGTTTTTATCCCTAATATGCAAATTAGGCAGGTAAAAATCAGACCATGAATAATATAACAGTGTAGAGTCTTAACCTAAGCACACAGGACTAGTTGTGAATGAACCTTTTATTGTTCAATTTACCAGTGAAACAAATAACAATTCTGTTTCACTGTACAGAAAAAATGTAGCAGGCTGTGTTTAAAGAGAGAAATACTTTAAACATCTGCTCTTTTGTAGCCTTTACATCAGTTTAAATGGTTATTTTTTCAGTAAATATGATGAGTATTTGCACTGAGTTGGAACAACAAACTGTGATTGGTTTCTGATGGGGAAAAATCAACAGTTTCTACTTAGTTATTGTCAAACATAGATGCAGATGCAAATATACATCAGTATTCATCAAAACCTTCCTGCAGAAACACCAGAGGATGCCACGCTTGATTTTACCTACCTGCAAAGTAGGGCTGAAAGTATTTGACAGTAGAATGTACAATATCTTCACTCAGGTACAATATGGTGTCATCAGCATAGAGATGTATATTACAACCAGAGAATGAACAGAACAGGATTGAGGATAAATGGTTTAGTGGAGGTTTGATACATGAAATGTGTGTTCTTAAATTTTAACTTGTGTCAAAGAAAAAAGAACTTTTCTGAGGGTTTCTGTAGAGCATGGAAAAGTGAATTTCCTTACAAAATAAAAGTCTTAAGGTTGATCTTCTTGTTCTCTTTCAGGTTGAAGATGACTTCAGTGAATGCGATTACACTGAGGTGGATTTTTCCAACATTGCTGCCTCCTCTCTCAACAGCGCCCCCTGTGGTGATGTAGATAATGTCCTCTACTGCCCCCTTCAAATAGATGTGATGTTTTCCAACAACATCAGAAAAACTTCACCTCCTCTGGACTCTACATCGGTAGTTTAAGAGTTGTTGCTCTTTTAGGAGAATTTGTGACACATTCCTTTTTGTTTGAACTGTGCTGTAAAAATGTTTGAGTTAAGCTTCTCTTAAAGCATAATTCTGTTGTGTTTCCATTTGGTTTCATTTCCATTATTGTGGCTCTGTGGGTCATGATAACTTTGCAGATTCAGAGAACTGAGGTGAACACAAAGTTAACTCCACCCACAGAACCACAACAGTCACATTAATGGGAAATACACCAGGTTGAAATAAATCAGAATCATTCTTTAAATATTTTCTTTTTATACTATCATAGTAATTTTGGTGAAGCTTATTGTTTTTATTTAAAAGTAAAGTGCTTCCTGCAAAGTTCACACTGTAAAGTTAGTCAGGATAATTCATCAATTAAATGTTTTTATTTTATATTTGCGAAATATGTTCCATGTATAGAGGTGAAGATCAGGTCTTTCTGTGAGCTGTTGTGTTGCTTTTTCACAAAAAAGCATTGCAAAAGCTACAGTTGGTTTGCTAAAGCATTTTAAATAGCTATCATTTAGTCACCATGACAACAACAAGCTGTAAACTGTTTAAATATCCAACAGCAACAAACCTCCTTCACTTTATTCACCAACTAAACTGTTATTTTAGGAAAAACAACACAATAAGAACAATGCATTTTACACGTTTTTAATAAAAATAACCTTGACATTGAATTGAACATTGGCAGTTTAAACAGTATCTGGTCTTTATGTTTTACAGAACATTTTTAGATATATCCTGATCTCCTGTTTTCCTCTAATTTTGCAGTGAAAGTGTAACTACTAGTTACTATGAGACACTGCAGCAGGTTGATACTATTAAAGGTCAATGTCAGGTTACAATAAACATATTCCCTCCATGTTGTTCCTCACATTTTTCCTCACTGTTGGTTAATTTTTCACTGTAAATCCTGCAGCTGTATGGAAACAGAACAACCATGACACCCAGTGGCTGCATCTGTGTTTAATTAGTCACTTTAAAGGGTTTAATGTTTACACAGTTACTTATTTCAAGTTTTATATTTTTAAGTTTTCTCATCTGGAAAGTCAGATTATATTTCACATGATTCAATCTTTCAAAGCAATTAAAGGGATAATATGTCAAGAACGGTGAATGGTTTTCAAGTTATTCTCAAAGATGGTCAGTGCATGTTTGAAATGTCATTTTTCTTCCATTTGTGACTTTAAAATATTATATTTTTAAAATTTCTAATGATGCACATGTCCAAATCTGTTCCTTTGTGTTGCTTGTTGTCTTTCTGTGTCTCATGTAGAAATCCAGCCTCTAAACTACCAACAGTTTGACCTGATCAAACTGCAGCGCTGCCAATAAATGAACATTAAGTGTAATTTAATGAGCTCTATAGAAAGTGGTGTGTTTAGACGGACAGCTGAACTTTGACTCTGCGCTAGAATAAAGAGGTTAAAGAAGAGGGGAGGAGTGTAGAGCTGAGTTTCTAGGAGGAGCATCATTAAGAGAAGTCAGCAGTTCCTGGTTTGTCAGAGAAGAAAGAAGAGAAGCAGCATTAAAGCATCAGAGCCTCAACATGAAAGTCTTCCACACTTTTTTCTGTTTCCTCTTCATCGGTGAGTTCAGTCACTTCTGATTTCTGTTCATTGTTGATCTTCTCACACTGATGTTTCTTCATTTCTGTAGAGTTGATCAGGAAGTTTTGCAGCTCATTGAACAGTTTTAACTGAGAATTCTGTTCCATGTTGTTGGTTTCTGTAGTTAAACATGAAGTTAACAGTCGGATATGAGTCACTTGAACCTGCAGTTTATTGGAAGTTAACGTCTTAAAATATAAACCTGTGAGGACATTAAAGGGTTCAAACAAACACATCAGTCTGCAAATTACCTTTTTTATGTTAGTTTCACTTCACTTTTTCTGCCAGAATTATCTTCTTCTTTTGGTATCTTAGCTACATCCTCCAGTTTAGTAAACTAAATTTAAAATCATTTTAAAGAAGCTAAAGAGGAACAGAATTGCAGTAAACCACTGACAGCAGCTGTGGTTGTGAAGCAACACATTAAAACTTAACTTCACCAGTAAAGATAGAATCAGCAGATGAAGACGTCTGACAGGAAATAAAAGAACAAACTAAACTCCAGGTCCAGTCTGTAGGTTTTACTTGTGAACTTTTAACAGCTTCTCAGTTTCCTTTTGCTTCGTTCAGTTGTTAAAAAGATAAACTTTACTGATAATCAGATAAATTCACACATTATAGCAGCTCTGAAAACATAAACAGAAGCAGAAAAAGTGACGACTGATGGGTTAAAATAAAGCAGAAACCATGATGACACATAAAAACATTGAAATAATTAGT